>MU227519.1:1534183-1547171 GCA_018584345.1 Thuja plicata
ATAGTTCAAGCAGTAACTACCTAAGGAATTTGGCTTCGCATGAAATATTATAGGCCCATTGCTTGGTAGTCCTTCAGCTCACACAGCATGTCACCCCCGGAAGGGCGCCCATGTTTTTGCCTTTTGCAAGGTATTGTCGCCGTGCTATGAAGATCTCTTTCGCAACACAATACCCTGGGACATGTATGATGGGAATCTTGGGGGGAGATTCTTCCCTCCCCTTGCACTATAATAAGTCACCGTTTAGAGGTGAATCGGGTAGGCTTCTACTTTATGGATGCTAGTAAGATTTCGTGGAGTCCCCACAATTGATTTGTACGGCATGAGACACTTAAGTCTCTAGTTCAACCATGCCAGTATGCTGAGGGATATTCACTTAGTATGGACTACCATTGAACACGACCCGCCCGAGCTTGCAGGGATAAAGCGGACCTTTGGGTTGCACCTTATTTCTATACCGGCCGAAGGGATTACCGGTTTGAGGTCGTCCTCTAAAGGGGAAGTGCTCCCTCTAGACAGGCCTCTCTAGAGGCTTGATTAAGCTAAGCTTTCTCTTCACCCAAGATTCGCGAAGGCAAGGGGAGAGGATACGGCTATAGTTTAATCAAAGCATCATGTAAATTAAAAGGATTTAATCTATGACAAATAGCTTGAAAGAAGTGTTGATAAACACTTCTTCAAACACACCAAGAAAAATTTATTTCCAAATTGAACCTAATTAGAACAACTATGTGTTTTCTATCTAAACAAAAGACACAATAGTGTGGTTAAACATGCAAGTTCAATTCTTTTCCCACTCAGTAAAACAAAAAGCTTGTAAATGTGTGTTTGATTTACCTTATGTCATTCAAGATTATGTGTGGTTGATTTCCTTAAGCATTCAAGATTGATATGAGGTTTATTTTACCAAGTTTGCATTCAAAACATGTGTTTAGTCATACAAGTTCATTAAAGTTTCAAAAACATATATCACGGAACCTGCAACACACTGTTTAGTAGTTTGGAAATGTCAAAATGTGTTAAAAAATACAAGTGCTGGAAAACAGACGCAGACGGCGGATTAGCGCAGATGGTGATCTGCGCAGATGGTGATCTGCGCAGATGGTGATCTGCACAGACGGCGATATGTGGAGACGTCAGAATACCTGCGCAGACGACAAAAGGCACACAGTCAGATTTTACATAAAACAAGCTGATTCATTAAGACTTAAAAAAGGTATTTTTATTAGTTTTTGCAGTATTTAACTCTTAAAAATTGTATCTCTGTCAGAAAGCCGAGAGTTAAAATACTAAAAACTAATAAAAATCGATTTTAGAACAAAGTTTTGAAAACTGTTTGTAAACAGGCGGAGACGACAGATGTTATGCGCAGACGGTAATCAGCGGAGACGACCGAGTTTTGCAGACGGTAATACGCGGAGACGGCGACTCTAGAGCGCAGACGGCTCTGCGTTTGAATATTTTGATCCACGAGAAAATCTACAAAAAACATTAGAAAACAGGGACGTGGGTCCCACCGGGCGTGCCAAAATGTATGTGATAAAAACCTACCTGCAAGGGACAACACTTAAAACATGCAAACATTAGGATTAGTCATTAAATAATAAGATTCGAAAAGAGGGTTAGCATATTCAAAATGAAATCTCAAAGACAAGCGTTTAGACCATAACCTCCGATGAGCTTGAACAAGGGCACCCAATGCCTTGTTGATGTGCTCTTAGAGATAAATGTGGGTGTGCTCTCCCAACACAATACTAAATCCCACTATTTGATTGAAAATGCAAGCTAAAACAATGAAAGGCTCAAGAACAAGCATGAAGAGGCTTGTCTCAAGCTATCTATTTGAATGCAATGAGAATGGAGATCAATGCTAAGATGAAGATTCAAACTACACTAAAATGATATGCAATTCCCAAAGAAACTAAGATTCATTCCATTATTATCCTAGCATGTGATATCTAAATAATGAGCTAAAACATGAAAGCATGAAAATGAACTACAAACTCTAAAACTATTTTAGCATGATAACAATGCATGAATGAGAGATGGATTTGCTCTTGGAGAGGCCTCTATTTATAGATTTTTGGAGGGAAAGGGAGGATTTGAATGAGGTGGACAAGCCATGCAAAATTCAAACCAAGCCTTTAAGGTTTGAGAGGCTCAAGATTTGCTCACACATGTGTGAGCAACTCTTGGGGAATGGAATGGGGGACAAGAAGGTGGTTGCCTTAAGGAAGTTGGTGGCTTCCTTTTTGAGGAGTTGCTCACACATGTGTGAGCACTCCATTAGTGCTAAAAAAAGTGTAGGAATCACACTTTAAGTGTGATTAGTGTGTGCTTAGGTGAGAAAGTAGGATTATTTAAGAGGAATAGGTAGAGTAGGGTAGGAATAGGATAGGTTGCTAGGTAGGATTAATAGGTTTTATTATTTTAATCCAAATTAAATTTAAATTAATTGGGTTTAGAAGAATGTTAGAAATGTGAGGGAATAAATAAATTAAAAATTTATTTAAAAGGGGATTTATGGAGGGTAATGTATTAATAAGATTAATACATTAAGAAGAGAAGTATTTAAATTAAATTTAAATACTAAAAGAAGTGAATCATATTTAACTAAATAAATTTAATTATATAGATAGAAGAATATAACAGATATAATTAATTAAAATTAATTATAGTGTTATGGGAATATTAATTAAATTAATGTAAGGATGATTTTGGATGTCTACAGGTGTTTGACGACACCATCTCCTTTGTTCATGTGCATTTTTGTCTTCAAGTGCCTCTTCTTTCCAATGTGCATGCTTTTGATGTATTCTAATGCATTTCAAACATTGGTTGGGCCCTCCAAAATCAATGTTGGCTACCTCCTCTATTTTTTGAATTGAAAATATACCTTCCCATTACCTTTTATCATGCCTTCAATTTCAACGTTGGATTTTTATCAGATTACCGATTGCACAGTATATCTACATAAAGATACCTACGACAAAAGTGCAGACTTATAAACTTTAGAAAGAAAAATGTGAGTAGAATGAGATGCCAAAACCAGTTCTCCCCATTTACAATAGTAAGGTGCATTTATCCATGCATGCCTCTATTATTCTTTGATGCCCCACTCTCTGATGGTCCAAATTTTTCATGAAACAAGCTTATAAACCGAGAAGGAATTGGTTGGAGTACTGGCGGTTGACTCTCATGGATACTCTGTGCAAACATTGTAAAGCTTTTAATTACTTTGTCCCTCACTTTGGAATACTCCTTCAATATTCATGGTTGAATTACTTGATGGAATCCCACAAAGATATATCACCATATGAAAAGTTAAGATTGCAAGATATGCGCAAAGTAGTGATTACTGTAAACCAAAAGTTAACCACCAGTGTTTCCTTCCAGTAAATCCACTTTACTGTATCAATATTATTATTTGCAATGCTTCCTGACACTTGATGCCTCTTTTCTATACTTTCATATCCTTAGTATAAAACATTATGTAACTAGACCATAAAGTATCAAATGGTGGCATTTACACTTATTTTATCATTTCTGCAGATTGATCCAAATAGTGGCAACTGGCCTCTGGAACTGATCCCAAAAACTGATTAGAAAACATCACATTTTCATACAATTAGAAATCTACACCATCTTCCAATATGTGATTACACATGACAAAGGAATTTGTCGAATCCAATTCTACATGCCTGGAGTAACTGATTAAAGATGACTATTCTAAAAATTGCATAAGTGCAAATGCCAAAACAACATAAATCTCAACTGGATCAGCTTTTGCAAACAATGTAGAAACTTGCCTTTAGACTTAACTCCTGATTTTGGTAGTATAATTTCATATAGGGTGTACAAAGAAATGACCTTCAGCTCAAAATAATCACTGGACAAAAGTTACCAACCTCTGAAGAAGGCAATTCAGTAAAATGCAATTCTGAAAACACTGTCAAATTAGACAAAACACCCTTGGAAACTGACTTTGAAATCCCAACTGAAGATACCCTTGGAGTCTGAAACCATGAACATAGATTTAGTTTCAAACAAGGATAATGAAACTATCACTAACTTTCTCTGATGGTCCACAGATCAAATGACATTAATACAAGTCTGAAAATATATAGGTAGGTACAAATCCATGCTTAAAATACAAGGGAAAACTCAATTATCAAAGTCATTCATTCGGATACACATTTGCAAGACCTCAAAGCAAGCTACTTCAGAATTCTGCATTTGACCATTTGGCAAATTGATAGAAAATACAAACAGAATGAGCTTAGAAAACTGACCAAATAGATTCATCATGACCTAAATATGGAGATATAAGAAGTATTTGACCTTTTTAATATGATGCAAAAGGAATTGTTTCAATTAGGTCACAATTTCAAAAATTACAATTGGTCAAACAAGGCTACTCAGAATTATGGGCAAAACAAAGAAATGAGACATGTCTCAAAAATCAACTTTGAGGGATTGGAAAACCTATCAAATGGATTTGAAATTGATTGAGCTTTGGAACATAAGTTCTCTGATATACATATTAAACAATCCCAAAATTTTGGGCCATGAAAATTAACAAGACACAAGATATTCAAATGCAAACTGGGCTTGCTACAACAAATTGACACTTAGGCAAAAGTGTAGATTTGGACAAGCACCTCCGAATGGCTATCCCCAAAACATGTCCAAACTGAAATTTAGGAGCTAGAACCCACTGCATATGCCAAATGAAAGATGAGGAACATGTCTCCCAAGCAGTTTTTCACAAAAATCATCAGCCCTCTTTTTGCATGTGTTCAAAGTAAGGATTCTCCGCAAGTTTTTAGGGGTTATTCATCTTGCCTTAGAGGAATTTTTAGCATAGTCACCCCAAATTTCTTCAAAATTTGAGAGTAATAAAAAACCCAAAAGGTGAAAACCTAGAAATAGACACCTTTTGTCCCTTAGGTCTTTCCTAGTTACATTTGTACATATTTCTTTTTTGCAATCTCAGTTGTACATATCCTCATTGCATCCATCATTTGTGCATGAGTCATTATAAAGCCTTTCAGCTGCATTGTTGCATTCTAGGTTTCATAGTGCCCTAAGTTTTGCATTCATCACATTGATCACTTGGGGGCACACATCATTGATTTTGGTACCAAACGGATTCAAAAGTGCAACATTTTGATCACACGACAGAAGCAGATTTTTAGAATTCAGAGGAGAGATATTTTGGAATCTTTGATGGATATCATCATTTAACCCTAAACAGTTTGATCCTACAACATGATCCTTGAGTTTTATTGACTTATTTTATCAGGATAAAAAATTGACAACACCCTAAATGATCAGAATGTTTGGAATTCTTTTCAAAAATCTTGATACATTGTGATACACTTGAAATTTTTGATGAGTTTTGATGACATATAACTGATTAAATGTTTGATAATGTTAAGTTGAAGATAATGCAAGACATTAAATCAGTTAATGGTTTGTATTTTAATTGATGTCATTTTGATATCATCTGTATGGTCATGTATACAATGCCAAAGACTTCAGAGAATCAATGGAACAAAGATTATGCTTTCAACAATGCATAAAAATCAAGTATTCACTAAGTGATAGATAACACCAATGGAGTGCACACCATCGGTAAAGGAAAGGAACCAAAGTCATAGTGATACCCGATGAGCAGAAGATAGTATTTCCCAATGAAGCAAAATTATAGGATGCCTGAAGAGTAAAATCCGATGATGCCCAATGGACGGAGATCCCGAAGCTGACTGGAGTCATACTGACGGAACTAGAAGTTGTCACCAATGACTAACTGTAGAGTTGACCGACAGAACAGAGAGTTCAGAAAATGACAAAATATCTAGCTGGCAAGAGATAAAAGATCTAAAAGATAGATTTAATTGGTTGTTTTCATTGTTTTATTTGACCAGAGTTAAGGGATTGATTTAAAGAAGATTTGTATAGTTAGCATAAACATAACTACGAGATAAATCAGGAGTTATGCTTTAAATCAGATTGGCTGGATTATTTTTCATGCCAAGAATCAAGAATCAAGAATCAAGAATCAAGAATCAAGAAACGGTGAATATCATGTCTATATAAGAGACAAGATTCATTCATTTCCGTATCAATCACGAAGAGGGGGAGTGATTAGAAAGAGGATGCTGAAGAGAAACTGATGAAGGATAACTTCATACATTCCTAATCAATCAAGCTGAGGGAGAGCTAAAGAATTCTACAGACACCAAAAAATAGTGAAGCACAGCATCATAGAGAAGAAAGTGTGGAGCACAAAGAATTGAATTGATATATTGATCAGAGAGGTAATGTACTTAAATAGATCTAAAAATCTACAATTCAAGTTGCATTATAAATAGGTCATTGTGTTTTAATTTAACAATTGAAGCATCAAGTCTCTTAACATTCTTCTATATATTTAGGTACATCCCAAGGAGTGCCAAAAATGTTGATTCATGAAAGTAGCACTAGATTTTCCTAAAGCCTATTGACAGTCTAAGAAGGAGGCTGATTCAAGGATGATAGAAAAATGAGTTGCCTGATACTAAGTGACAACCTCTATGTATAGAATCCTCTAACAAGGTCACACCTAATAGTGTGTTTTTAACCTTTAACAAGGTTGGCTCCTAACAGGGCTCACTTCAGAAGAGCGAAAATTTGGGGTGCCGGTCCTAGTGTTTTTTTTTTCCCTTAACAGGGTTTCCACGTTAAAATCCTTGTGTTATGTGTGTATGGTTTATTACTTTACTATTTTACATTTCACATATGCATTTATTGATTTATCGGTATACTTTGCATATTTACTGAGTGTCGGTAAATAATTTTGTCGATAAATAATTTTTACTGCTTATCGGTAATCAAGGAGAATAAAGTCAGAAAAGGAAAACCAATAGACATTTAATTATTATAAAGTATTTCATGGCATGCATCTTGTAAGGGACATAATAATCTGAGGTTTATTTGATTGGTGGTTAGAATAAATAAAAGTTTTTGAAGCCATTGATTCACACCCCCCCTCTCAGTTATTACTAACAATTGGTATCAGAGCTTGTGTGCTTAGAAGGAAGGTTTCAAGACCTAAGTTAGGATCACAAGATAAATAGATGAGATGTGCCCAAGTTGAACAAAGACAACTTTGCTTCATGGTAGAGCAGGATAAGACTCCACTTATCAGGTATTGGTAATGATGTTACTCAATACTTAGATACTGAATATGTGTTGCCTAAAGGAGCTTTGACATTAGATCAATTGAGAGAGAAGCATGAGCATAACTGCATGGTTATAGATCTTTCTTCCTCACTCTCCGATACTGAATATGAAGATGTCAAGGATTGCAATACTACAAAGAAAATGTGAGAAAAACTGAAGCTTGTACATGGAGGTGATACAAATTTTCTAAGAGCCAAGGTAAAAAGCCTTAGAGGAAAATTTGATGATCTTAGAATGCAAGAAGGAGAAAACATCACACAGTACAACACAAGAATAAATGAAGTAGTTAATGCTATATATGAGTTGTTGGAGGTACACTTGAAGAAGAGACAGTGGTAAGTAAAATTTTAAGAACCTTACTACCTGTATATGTTATTAGAGTTTCTGCTATTCAAGAAATGAGAGTAGTTGCAAACAACACATTTAATATTGATAGTTTAATTGGTAGACTAATTTCATTTGAGATGAATAACTTTGATAATAATGTCTTACCAAACTTAGAGTCTTTATTTAATTCTTCTATGAGAATAAGAAAATCGAGTCAAAGACACACATCTAGAATAGATAGTGAAAGTGAAAGTGAAGAAGAAAATCTAGATGAAATAGAAGCTCTCATGGCAAGGAGAATGCAGAGAGGCAAAGGTAAATACAAAGGCAAGTTACCACTTGTATGCTCTAATTGTAGAGAGGCAATAACAAAGATTACAAAAGTTACCAAAAACCAAAAAGAAAAGATACCCGAGACTACAAGGATAAAGGCAAGAAGGCTAGCTACCTAGCTGCTTGCAAAGACAAAGATACTGACACCAAACCTGATGAAGATGTTGAGATGGTATTTGTAGCTGTGAAAGATGATTCAGATGATGATGAAAGGTATGTAGAAACTTCACTCATATCTAAGGTTAGCAAAAATGACATCTGGATTATAGATAGTGGCTGCACTCACCACATGACCGGTGACAAAGAAAATTTTAATACTTTTGAGTATTATAATGGTGGTACAGTAAGAATGGGTAATGATACACCTTGTGCAGTTGAAGGTAAAGGAACTATAATGTAGAATAGCCTGATTAAATGTAAAAATTCTTATTGGGTAAAAGGATTGAATTATAATCTTTTGAGTGTTTCTTAGCTAAATAATTTAGGTCACAGAGTAGCATTTGAGAACAAGAAGGCAAAGATCTTCAATGAATCAGGAAAAATGATTGGTATCGGTGAACAGACAAAAGGTAACTTATTCTATTTGAATGATACTGATACCACTTGCTTAATGACTAGAAATGAAACATATGGTTGTGGCACAAAAGATTGTCATGTGAATTTTGACAACATGATAAAAATAAGCAGAAGAAGAAATGTAAGAGACTTACCGACGATGACAAAGCCATACAACATCATGTTCAAAAATTGTCAAAAAGGTAAAATGAAAAAGTCTAGTTTCAAAAGTAAAACCCATAGATCTGATGATATTCTAGAATTAGTCCATACTGATTTATGTGGACCTATGAGGACAAAGAGCTATTATGGAGATAGATATTTTATTCTCTTTGCTGATGATTACTCTAGAATAATGATAGTTATGTTTCTAAAAGATAAATCTAAAGCATTAAAGATGTTTAAGTGGTATAAGGCTATGGTAGAAAAACAAAGGTGTAAGGATTTGAAATGTTTGAGATCAGATCAATAGTTGATTGTGCAAGAACAGTAACGATAGAAAAAGGCATCACCCAAATCTTCTGGAGAGAAGCTGTTAGCACTGCTGTTTATACACTAAATAGAGTACAATTGAAGAAGGATACAAAGAAGACACCTTATGAGCTATGGTATGGTAAAACACCCAATCTAAGTTACTTCAAAATCTTTGCTAGTCAATGTTATGTCTTAAAGGATGATAGAAATGGAAAGCTTGACGTCAAAAGTGATGAAGGTATTTTTCTTGGGTATTCTACCAAAAGAAAAGCTTTTAAATGTCTTATCAAAGCCTCTAACAAAATAGTTGAAAGTGCAAATGTAAAGATTGATGAGTTTGTAGAAAAGAATGAGCTGGAAAGCACAAAAGAACTAGAGGACTACAACAAGTTTGTATATTGTGAAGAACCCAACACTCTACCCGAGAAAGAGTGCTTGATCCCATAACAAAAAAATGTTTCAACCGACGGTCAGACTATTGTTATCGATGGTCAGGATAACAATCAAGAAAATGTGCAAGGTAATGAAGAACAAAATGAAGATCAGGAAAATGATCAAGCTGATAGATAAAGAACTATACCTATACTTGCAAGATATGTAATAAGGAACCATCCAAAGATCCAGATCATAGGAGATAAGAAAGTTGGTACAAGAACAAGAAGTAAGTCTTTAAACTCAAATTGTTTAATTTGTGATTTTGAACCAAAATCTATCAATGCTGCACTAAATAATGAAGAATGGATAAGTGTTATGAATGATGATATTGAGCAGATTGAGAAGAAAAAAACATGGTCACTTGTGCCAAGATTAGATGACAAGAATGTCATCGGTACAAAATGGATGTTCAAGAATAAGCTAAACGAGAATGGAGAAGTCACAAGGAACAAAGTAAGACTAGTATGCAAAGGGTATGCACAAGAGGAAGGTATAGACTATGGAGAGACCTTTGCACCCATTGCTAGGCTAGAAGGAGTAAGAATACTACTTGCTTATGCTGCATTCAAAGGATTTAAAGTATATCAAATGGATGTCAAGTCAGCATTCCTAAATGGAATACTTGAAGAAGAGGTATACATTGAGCAACCATAAGGGTTTGTAGATCCTAGAGCCTGGTATGAATGACTTCATTCTTATATAATAAGTATTGGATTCATAAGGACTAGTGAAAACAATAATCTTTATTTGAAACAAGATACTGATGCTAACACTTTGATTGCTGAAATATTTGTTGATAACATCATATTTGGAGGAAATGATATGCTATGAAAATCATTTGCTGATGAGATGAGTAAAGAATTTGAGATGTCTATGTTTCGAGAGATCAAGCTCTTTCTTGGTCTACAAATCATTCATCAAAGTGAAGGTATTTTCATTACACAGTCCAAATACATCAAAGAGGTCCTAAAAATATTCAAGATGGAAGATTCCAAACTAGTTGGAACACCGATGGCTATTAGATGTAAGTTAACAAAGGAAGACAAGACAACAGAGGTAAATCAGACTTTGTACAGATCAATGATTGGAAAAATCATGTATGTTGTACACACTAGACAAGATATTGCACATGCAGTAGGAGTTGTTGCTAGAATTTCTACGAACCCCAGGGAATAACATATTACTATTGTGAAAATAATCCTAAGATATCTGAAGAATACTGAGGAATTTGGCTTATGGTATAAAAGAGAAGGCAAATTTGAACTAAAAGTGTTTACCGATGAAGATTGGGCTGGAAATCTTGATGACCGGAAGAGCACAACTAGAGGAGCATTCTTTATGGGTGAGAGACTTGTCACATGGATTAGCATGAAGCAAGGATGCATCTCACAGTCTACTACAGAAGAAAAATATGTTGTTGCTGCTGCAAATTGCTCAAATATTGCATAGATCAAACAGTTGCTGGAAGGTATGCATATGAAAATCTTAGAACTAGTGATTATCTATTTTGATAACACCAGTGCAATAAAAATTTATAAGAATCCAGTCATGCATTCCAAGACTAAACACATTGCCATCAAGTATCATTACTTAAGAGAGCAAGTTCAAGAAAAAGAGGTGATACTTGAGTATGTGCAATCAAAAGAATAATTGGCCGATATCTTCACCAAGCCACTGCCCAAGGATACATTTGAGTACCTAAGAAAGAGACTAGGGGTCAAACCCTTGTCTACTAGTTAGTAAAAGATTGAAGGCTGCATCAGCCTATATATTATCAAAATATTAGTCATGTTGATGCAAGAAAAAGGATGAACTTCAAAGGTACATCTATATAGAGAAAGGTATATATCAGAACTAAGCACCAGAGCATATTTTTGTATTGTTGATGGATAAGGGAAATTCAAGGAATATATTATGGATGGAAGAAAATGATTCTTTGACATTAATTTCCAATATCTATAAGATATTTATTTGGCATTGTTGTCAAAGGGAGAGAAAGTATCCATATTATCATAGTCTTCAGAAAAAGAGGAAAGATTATCTATTTTCAGATTACTCCAATAGGGAGAGATTATATCCAAAGGGAGAGTTTCTGACAAGAGACATAGACATCAAAGAAGTAGAATAGTCAAAAGAGAGATATTGAAACAAGGAAAGGATGCAACACATCAGAATAAGCAAAACACAGAGAACTGCAAGAATCAAATCTAAGCTAATAAAGAGCTTACCGATGGTCAGACATTTTTATCGGTTATCAAAAAAAACTGTTTGGTAGTTTGATGAATCTCAACAATTGTATTTCATATTGTATTAGAAATAGTATAGTGTGATAATATTGTATGTTTCCATCAATGCCAAAGGGAGAGATTGATGACATATAACTGATTAAATGTTTGATAATGTTAAGTTGAAGATAATGCAAGACATTAAATCAGTTAATGGTTTGTATTGTCATTGATGTCAACATGATATCATCTGTACGGTCATGTATACAATGCCAAAGTCTTTAGAGAATCAATGGAACAAAGATTATGCTTTCAGCAATGCATAAAAGTCAAGTATTCACTAAGTGACAGATAACATTGACGAAGTGCACACCATCGGTAAATGCAAAGAACCAAAGTCACAATGATACTCGATGAGAAGATGACAGTATTTCCTGATGAAGAAAAATCACACGATGCCCGATGAGTAAAATCCAATGATGCTCGATAGACGGAGATCCCGAAGCTAACTAGAGTCACACCGACGGAACTGGCAGTTGTCACCGATGACTAACTGCAGATTTGACTGATAGAACAAAGAGTTCAGAAAATGACAAAATATCTAGCTGGCAAGAGCTAAAAGATAGACTTAACTATTTGTTTTCATTGTTTTATTTGACTAGAGTTAAGTGATTGATTTAATGAAGATTTTTATAGTTGGCATAAAGATAACTATGAGATAAATCAGGAATTATGCTTTAAATCATATTGGCTAGATCTTTTTTCACGCAAAGAATCAAGAATCAAGAATCAAGAAACGGTGAATATCATGTCTATATAAGAGACAAGCTTCATTCATTTTTGTATCAATCATGAAGAGGGGGAGTGATTAGAAAGAGGATGCTAAAGAGAAACTGATGAATGCTAACTTCATACAGTCCTGATCTATCAAGTTGAGGGAGAGCTAAAGAATTCTATAGACACCGACAAACAGTGAAACACAGCATCACAAAGTAGAAAGTGTGAAGCAAAAAGAATTGAATTGATATATTGATCAGAGAGTTAATGTACTTAAATAGATCTGAAAATCTGCAATTCAAGTAGCATTAGAAACAAGTCATTGTGTTTTAGTTTCGCCATTGAGCATCAAGTCTCTTAACAGAGCAAGACTTAATAGCCTTCTATATATTGAGGTACATCCCAAGGAGTGCCAAAAAGGTTTATTCATGAAAGTACCACTAGATTTCCCTAAAGCCTATTAACAGTCTAAGAAGGAGGCTGATTCAAGGATGGTAGCAAATTGTGTTGCCAGATACTAAGTGACAACCTCTATGTATAAAATCCTCTAACAAGGTCACACCTAACAGTGTGTTTGTAACCTTTAATAGGGTTGGCTCCTAATAGGGCTCACTTCAGAAGAGTGAAAATTTGGG
>MU227519.1:1547221-1568751 GCA_018584345.1 Thuja plicata
AAAATCCTTGTGTTATGTGTGTATGGTTTATTACTTTACTATTTTACATTTCACATATGCATTTCTGGATTTATCGGTATACTCTGCATATTTACTGAGTGTCGGTAAATAAGTTTTACTGCTTATCAATAATCAAGGAGAATAAGGTCAGAAAAGGAAAACCAATAGATAGTTAATTATCATAAAGTATTTCATGGTATGCATCTTGTAAGGGACATAATAATCTGAGGTTTATTTGATTGGTGGTTAGAATAAAGAAATTTTTTTGAAGCCACTGATTCACCCCCCTCCCTCTCAGTTATTACTAACAGAGTTTTTCATTGACTTTTTTGAGTCATGTCTTTTTAGCTAATTGATGATGTTTTGACTAGATTGGTGATGATGGAGACATGATGTTTTCTTGTCTTTTGTGTGACTATTTTGAGGGAGATCTTTTAAATTGTGTGAATTTGTCAAAGGACATGGTCATCAAAGAACCATTGAGGACATTCATATAGGAAGGAGGGTCAACCTTTGTTTTTTTACACAAAAGGATACCTTGTCTATTTAGATTTTCAATATCTTAATACCAAAATCCACTTGCAACATTGAATCCATTGAAACCGGTATTCATACTCCCATAGTTGGTCATTCCACTAGTGAGGGTTGTACTAGGTTCCTAAAGAGGTTACCAACTGAGATGAAAGTCATATTCATATTCTTATGGTTGCAGTGGCACTAGTAAGGATTGTATTGAATCCCAGTTCCACAAATGCTCAATGATGAAAATATATCTCTTTTTTCATTTCTTTCACAAAAATCAATGACAATTAGTTGCATTGCATTGCATATTCATGTTAGATTAATTGTATTATTTAGAGAATTTTTCCAAGTGCAAGGGGGTTCATCATTTTGGGGTTACATCAAATTCAATGGTTTTAAATCAATTGTCTGAGATTATCTTTTGCATACATTCATAGCATTAATCATTAATCATTATTTATACATATCTTGAGAAAATCAAAAGAAAAGATACATTAATCATTATTCATTTATCCATTCACCTTCTAAAATTGCATTCATAAACTACGTTGCATACATTAAAATCAAAAAAATATAGTTGCATACATTTTGTTGGATGATATCAGTTTTGGTTACTGATCATGCTGTTGATATTCATGTTTTGTCACTCATGTCAACATATATTTCTATGGAGAAGACAGATTGACTACTTAACTGGAACGAGTGTACGGAAACTGTATGGATGATTAAGAAGGATCAAAGTTGGATTTATACAAAAGTTTATGTCTTGACCTTACTCCTAAGGTCGCTTGACTTTATGTTACATTATTTCGATGTTATAGTTCATTTGGTGAAGACTATTTTTCTGGACTGCACTGTGATTCTAGATAGACAAGGTCTCTGTGTTTCGGGTATATATTACTAAGGAAGATGTTTCAGAAATTGCAAGATTATGGATAGAGAGCTAACATATGATAGTGAAATAGGTTGAGTTCAATTTCTGTTTGGGTACTGATGATGTCATCTGTGGTGTGTGTTCTAGATAAGACCTATTTCTTGGCCGACTTCAGACTTGTAACATGTGGAAATTAATTATGAGAGTGGATTGTGGATCTGGAAGTATTTGTGATGGATTTTAAATGTTGTATACTTATTATAGGTATCATGTGTATCTTAGAAAGGGATTATGTAATTATTTGTATGATGGGAAGCCTTAATTGGTAGACCTAGTTAAATATGTATTAGGAAAGGTTAACTAGCCGACCTAATGGGTTATTGTAAAAGGGTATATATGAGTGATCTTTTCATTTGTGAAAAGTGTGGTAGAGAAAGAGAAGAGAAGAGATTTGTGAAGCTTCAAGATTAACTACTGGATAGAGAGCAATTTTGATACTTCATTGGAACTGATCAAGCAAAGATAGTTGCTATTAGACAGCTCACTAGATTGTGTATTTTCTGTATACACTTGATGTGGATTGTAAATCCTTGAGGGTGGCTTTAACCTTCTTTGGATAGTGTGCCTTGGAAGTGAGCCTACTATTTCCTTTGACTCCTAATAGGGTCTTTCTCCTAACAGGGACTATGTACTGTAATGTTGTAACAAGCTCCTAACAAGGCTAATATCTTTTAACAAGGATACTATACTCTCAGTACATTATTTGTGGGTGTTAATTCCCACCAGATTTTTACCTTTTACAGGGTTTCCTTGACAACATATCTTGTGTTATGGTGTTTTCTATTATTGTGTTATTATCTACATTTGTTGATATGGTTAATAAAGTTTAAATTTTAATAATCTATGCTAAAACTTATTCACCCCCCCCCCCCTCTTAGTTGTCTTGTGGACTATTATTCCTAACAATNATTTTAATAATCTATGCTAAAACTTATTCCCCCCCCCCCCCCTCTTAGTTGTCTTGTGGACTATTATTCCTAACAATTGGTATCAGAGTTACTAGTCCTCAAAGATAAATTTTAACAACTTGAGGTGATCCTGAAGATGACTTACTACAGGAAGGATAGTCTAAAGTTTGATCCTGAAAACTTTGACAGTTGGCAGAACAAGATGAGAACACATTTGATGTGTCTAGGACTTGACTACTGGATGATCACAAAGAAGAAAGAAAAGTTAGCGACTGGGGATGAATTAGAGAAGGCCACTGAAGATGAAAAGAATCTATTTTCATGTAATATAGTTGCAAGGGAATCCCTAATCAACACTCTATCAGAAGGAGAATTCATTGAAGTAAAGGACTTGGATTCTGCACAAGAAATATGGACAAGACTGGAAGCACTATATGTTGGAGATAGATTTACAAAATAAGCAAAGTTACAAAACTGGAAGACAAATATGAAATCATTAAAGATGAGAGAAGATGAGAAAATCAGAGCATATGCACAAAGAATTACTGATGTGGTGATTGGTATTAGGAACTCTAGAGGAACTTATAGTGAAGAAGAAGTAATTGCAAAGATACTGAGATCTTTGACATCTACATATAGAACCAAGGTTTAGGCTATAGAGGAGATCATACCTTTGACACTAAACTTCACCAGAGATATCTTGATTGGAAAACTAACTACATTTGAGGCCGCAGAATTGGGAGACACATTACCTAAAGTTGAGTCAGGATTCAAAGCAACCATGCACAAGAACAAGAAGACCTTAGCTAGAAATGCAAGAACAAGCAGTAATGATCTACGAGAAGAACTTAGAGCCTATGCTGATGAATGGGAACAAATACAGGAAGAAGAAAGGAAGCTAGATGAAATTGTTGCACTGATTGATAGAAGAGAAAAGAGAGGTAAGGGTAAGTTTGAAGGAAAATTACCTTTGAAATGTTTTTCATGTAATAAGACCAGTCATTTTGCATCTAGATGTCCTACAAGAATCCCAAAGCACAAACCTAAATTTTTTAAGTCTAAATTATCAAAGGATAAGGAATGCTATTATGCTAGTGAAGGAATATTTAATGATGAGGATGGTAACTTTGATGAAATTAGATTCATTGCTATTAAGGATGATGAACCTATGCATGAGGAAAAAGCATTAGTATCTCAAGTTGAAAATAAATCTGAATGAGTCATAGACAGTGGTTGTTCACATCATACGACTGGAGATAAAAATAAATTTGTAATTTTGAAGAAGCATGATGGTGGTATTGTTAGATTTGGTGACAATAATCCTAAACTTATTATTGGGATTGGATCTATCTCATTGGATGGTAAGACTAACACTGACAATGTACTACTTGTTGATGGATTCAAGCATAATTTGTTGAGTGTTGGATAGCTAGTGGACAAGGGTTATCAACTGAACTTCATCAATGGGAAATGTTCTATCAATATTAAAATAGGAGACTTGATAGCATCTGGTACTAAATCCAGAGGTAATGTATTTGAACTAAACACATCTGAAGCTACTTGTTTTATTACAAAGATTGATGACAGCTGGTTATGACACATAAGATTTTATAATGTTAATTTTGACAACATTGTGAAGGCAAGTATGAAAAAAGTAGTAAGAGATCTACCTAAAATTGTTAAGCCATCGAACACTATGTGTAGAGAATGTGTTATGGGAAAATAGACTAGAAGCACTTTCAAGAACAAAGCATATTCAACAAAAGGGAAGTTGGATCTGGTGCATATAGATATGTGTGGCCCTACAAAAACAAGATCATACTGTGGTGAAAGGTATTGTATACTCTTTTTTGATGACTTTTCTAGAATGATATGGGTTACATATTTGAGAGAGAAATATGAGGCATTTGAAAAATTCAAGTTGTTCAAAGAAAAAGTTGAGAATGAATCTGGTTTAAAGATGAAATGTTTGAGATCAGACAGAGGAGGAGAATTTACATCAAAACTATTTACCACATATTGTGAATAAAATGGAATACATAAACAGACTTCAGCTCCTCGAACTCCACAACATAATGGGATAGCAGAGCAAAGAAATAGAACTATATTAGATGCTACTAGGACTATGTTGCTGGAAGGAAATGTATCAAATGTTCATTGGAGTGAAGGAGTTGGCACTGCTGTGTACACACTAAACAAAATTTAGATCAGAGAAGGTACAAATAAAACCCCTTATGAATTATGGTTTGATCATACACCTGCTGTGAAATATTTCACAATATTTGGTAGTAAATGCTATATCAAGAGAGATGATGAGATAGGCAAGTTTGATGCTAGAAGTGATGAAGGAATCTTTCTTGGTTATTCTACTAAGAGTAAAGCATATAAATGTTTCAATCTGAGATTGAGAAAACTAATTGAAAGTGCCAATGTGAGGATAGATGATAAATTTCAGCTTCACAAAAGAATGTATGATTGTGGTCTAATAACAGAAACAAGAGAAGTTATTGTTGAACCTGAAGAACACTTGATGATTGAGTATGAGATTGAAGAAGAAGAATAGGTAGAAGCTACTAAGACATTGAAGACTCCAAGGTATGTCAAGAAAAACCATCCTTAAGATCAAATTATTGGTGATGCAAGCAAAGGCATTATGACTAGATCTAAAGTTAGAGATGAGATCTGTTTGATTTCTCAAGTTGAACCCAAGACTACTAATGAAGCATGTAAAGATGAATCTTGGACTAAAGCCATGAAAGAAGAACTAGAATAGATAAAGAAGAAAAATACATGGGAGTTGGTTCCAAAACCTAAAAACAAGAATGTGATTGGAACTAAGTGGGTTTTCAGAAACAAAATGGATGAGGAAGGCACAGTGGTAAGAAACAAGGCTAGACTGGTATGTAAAGGCTACTCACAATAAGAAGGCATAGACTACAAAGAAACAATCACATTTGTTGCTAGACTAGAAGCTGTGAGACTATTCCTTGCTTATGTTGCACATAAAGACTTCAAAGTGTATTAGATGGATGTGAAATATGCATTCTTGAATGGTGAACTAGAAGAAGTGTACATTGAGAAACTTGATGGTTTTCCTTTGATAGATGATGAAAACATGGTTTTCATACTAAAGAAGGCATTGTATGGACTGAAACAAGCATCGAGGGCATGGTATGCAAGACTGGATAAACATCTACTTCATCTTTGTTTCAGAAAAGGTAATGCATACAGTAATTTGTATTTATGAACTGATGAAGATGGAATCTTAATTATAGAAGTTTTTGTTGATGATATCATTTTTGGAGGAAATGATAAAATGAGTAAGAAGTTTGATAAAGAAATGGAGAATGAGTTTGAGATGTCAATGATTGGTGAGATGAAATTTTTTCTTGGTTTGCAAATTAATCAAAGTAAAAATGACATATTTATATCTCAGACCAAGTACCTTAAGGAAATGCTGAAGAAATTTGGAATGGAAGATTGTAAACCTATTGGTACACTCATGCTAATAGGGAACAAACTAACTAAAAGTGTTGAGACTCAAAGTGTTGGGCAGACAAAGTATAGGTCAATGATTGGAGGTCTACAATATTTGACACACACTAGACCAGATATTATGAATGCAGTTGGAATTATGGCTAGATATTAGGCAGATCCTAAAGAAACACACTCTACTACTGTGAAAAGAATTTTTAGATATCTGAAAGGAATAGTAGAGTATGGATTATGGTATGAAAAATCTGATGATTTTACTTTGTAGGATTTTACTGATGTTGATTGGGTAGGTAATATGGATGACAAAAAGAGCACAAGTGGTGGTGCATTTTTCCTTGGGAAGAGATTGGTTTCCTGGTTAAGCAAGAAGCAGAATTGTATTGCTCAATCTACTGCTGAATCATAATATGTAGCTACTGCAATTAATTGCACACAAGTTGTTTGGATGAAACAAATGCTAGAAGATATTGGAATAGTTTTTGAGGAGCCGGTGGTTATTCATTATGTTAACACAAGTACAATAAACATGTCAAAGAATCCTATAATGCACTCAAAGAATAAACATATTTCTATCAAGTATCATTTCTTAAGGGAGAAGGTAGCTGCTAAGGAGATTAAACTGGAGTACATAAGCACAAAGGAATATATAGTAGATATATTTACTAAACCTTTGCCAAAAGATGTTTTTGAATACCTTAGAGGCATGCATGGGGTGATGGCCCCTCCTAGTGGTAATTAAAATGATGAAGATATGTATCAGTCTAGTAGATCTCATAGCTATATTATTCTCTGGACTTGATGTATGGATCTAGTCCTTAGGGGGAGTGATCGTAGGAGAACACTATGGAGCATATTTGGGTGATCTTGCTCCTAATCGAACATGAAGATTTAAAAAAGATACTAAAGACTACATACAAGTTATGGCACCCTTTGCCATTGTTGCGAAAGGGGGGAGGAATCTATGAGAAAATCCCTACTATTTTGGAAATTTATGTTGAGGATATTGAGAAGATTATATTGAGAGAGAGTACTTTTGGGTTGATGCATATGGATTTTCCCATATGTTTCCATCAATTCCAAAGGGGTATATTGTTGGATGATATCATTTTTGGTTACTAATCATGCTGTTGATATTCATGTTTTGTCACTGATGTCAACATATATTTCTATGGAGAAGATAGACTGACTACGTAACTGGAATGAGTGTACGAATACTGTATGGATGATTCAAAAGGATTAAAGTTGGATTTATGCAGAAGGATGTGTCATTTCATTACTCCTAAGGTCACTTGAATTTATGTTACATTATGTGGATGTTACAGTTCATTTGGTGAAGACTATTTTTCTGGACTACAATTGTGATTCTAGATAGAGAAGGTCTCTATGTTTCGGGTATATCTTACAAAGGAAGATGTTTTAGAACTTGCAAGCTTATGGATAGAGATGTGACATATGATAGTGAAATGGGTTGAGTTTGATTTCTTTTTGGGTACTGATGACATCATCTATCGTGTGTGTTCTGGAGAATACCTATTTCCTAGCCGACTTCAGACTTGTAACATGTGGAAATTAATTGTCAGAGTGGATTGTGGATCTAGAAGTATTTGTGATGAATTATAAAATGTTGTATACTTTTTATAGGTACCATGTGTATCTTAGAAAGGGATTATGTAATTATTTGTATGATGGGAAGCCTTAATTGGCTGACCTAGTTAACTATGTATTAGGAAAGTTTAACTGGCCGACCTAATGGGTTATTGTAAAAGGGTATATATGAGTGATATTTTCATTTGTGAAAATTATGGTAGAGAAAGAGAAGAGCAGAGATTTGTGAAGTTGTGAAGCTTAACTGTTGGATAGCGAGCAGTGTTGATACTTCTTTGGAACTGATCAAGCAAAGATAGTTGTCATCAGACAGTTCACTATATTGTGTATTTTCTGTATACACTTGATGCGGATTGTAAATCCTTGAGGGTGGCTTTAACCTTCTTTGGGAAGTGTGCCTTGGTAGTGAGCCTACTATTTCCTTTGACTCCTAACAGGGTCTATCTCTCAACAGGGACTATTTATTGTAATGTTGTAACATGCTCCTAATAGGGCTAATATCTTTTAACAGGGATACTATACTCTCAGTACATTATTTGTGGGTGTTAATTCCCACCGGGGTTTTACCTTTAACAGGGTTTCCTCAACAACAAATCTTGTGTTATGGTGTTGTCTATTACTATGTTATTATCTATATTTTCTGATATGGTTAATAAAGTTTAAAGTTTAATAATCTATACTACAAGTGATTCACCCCCCCCCCTCTTAGTTGTCTTATGGAATTTTATTCCTAACACATTTTACCATTGCATTAAGTATTCCATCCATATCATTGCATTGCATAAATCATACATCAAGATAAGATCAAAATCATATAGAAATAGTTGCATAAACATCATTTGCATCCATATATCTATGTCATACTCTAAGACATTACATCCATGGCATAATAAAAAGAAGTGAATCATAGACATCATGTAGATCTGCATATAAAGAAATCTCAAATCAATATCAAAGGGAAATCAATAAAAGATCATCATAGATAAATGTCCATCATCAAATGTCTATAACAAATCTATATATCAAAGATACATCGACAAAATGATCCATACATTAGTCCTGATCAAAAATCTATATAATACATCAATGCAATATCAAGATATAAATCTCATATCTATCTCAAGACCCAACCAGGGCACCTGATCCATCTCCAAAAGCACCTGATCCATCCCTTGAACTATCGAGACACCTACCACCTACTCTATCTTGAGTAGAAGGTGGTACCTGACTTGTGCTAGCACTCATAGGTAACTAAACCATCATAACCAAGAACTCTTGTAACATAGTAGTCACATGATCTAATCATCCAGTAACTGCAGCCATCCCTACCTGTAAACCTCTCACATCCTATACTAAGCCATCAATAATATGAGGAACTAGAGGTGCCTGAGGTTCTTGTGGTGCCTGCAGTGCTAATGGTACTTGTGGTATCACATGTATCTAAGGTGCATCCTAAACCTATGCTGAACTGACCTGTGCATCTACCTGAGAAGATACCTATCTCTGAGGAGATGCTAGTCTATACAGATCCTAACCTGGTATAGGAACCTATAAGGGAACCTTTCTAGTTTCATGTACCCATCTATGTCTTTGTCTAGCCCAAGCAACAACTGGAATAACATGAACCTATCTCTGCATTGGTACCTATGCTTGCCTCTATCTAGGATGTCCAAACCCACCACCTTGAGCCCTAACATGCCCACCCCGCATATGAGGTCTTGCATCTCTCTGTACCCAAGGAGCTTTAGGTACTCTCTATATACTCTATCTCTATGGTCTCCTACCACCACCACCACCATCATCCCCATCTCCACTATCATCATTAGACAACTCATCAACATTAGGAATCGGCTCTGCTGGATCTATGAATCTAGTAAATCTATATCAAGAAAACCACTCTCAATACTCAGTGGACATCCTTACATCAGCCACATGCTCCATTATATCCCATCTGACATGGCCTATCCACTCAATATCTGCATAGGAAAACTGATAATCTTCCTGAGCTCCCCACATGGATCGCTATGCCTGCACTCTAGCATATAATGCCATACCTTGTGGCATATCTTGTACACACCCATACTGTCGGAGAACTCTCCCAAAGCAGAATCTCTTTATAAAAAGTGGTGACCAACCAATCATCCACTGAGGGGAAAACATATATGGAAGCTCATCATCATCCTCTCTCCATCCCTTGTAGCCCAAGTACATTCTCCATACGACCTGTTCAATATCATCAATAGTCCGACGCCAGTACTCAACCTTTCCCAGACGATGATAGACAATCATGCCATCATATATAAACACTTACAGATTTCCTCAACCTTGTACTCATGCCAATATAGGTATGGTAGTTGGGATATGCTCCCAGGTCCATAGTTGTAATAGAACTGAACCTACTAATATAGCCTCATTATTCTTGTAAACAACCTAGTTTAAATCATGATATAGTTGGGCTAATACACAGGATCCCTAATCCAATATCCAAGGATGAGAAATCAAGTCCTCTAAAATGCAGCCCCATCTGGCTAAAAAGCCACGACCTCTCTTATCGTGTAAGAGTAATCCTCCAATCACTGCTCCTAACAGGGCTAGAAAAGTAGGAAAAGAAGTGAACTGTGCCCATGTAATGCTATCATCAACAATGGTGTCATCTCAAAACACTCATCTACATGTGCTACCATCATAGACCTAATTGTAATAAACCCGCTCTCCATGGGTCAGGATCCTCAACAGTCTATATACATCCTCTTACATGATAGTCATCTCGCTGAGGGGTAAATGGAAGCTATTATGGTCAAAGTGTCAACACTCTACCATAGCTATCAATAAACCTCAGTTCAGCTAAAACCGAGGGAGATCAAGAATGAATTCAAACCCACATGTCTTGATAGTACGTCTCTCTAGAAGGGTCATCTTGTCGACCAGATCAAACACCAAAGACACTATATTCTGTACATATAACTTACGGTAATGTGCCTACATTTTGCAAATGAAGTGAATTATATTATTATCTTTCCATTGGTGGATCATTCCAAGTCAATCAAACATATTAAATCTATCTTTGCTCTTTTTTGAGCGCATCAACCTATTGTTCCTGACCTCTAGATCTTGAGAAGGGATCAATTTGACAATTTCTTTTAATCAATCTAATTGACACATCAAACATTCACTGGTATGATTATTCTAATATCCTAAACACTAAGGAACATAATGGAATCACATATTTTTAGCTTGGAAATCAATCTGGTCATCCAAACCATCAATCAAAGATAATTTGTTCTATCTAAACTCAGGTTTTCATCAAAAATCATTATAGGCATCACTTGCTTAAGTGGATGCGTCATTTAACACTACGCGTAATTGAAAACATCATACGTGTCATTCAAAGTTTCATAGGCATTACTCTACAGCATACGCGACATTTGAATGTCCTAGGCGACATTTAAACTTTCCTAGGCAGCATTTAAAACTTAATTTTGCAAAGGGTTTCCTACGCATCATTACAAACATGGGATGCAAATTTTAACCTAACTACTAAGCGTCATTGAACACTTCCTACGTGTCATTTAACTTTGCAAAAGTGGCATTTAACTACCCTAAGCATCATTCAAAAGTTCCTACGTGGCATTTTGCTAAATCTATTCTAACAAGCATCAAAATTTGCAATAAATGCTATCAAAAAGAGCAATAAATGCACTAGGAAGGTTCAGATCACTCACCGGAGGTCTGTAGTTAGGAGGTCTCTAATATCGGCGTGCTCTCTCGAACCGATGCTCTCGAATAGGGACCACCATTGCTATCAATCACAGCAGGATTAGAGAAAAATCTCAATAGTCAAAAGTGAAAATGAATATTAATTTTTGGTTTTTACCCTATTTAGGCTATTTTGACCTAATTTTGGAGAGATTTTTACCCAATGTGACCTAAATTTGCATTTTGTGCACGCTAGGGAAAATGGTGATCTTATCATCATTATAATTAATGTTTTTAGAAATGAAATCATTTGGATCTAATTTTTACATCAATCTCATCATATTTTGCATCTGGACATCAAAATGTTTTCATTTTTGAGGGGGCATATATCATCAGATCATCAAATCAGGATTCTGCATCACATTTTATATCAAATATGTGGCATTAAAATTTCAAAATTTTATCAGTGGGGCATTCTGCATCAAATTAATTAGAGTCTCAAATCACTGTTGTGAATTGAAGTTGTAAATTAGGGTTTCAAGTCAATCAGGTTATCAAGTTTCACATCAGGGTTTCAAATCAATCAGTGGTGAATTAGGTTTTATCTTATCAAAATCAGGGTTTCAAATCAATCAGGTTATCAAAATAGATCAAGCTTTATCAATCAATAAATCAGTATCAAATCAGTGATCAGGACATGCAATTTTGTTTGAATCAATGCGCTTCACACATGAATTCAAAGAGGGCCATTTGTAGACACCTAAAATTGACCCGGTGTTCTTTAATCTCAAAATCTACAAATATCAGCAAATTGTTCCTAAATGCTTCAAAATGTTTCAAAATGGATCAAAATCAAATCAAATGGACATTTATCAATTAAAGTGGAAAAAATCAAATAAAATCAAAGGATTAATTAATAATGATATTAAATGATCAAATATCAGCCTAAAAGGGATCAATCAAAATTATATAATTAATTTTAATCAATTTATTGTATAGTTTAAAATCTAAAATCAAATTGAACCTATTCATCCCTACATGGCTAATTTAATTAATTGATTGAATTAAATAAATCCTAATATCTTTCAACATGAATTTGAGCAACCAATGAGAATTGAGAACACAAAGCACATGGATCACTCCTAAATTTGAATCTCAATCACTCATGTTCAACTTTGAATCTCAATCACTCAAATTTGTCCCTTTGTCCCAACCTTTGAGACAAAAATTTAAATTGTCTCTCCATTTGAAACCATCTCAAATCCTTTTACCTAACCAAGGCTTAATCATGATCAATTCACTTTACCCCCTACCCTTGGGAATTTTCTATAAATACAAGCCATTTTTAAGCATAATCAATCCTAGAAAATTGAAATGCATAGCATCATTACTATAGGCGATTTGAGAGCAATTGAGAAATATCTTGAGAATTTTGAAAGAAAATTGTGAGAATTGAGAGAATTATCATGAGCATTTGAGTTCCATTTTCATATCATCTTTGAGAGAATTGAGCTAGATTAGGCATTTTTTTTTATCAATTTCTCATTCTAGGATTGTCATTGATAGAGATTAAGGCTGAGAGCTCTATTAGCATACTAGTTAGAGATCCATGGAATGTTTAGTGATTTGATTGCAATTATTTAGTTTAATATGCATTATTCTTCCATATAATTGTAGTTAAATAAATCAATTCCATGAAGGTGTATTAATTCACACACAGTTTGTTTTGCAACTTGAAGTCTTGAAAGTACCAGCAAAGGCCTCCTCGTGAACATTCACATTTATCTTCAACTAAGATAACCAAGCAGTTTTTCCATGACCATGAAGAACTTTGGGAATAAATTTGTTATTCTTTCAAGAGAGGAAATCAGATTTTGAATTCCTAGCAATTGACTTGTGTAAAAACAACACTCAACATGTGGTTTCTTAGTTAGGAAGCTTGGCAGTAGCTCATAGTAGTAGGTTAACATCTAGTATGGATCTACATTTCTATATGTAATCTGGCATGTGTTCCTTAGAATGTATTTTGGCTTGTATGATGTAAATCTTGAGCACATGATAAGATGAAGGCCTGTGAGGCATGTTTATTGTTCATTATTGAGTTTTTCATAATCTTGTCTTGTTTGTTTCTGCTATGTTGACTCTTTCTACATGGCTAGACCATCTCCATTGCGAAAAATATGGCCATGACTACATCAAGTGGTATTAGAGTGAGATCATTTGTGTGACTGCAAATATGTGTTCCTAAACTTGCAAATCCCAAGTTGTGTTTGTTGTGAGGTAGCAAAGTGTAGATCTTACTCACAACTACGAAGGACTTGCACAATGGCATCACTAAGGATTTATTGCTGGTTATTTTCTAGTATGAGTTTATATAAGAGTGATTTTTTCCTGAGATGGTAGATTTTTGTTCTTGAGCTTGCAAAATCTTGGATGGTTCATTGTGGGTGACAAAATGTGGATCTGGCCTACGATGGCAGAGGATTTGCATGAGGATGGATCAAAGAGGTATTGTTGTTGATTGTGAAGCTTGGAATGGGTTGTATTACTTGAGACCTCCTCTTTCTGAATAGGTCTTTGAATTGATTCAAGTTGTAATAATGATCAATAGATCATCATGCAAGAGAAAATTGAGATATTACAGTCAGATCACCATGAAGAGGAAGTTGCACGATGTGAAGAGAGAGAGGTTGTTGGCTAGGATGATCCCTATAAGTGTGAGGAAAATGTTTGAATACCTTAGGATTTATTTGAGATCTGATATTTGTAATGCTTTGGTTGGTTTGAGGAGGAATCCTGAACCTAAGGATGAGTGTGAAGAAGCTACTAAGGAGTTGAATATGTTGAGTTAGCATTTACCTATTCAGAGGAGGATCATTTGGCCTGCTATGAATATTGTTCAGAGGAGAAGGAAAGATAGAGTTTTTGTTGTAGAGGTTAAGCTTGATGAGGTATGCACACTTGTGAATGCTTTGACAAAGATTGTTGAGGATAAGGTAGATATGGTTATGGGTGAATTTCATAATCTCTTCATTGGATCCAATGAGAAAGTTAAGGAGTGTCTTGTTATTGAGGATGATAATGATATTGTTGATACTGAGGAGGTTGATGTTGCTAAAGTTGGAATTGAGATTACTTTGGCCAAATCTGATAACCTTGTTGGGATAGTTAATGATTCTATCATAGTTTTTAGTATGGAAGTTACTATTGATGGGATTAATGTTAGTGATTATGAGAGGATGTTTGATAAGGCTCTTATTTATTATTATATGTATGATGTTGATGGAGAGCTACAGACTGACTTGTTTCAATTGAGTGTTGATTTATTTCAGAAATTATCTAGAGGGTGTGAAAGAGAAGACGTATGTTTTCTGGTTGGTATTGGTACTAAATGGATTGATTATGTGAAAGAGGATGTTGTTTCCTATGTTTTAGTGTAGGTGTGGGAAGAGGGACTATGTTTCATTGATAGAGATGATTATTTGAGCATAATAATGGATATATTAAGAGTGAAGATAAAGACAAAGTTGTTGGTGATGAAGAAGGTTGTATGGATAAAGGATAAAGGTAGTAGATTTAGTAAAGTTCTTTATTTCTTTGTTGTTGATGGACTGATGACAGAGTGTAATCACAGGTGTGATGAATGGCTGAAGATGATAAGTGGATTTGAGAAGAGGAGTGCAGATCTTGTGCTTATCTCTATTGATGATCTTTTTGTTTGTTCCTATGGATTTTTTTGCTGGTTTGTTTTGATGTAGAAGATGTAGAGATCAGATCAGAGAAGATAGAGATTTTGGGTGTGCAGGTTCATAATCTTAACCATGAGGGTTGGGAAGCTAAAGGTCAAAATGAAATCTTATGACCAGTTGCGAACTTCTTCTACAACTACAAAGTGAGAGGGTCACTTTATTAGTAACCCCAGGTGTTCGATGCAGGATCATCTTGGGATCTTAGAAATCTTGCATCAATCAAAAATATTTCCTTTCAGTTTCTTCCCATTTTCCTTGTTCCTATGTTTTGGTTAGAAAACATTCTACTTGGCGCATTGGCTTATGCAATCATTATGGCATGTTGTATACATCATGTTAAATCTATATCTATGTTTGCATCTTGATACATTCTAGCTTGGTAGATATTTCTTATGACCTGGATTAGACCTATTTGTTCTTCATGATAATGATTTTTTCCAAGTTGGTAGATGTTGTGAAGCTTTTCATTTCTTGTGATCCTAATTGGTGCATCGTTCTATGATCCTATGCTTGCGGTCAACCTCCTTGTGTGATCTTGTTTCATTTCATATTCATTTAGGGGTGTTCTTCTATGCTTTGGGTCATGCCCTATATTTGGCTAACTTATATTTTCCTGCCTTTCAGAATGTGATTTTTTTTGACCAACTTATGTCTTGTGATCTGATATATATGTGTTGTGGTGGTTTCTTAGTTATGCAACTTGGCAGTATATTTTAGTAGTAGGTTAGCATTCTATATGGATCTAAATTTGTATATGTAATTAGGTATGTGTGCCTTAGAATGTAAGTTGACATATAGTTGGGAATGTATTATGTAAATCTTGAGTAGATGATAATATGAAGGCATGTGAGGCATGTTTGTTTTTCATTTTTGAGTTTTTTATAATCTTGTCTTGTTTGTTTCTGTTGTTTTGACTCTTGTTGCATGGCTGGACCATATCCATTGGGGAAACTCTGGCCATAACTACATCATTATCCAACATCATTCCTTGTTTTTATGTGTGTAGGAATAGGTTACAGAGATATCATAATTTTTATAAAATAGGTCAGGAGATGTCATAACATCCCTAGAAGTTTGAGGCAAAAACCAAGCAAAGAAAGCATTTCAAATGTTCTATTCTTGGGTACAATACATTTTAAATGTTTTATTCATGGGTATAAAATGTTTCAAATATTATATTATTGGGTACAAAAAATTTCAAACATTATGTACCTCTCAAAAATAGATGAAATTTGGTTTGAAAATAGTTCATAGCCTTTAGGTTACAAATCAACAATTAGAGGTATTTCAAGGTTTTCGTCTATCCAATATTTAGATCTGAATCAACATATTTCCTATTTCAATTCTAGGTGCAAGTTATCTTCCCTAATATGCATTTTTTATCTCATTATCTCCCCCCATTTCAATTTTATGTATCTAGGAGAGGATCATTAACCCATCTAGCACTTCGGACCTTCCTTTTCTATTGGGACATGTTTCTTCTAAATGTGCAAGTTGGAAAAGGATTAATCTACCCCTTTGCATTTCTTTCCTTCTCCTATTCTACATTTTGGCCCTTTTATCCCCCTATGAATAGGTGAAACGGGGATTCCTTATGAAGGATGACACACTTAAAATCCCAAAGTATGGGTATTTTTTTAGGATGAGAATACTTTTATAAACAAGGAAGAGGTTGTGATCTTGGATACACACCTCTTGCATAAGAGAGAATCCCGAGTCAAAACAAAATAATTCCTTATAAGAAAAGAATGTCACATGATAGACAAATTCCACTATAGATAGGAAATTGGAACCTTAGATAGAGAAGGAAAAGGAATATTGGCACATTAAATATTTCCCCCAAAATATTCAGGCAAGGGAAAATATAGTACATTGTATACACTAAGTGATAGATCTTTTATAAAAGACTGAATGCACTTTCAAGAAAAAACTAAGTTGTAAACTAGGTCAAATCTCTTGAAAAGGGAGGATCCTAATGTAAAAAAAATAAATTTAATCAAGAGAGGACATCATACTATAAAAGATACAATTAAAGAAAGGGATAATGCATGAATTGTAAAAGAACAAAATACATTCCCTAAATAGAAGATCATTTATGGTAGACATGTACTTTGATGCATGAAAAAGATTGTTGAGTAAAGATGAAAATACCTTGCATGAAACAAATAATCTCATGCCATAAAGGATGTACCATCATAAAACAATAAAAAACCATAAAGAGAAGATGAATAGAGATGTAAGGATGCCACATTATGAAAACTTAGTGGAAAAATCAATTATATAAGATATACACTTCCAAGAAATGAAGAGATTGTAAAGGAGATAAATACCATTAGAGAGAAAGATCATTAAAAATCAAGCATACACATAAGAGGACATCATAGCATCAAATTTTTAACCAAAAAAGAGATAATGGATCATTTAAAATGGGAAATATATGAGATAGAGAGACCTTTCTCCCAAGAAGGGAGATAAGGGAAACAACCTATTATGCCACTCATAATGCACATTATACAAAACAAAGATCCCCCAATGATGTAAGATACTTGTTATCTATTTTTTTCTCAGAGCTCAAAATAGGCTGAGCTAACTGAATTCTACAATTGACTAAGGTACACATTTGGTTCAGTATGTTTAATTACTGATTTGGTTTTCTAAACTAATGAAAATTCAAAGAAAGAGATTGCTGTACTAGACTGAATAAATACAGAAATTAAAATAATTCATTTCATTTATTTTCAATTATATTTCAAAACTAAGATATATGATACATGTTTGTAAAAAATTGAACATTCTTTCATACATAAGAAAAATACAGTATAAAGAAGTCCACACAAGTCGTGGAGAGGATACAAAAACTATGCAAAATAAATGCATATGCATAAGAAGTCGAGAGAGAGAGAGAGAGAGAGAGAGAGAGAGAGAGAGAGAGAGAGAGAGAGAGAGGGGTAAGTCACTCANGAGAGAGAGAGAGAGAGAGAGAGAGAGAGAGAGAGAGAGAGAGAGAGAGAGAGAGGTTTAAGTCACTCATTGCATAGGAGGAATGATAAATGTTGTTGTATATCCCTGGCTAGCGGGTTTCAAAATGGTACAACTCCTAAGAATGCCTCCAAAATGTAAAATGTAAGATTTTATTCCAAAAGGACTAATAAATGATGAACTAACACCTAACACTACCAGTGACTTCGATACAAATACACATCAGCTACATGTCAAATTCTAAAAGGGAGAAAATGAATAAAAAAGAGAAAGAGACAGATTTTTTGCTAATGTGCTTGCTCCATGTGCAGGTATAGGTTCATTCATTGAAGATTCAAGGATAAGAGTTTTAAAATATCAAGGGGACATGACACCATGTCATGAAACCTTCTGGTTTAGGAGGAAAAACATTCAAGAGTAGCAGAAAATTATTTTGAGTTGTTGAAGGAACGCGATATCTTGATCATGAAACCTTCTGGCCTATTATTTCTAATATAAAGTTACATTATTACACCAAGAGAAGTCAATGTTTTGATTTTTAGTTTCAAAATGATAAAAGGATTAATTCTAAAGAAAGGATTACTATAGGATGAACTTTGATTTTAGATCCTTTCATCAAAGTTCATAGAAAAGAACTAGAATCAATGATGTTTTTAGAACGGCTTGACATTATGTATATATAGTAACAAATAATTAAACATTCTATAGGATAGTCTTATTTTTTATGAGTGTATATAGTTGTAAAGGTCACAGATACATCATTGACAAAATGGTTCAAATATTCAGCTATAGATGACAACAATACAAGGTTATGTTTGTTTCATGTGCTAAGCGAAGCAAGTCACAAAGAGGAAAAAAAAAGATGTCAGGTAAGTCTTTTTAGAACTTCCAACCAGTCACTACCAGGCATCACATAATGGAGAACACGTGAAGTAAATAATTATTTCCTATAATTGTTGTTTTGATATCCATGTTGAATACCTTTTAAGGCTCACACTTCAAATTTCATTTTAAACACTACTATTTTTAACTGTCATTCATGGTTCCTTACTTTTCAACGTGGTCATAGTGAATGCTCTTTTCATTTTCTGGAACAACATGATTCCATACAAGGGTTTCAATATTTTCCATGTTTTGAAAGAAGTCCACATCCTGACTGTAATAGTAAATACCTTACAAGTTCTATATGTTGTCAAGGACAAAATTACCATGAAATGCATTCATGTTATTCGATAAAATCAGAGATACCATTTTCATGAAGGGTTAATTCATTAAAGATAGTGATAGGGCATAAGGGCCCATTTCAAGCATATATTAATAGAGTGTAACAACAAAGCATGTGAGAAATGAACAAATAGTAATATGATATATTTGACAAGACAATGAGGAGTCATAGTGGTGGAATGGCTTGTACAATACTATTAATACTTATATAGGAGAAAAGTACATAACAAATACTTTCACAGAATCATTGAATCAAAGATACATCATATCAACAAGGATTTAAACTTCCAGTAATCAAGAAGACTGGAAAGATACAAGAATAGTAGATAGTTGGAAAAGTGTGGGATTTAAACAAGAAACCCTCATCTCAAAGAAAAGTAGTAATTTTGCTACAATAGAGTAGGGATCATTGTCATTGGAAGAGAAATCTTCATAGCTACCAGATGAGAAGAAAGAACCCTTGAAATACTTCATGAAAAAGGGTGAGCACAAAGAAGAAAAATATGCAAGAAAAATGTCATCATAGTACCCTAGGGTTTGAGTCAAGATTATAAGAAGATGAAAGCTCTCAGTGAGAATAATCAAGATAATATTATTAGAGCATTGAGTCATGAATCAATCTACTACATAATAGATTAAGGTGACAATGAACAAAAATTTTCTTCCAAGGCATCATAAAAAGAATAGTCAGAACTTTAGGTCTGATGGCAACAGTTATATATTATTGATGGAAAACATCATAATCAAGCAAGAAAGGGAACATCTTCTTTTTTGAGTGCCAGAATATACAACCAAAACCACAATTTATATGGTGAATAAAAGAGATTTAGATAAATATTTTGGGGTAGATAATAACATAAGTTGTAAATATCCATGTTCATATTCGAGAAATAGTGAAATTTTTAAGCAAGATCATTTAAAGTTTAATAACAAAGTTTTACAAAAAGGAAATGCAAGTGGCAACCAGACAGATGAACAATGAGTTCATCTTTTATTTATTTTGCATGGATGGAATGGAGGGTTTCTCATATCATCAATCAAAGCACATAGATAAAAGCCTTGAGTATTGATACATACCTGTGAAAATGATGACATATATACATAGAAATTTTCAATAGTCTCAGCAAGAATCTCTGATGAAGGGCAAGGTAGGAGAATCCCCAATGGAGATGTCCTAGCCCCAAAAAATAATCACACAATGAAAAAAAAAAATAACAACACAGAGATTTAGATCCACACAATGCAAATACTCATAATAGAATCATCATATTTTCATCCAACATGCCCGGCTGTAAGGCCTTCTGGGTTACGGACAAATACAATGCAATTACAAGAGGAACTCCACAAGATCTCATAGGATCCAAACCAAACCCTAGCCACACTATGGTAGAAACCTCTAGGAAGATCCAAACTTGTGCTCGCAAGTCCACTAAGCAATCTCCTTGTTTCCCAAGCCACAGCTACTAGTTCCTCTCAAAACTCGCTCCTCCGCCTCTTCCTCTGCTCTAGGATGGATGAAAAATGACTAAAGACTTCCCCCACAACCCCTACTTATACCAATCTAAGCCACAGGTTGGCCCAGAACATAAATTAAATACAAACACATAAATTAAATGCCACAAGTCGGCCAACAACAATAATTAAATGCCCAAAATTGATGTCCTACTAAAATCATGATATCTCCTAGCTCCAGATATATTAGGACTCATGCTTCAAACCATAGGTAGAAATCTAGGCCCTCTTCAATCCCTGAAATTTTCATCCTCTAACTCTTTGTGGAAAATTACTTATATAGCTTGTAATAGGCACCAAATTCCAAAGCAAGGCCGAGCTCCTCCCAGTCCATGCCAAGCAACCAAGACCATGCCAAGTTCCATTAAATACATAAAAACCAATTACCCAAGACCCAAGTAGGTTTATCCAACTCTACCAAACCACTCACACATGAAAATAAGTCCACACGACTCCATCAAATTTCCCAAACATGCAAGATAGCCAACTACCCTGGGATGCTCCTGCATCAGACTCCCCAGGTGCGAAAAGATATTCTCAATAGCTGGAAGAACATCATTTGGGATTCAAAACATAAATCCCCAAATGGTTCTTCACATACATGTCCTCCAAACCCTCATTCTGTAAACTCTTTCCCTTGTTATGTTGCTGCTTCTTCTGCACATCCTTCCTCAATGTCCCACAGGTTTGTTGTCCACACTGACCTCTAACCTTTTTAGAATATGCCAACTCAACTCGGATGCCAATGCTCATGTTCCTTCTACCAACCTCTTCCTTTTGAATCAGGGAATGCTTCTTTCCATCTTTCACAATTGTAAACACATTCTTGACACAATCATGCACAGCCCTGTGATCATACTGCCACGGTCTACCAAGCAACAAATGACAACTGTTCATGTCCACAAT
>MU227519.1:1582020-1600096 GCA_018584345.1 Thuja plicata
AACATCTTGTCTCTCTTGTCTTTGGATCGTTTGATGAATGCTCTTAGATCTGGTCTTCATGGTAACTTTTCTCCATTTTCTAACTCTCTTGGATTGTTTATGTTCCTTTGATCTTCCATTGTTATTTATTACAACCTATCTATGGGATATGCATGTTTGTATTCATGTTTAGCTTTGAGTTAAAGATAATTATCTAAAGGCGCTAAACATGTTCTATCAGAATTGTGAAGTTGGAGTTAATTTGGTGGAGCCGACTTTGTGAAGCGTTGTGTCTATTCAGTATGAGTTGCGTGTTTCTAATCAAGTTGCGTGGATGACGTGGTTGACCAAAGAAGTATTGAAGGGACTCCTAGAGCTGAAAAAGATCACATCCTTTGGAGAAGATACTTATAGTAGTTCATTTGATGAACACCAAGTGTGAATGAGAAGAATAAAGATAGAAAAAGTGCAGGATAGAATGTCTATTGTATTGGGACAGTAGAGACATTTCATTCATCAAGAAAAGATCTATGTGAAGAAGAAGTGGAAGTATACAACACACTGGAACTGATCAAGATAGCAGGTCTACTTAAATAGTTCATCTATCAGATATAGTGTTTATCTATTATTCTGAAGGTTTTAGCCTTCATCATTTTAGCAGTGAGCTTTTGGACAGTGAATCCTCACCCCTAACAGGGTTACTTGTAAAAGAATCCTAATAGGGTCCGACCTTTAACCAAGTCTCTGTACTTATTGCATTGTAAAGAACAACTCCTAACAGGGTTGGAAGATCTCTTAATAGGGATAATTATACTCAAGTACAATTCTTTGTGGGTGCTAATTCCCATCAGGGTTTTTACCTATTTGGTTTCCCTGTAACCAAAATTGTTGTGTTCTCTATTGTGTTATCTGAATGTGCATTTACTTTATGTTAACTGTATCTAAGCAAAGAAAAAAAGTAAATTAGCTGATAACTAATTCACCCCCCCTCTTAGTTATCCTTTGGGACTATTCTAACAATTGGTATCAGAGCCAAGTTCCTTGGAGAGAAAGCCTAATAGCTTAAGGTAGATCAAATGGCATACTTTAGGAAAGAGAGTCCTAAGTTCAACGGAGAAAACTATCTTGACTGGAAGAATAGAATGATAACACATCTTCAGTGTGTTGGATTTGAGATCTATGAGATTTCTACTCAAGAAATTGAAGTTCCCACCTTGAAGGACCTTGCAGAAGAAAACTCTACATTCAAACAAAAGGAAGTGTTCACTCATAATACAATCGGCAAAGAAGCCCTAATCAGTGCCCTATCTGACAGTGAATTTTCTGAGATTAAGAAGGCAGATAAAGTACACTCTTTTTGGAAATACTTAGAAGATATGTTTGAAGGAGACATCCAAGAAAAAAATGCACACAGAAAGACATGGAAGAAAAGGTACAACAACTTAGAGATGCTACTTGAAGAAAACATCAGAGCCTACAATCAAAGAATTAATGAAGCAGTTTCAGGTATCAGGAACAATGGTGGAGAAATTTCAGAGGATGATATAATGGAAAAACTAATGACCACACTAACAGCAAACTATGAGAGCAAGATCAATATCTTATATGAGACTATGCAATTTTCAAAAGAATTCAAGAGAGAGACTTTGATCAGTAAAATATCTGCATTTGAGATATCAAGATTGAAGATAGAACCCAAAAGTGAGACAACTTTCAAACCCTCAGTCCACAACAAGAAATCCATAAGCAGCTCTAGTAATAATGAAGAAGTGGATACAGAACTAGAATAAATTATTACTATGATTTCCAAGAAAGAAAGGAAAGATAAAGGGAAATATGAAGGACAGCTACCATTCAAATGTTTTTCATGCAACAAAGTTGGTCACTTTGCATCCAAGTGTCCTACAAGAGTCAAGATGTTCAGATCAGATTACAATCCCAAGTACACTAAAGAATGTTATGATGTTGAAGATGGTGTAAATGATGATGATTCGGGAGAAGATGAAATTGGTTTTGTTGCCATTATAGACATTGAAAATATGCTTGAATAAATGGACAAAGAAGATGAATAAAAGAACAAGAGTTAGAATTAGTTTCAAAACCTGACATCAGAGCTGACTAGATCATTGACAGATGAAGGATTACTACTCATTGTTATTTTTGTTGATGACATTATCTTTGGAGGTAATGAAAAACTTAGTACAGAATTTTCCAAAGAAATGAAAAGTGAATTTTAAATGAGCATGATTGGACCTATCAAATATTTTCTTGGATTGAATATAAAACAAATAGACAAAGGCATATTCATAAATCAGTCTAAGTATGTGAAGGAGATATTGAAGACTTTCAAGATGGAATATTGCAAACCAGTAAGCACCCCCATGATAATAGGAAGCAATATTTCTAAAGATGATGATTCCACAGTAGTTGACAAGACCCTATACAAGTCTATGATTGAAAAACTCATATATCTTACCCAATCTAGACCTAATATTTCTAACGCAGTTGGCATTGTTGGAATATTTACAGTTGAACCCAAGGAAAATCACCTAATGGAAATAAAAAGAATATTCAGATACTTAAAAGGGACTATTGACTATGGTTTATGGTATCCCAACTCAGAGAATATACAACTTCATGTGTACACAAATGTAGATTGGGCAGGTTGTGTTGATGACAAAAAGAGTACATCAGGAGGAGCAGTATTTCTTGGAGATAGATTGGTCACTTGGATAAGCAGAAAGAAGAATTGCATCTCTCAGTCAATAGTAGAAGCAGAGTATGTTGCATCAGCATTGAATTGTTCAACAATGGTTTGGATAAAACAAATGATTAAAGACTTTGGTATTCAAATTGATTATCCTATTGTTATTCACTGTGACAACACTAGTGTTATCAATATGTCAAAGAACCCTATGATACATGCAAAGACAAAACACATTGAGATCAAATACCATTTTCTAAGAGAAAAAGTTGAAGACAGAGAAGTAAAGTTGGATTATGTGAGCACTAAAGAACAATTAGTAGATATTTTTACAAATCCATTATAAAAATATACTTTTGAGTATCTTAGGGAGAAGTTGGGAGTAATTCCCTTTCCTAAGTCTAATTAGAACTTGCAGCAAGAACATCAGTCCTTGGTGACTAATGAATGGTTGACTACTCTACTTCTGGAGTAGTACCTGTGATTAATGGTGTTTAACACGCTTTGTCATTGATGTCAAAGGGGGAGTATTAGTAAGGGGGAGCATATACTTTGGGGGAGTATACAGAGAAACAGCAGTGAAGAGGAACTTTTTATGAGGATATTGAGAAGACTGTAAAAAGAAGGAAGACACTTTGAGTTGATGATATCATATGTTTCCATCAATGTCAAAGGGGGAGATTGTTGGAGATTTGCTTCTGCATAAATAATTGATTGTATGTTTGTCATTGATGAAAACATATAATATACAGCAGTGTTCTATATGCAATTATCAGTACAAATGTTTTGGAGCTATTCATGTTCATTTCCATGGTGTATACATGTTCTAGATGCTATGTGCATTCACGATGAGTCAAATATGAAGTTTCAGTTGAGTTATGTTAATTAGTTATGACAGTTACAGAGATTGAAGGCTATCTGTGAAGAGCCGATGTAATTACATTATTTCTTGAGTTGTGCCTATCTTTGGGATATGCATGTTTGTATTCATGTTTAGTTATGAGTTAAAGATAATTATCTAAAGGAGCCAAAAATTTTCTATCAGAATCATGAATTTTGAGTTAATTTGGTAGAGCCAAATTTGAGAAGCATCGCATCTATTCAGTATGAGTTGCGTGTTTCTAATCAGGTTGTGTGGATGATGTGGCCAACTAAAAAAGTATTTAAGGGACTCCTATAGTTGACAAAGATCACATCCTTTGGAGAAGATACGTATAGTATTTCATTTGATGAACGCCAAGTGTGAATGAGAAGAATAAAGACAGAAAAAGTGCAAGACAGAATGTCTGTTATTTTGGGATAGTAGAGACATTTCATTCATCAAGAAAAGATCTATGTGAAGAAGAAGTGGAAGTATACAACACACTGGAACTGATCAAGATAGTAGGTCTACTTAAATAGTTCATCTATCAGATATAGTGTATATCTGTTCTACTGAAGGTTGCAGCCTTCATCATTTTAGCAGTGAGATTTTGGATAGTGAGTCCTCACCCCTAACAGGGTTACTTGTAAAAGACTTTTAATAGGGTTTGACCTTTAACTAGGTATCTGTACTTATTTCATTGTAAAGAAAAATTCCTAACAGGGTTGCAAGATCTCTTAACAGGGATAATTATACTCAAGTACAGTTCTTTGTGGGTGCTAAGTCCCACCGGGGTTTTTACCTATTTGGTTTACCTATAACCAAAATTATTGTGTTCTCTATTGTGTTATCTGAATGTGCATTTACTTTATGTTAACTGTATCTAAGCAAAGAAAAGAGTTAAAGTAGTTGATAACTGATTCACCCCCCCTCTCTCAGTTATCCTTTGGGACTATTCTAACAGTGATTTTGTGAGGATTTCCAGTTGCATGTCATATTTATATTCATTGGATGCATCACCCATTAGTTTATAAGAATTTTTTTTCATTTTTTCAAGCAATCTTTTTTTATCCTTTCCCTGTCAAGTCATTAAGTTTTAAGTGAATACCAATAAGTAAACGACCTTGTAATCCCGAAGATTCAACCTCAAGCACACTTCCACCATTGAGATTATTTTCATGTTATAGTAGGATTAGCTTGATATTCATATCTTGCTAAATGTGCAAATCCTTATCACTAACAATTCTGGCATGCCTGGTGGGACCCAAACTGATACTCAGTTCTTTGGAGCTTCATATTTTGTTGTTGTTTTGGTGTAAAAAACAACATTTTAGCCTTCAAGGGGGGCAATTTTTAGCACTTGGTGACTCTATACTTTGGTTTTTTAGATTCAGTGTTTGAAACTTATGTGAAAGGTAAAAAATAGGTCTAATAGGGAGAAATTTGGTTATCAAGAACTCCAACCAGCAAGAAGAGGATGTAGGCCAGTGAGAAGAGGTGGAAGAATAACACAAAATACTGAAAGAATATTCCCTTCTAATTATGATCCTAAATTTATAGCTTTTGGAAACCCTCTTTTTGAAAGTTTTGAGAATCTAGAAAATCAACTTCTTGAGGATTTCTCTCTTCTTAGCAGTTCCATAATACCTAGCAGTTCTAATTCTAAATTTCCTGAAGAAAATACATTCTTACTAGAAGAAAGTGAAGTTTTTCCATCATTTGTAAGTCATTTTCTAGTAGTGAGACAAGAAGTACCAGTTGTTATATAGCCAATCTTACTAGTTGCAGCTCAAATGGCACACCCAACACCACCCATAAATAATCCCTTTGTGGATTTTAACCAAGGAATCCCATTGAACATTGCAAATAACCATGAAATTTCAGTTTCATCTTTGAAAGGATTACCATCCTTTTCCAGAGAATATCATGTGACCACTATAGAGTGCATCAAGGATGTGGCTTCCTTATGTGGAATTCATCAAGTAGATGAACAAGATGTGGCCTTGAAGCTTTTTCCAGCTTCATTCAAGGGTAAGGGCCTATAATGGTTTCATGGTCTGCCTGTTAATTCTATCTCTACATAGGATGAATAAGGTGAGCGATTGAATCGACAATTTGAGGAAAAATCTGGCCATCTTTCATTGGTAAAGCAATTGACTACTATAAAAAGGGATACACATGAACACATGTCATATTTCAACCATTGATTCCAAAAGACATGGAATAGAATTCTAGCTCTGGTAAAACCCTCTAACGACTATACTTTTCTATTTTACCTCAAGGCACTAAATAGTGATATTTCAGTGTTGATTTAGTCTATGGGAGGTAATACATTACGAGTAGCATTTGATATTGCAATTAGAGCATAAAATAATTTGATTCAGGCGGGAAAAATTGCTCCTATGCCTCATATGCCCTTTTCTTCATAAATTTAGCCAACCATACATGTTGTACCACCAGTAGTGGCTATTGTCTTGACATTTCAAACATACAATCCTCAATTTGCAGTAGACCAAAATGCTACAATAGTCCCTTTCCATGAGTTTAAAGATCTCAAAGAGAAAAATGAAAACATGCAAAGGACATTATAGATATATGGAAACAAGATTATAATATTGGAGAGACAACAAAATCAGGTAAACAGGCTAAGCCAAGCACCTTATCAACATAATAGACCTAGTTATCAAGTTGGAAATCAAGGTCAAATAAGGAATTACAATCAAAAGACAAGTCAACCCTATAATCCTATGATTCCAAGTAATTCAAGGGAGCTTATAGTTATACCTTAGAATAATTTTTCACAAGAAGTAGAAATTTTTTTTTCTTGTAATCAACCTCATTCTTAGATAAGTTGCCCCAGGGCTACCATGAGTCATTCACCAACCTTACAAAATGAGGTATCTCAGCAAGATACACCTCAAGATAGTAATTAGAAAGGTAATCCTAAGACTACACTGATGATTTCTAAATAAAATGAACATATTGAAGCTAATTATGCACAAAATCAGACTTGGGTACCTATAGCAACCAATACAAGGTCCAAAGTGAAGCCAACTAATGATGGACAACAAGCTAATAAACGGAAAAATTAGAAAGTTCTAAGTGTCCAAGGTCAAGCAGGACCTTCCAACATAGAAACACTTCAGGTGAAACCAAAGGATCAACCAAAAGCCTCAGACCAGTAGGTACAAGTACCAAAAGTTGTTGTTGTACCAAAAGTATAGCAAAAGGTTAGTACCATTAACTTCAATATTGTTGAACAATTGAGGAAAACACATGTAAATGTGTTTGTGTGGGATGTCTTAGCTCTTCCTAAGAAACAAGACATGTTGCATGAGGCACTACAATCTCTTTCATTATTAAATGAGGTACTAGACCAAAAACCACCTAAAGTTATGGTTATTAATAAAAAACCAAAGGCATTGAGCATCATCTTAATCTAATTTAACCACCCCCTTTTTATATTTCTCTGATTATAGGAGAGCACCTAGTACATAACTACATGATTGATTTAGGTGCTATTAGTTTTGTATGCCCAAAAAAATTCTAGATGAATTGGGATTATGGTTTGAGCCAATGGAGAAAGGGGTAGTACAATTAGATGGGACTTCGATCAATACTCTTAAGGTCATCAGAAATCTAAACCTAACTTTACATTCTTGCCCCAATTTTTCTAATCCTCAAGATATCTATGTGATTGATCTACCTCTTTATTTTTCCATATGCCCGTCACAAGATTTTACAACCAAGAGGTATTTGTCATCAGATTGGTCACACATGGTGTTTAGAACTAGTTATGAGACTAAGGTTAGTGTTATGTCAGAGCCAATTGTAAAATATTTTATTGAACCATATATATAACCTAAGTATTGTCAATGCATTTGTTGTTGTTTTATTTGATTGTGAATACATTTATGTTGTTAATGAATTTGAAACACAAGTAGAATATATCCCAGATATACTTATAGATGAGTGGGAAGCACAAAATTATCATGATAGTCAAATAGAACAGCCAATAGAGGTCCTTTTGGGTAACTACCTGATTCATGAATCTGCTGATTTTATTCCTAATGCAATGAAAAGTACAGATCAACAATTACAACAATAGTATAATGGTGTTTGGAAGTTGTTTTTTGATGGCTCACATAGTAAGGTGGTTGTATTTTAATTTCACCTTCTAATGAAAAATAATATTTAGCTTTCAGATTTACATTTAGCTATACCAATAATACAATAGAGAATGAGGCATTAATTCATGGTCTTCAGTGGGCTTAAAAAAGAGGTATTTGTTGTTTACAAGTTTTTGGGGATTATAAACTTATTGTAAATAAGGTTAGAGGAATTCATACTACTAAAAATGAATTTCTAAAATTCTACAATCAAAGAGTATGGGACCTAATTGAAGAATTTCATTATTTTAACTTGTTGTCCATTCGAAGGAGCAATAATAAACATGTTGATCGATTAGCAACAAATGGTGCACGGTATGACATACCAACTAAAATCAGAAAAAATATGGGACAACACTATGTCAAGGTAATTGTGAGGTCCTCTATGCCAAATAATATTGAAAATTGGCAGGTTTTGTATTCAGACCAACAAATAGTCAACTTCTTAAGAGAAGAAGCTAAGATTTCTAACACAAACCAGCAAAGGCTAAGAGATCAATACGAAGATCAGATCATTTAGTTGAAGACCAATAAGCTTCCCAAGGGCCTAATTATCTTGGAATCTATTTTTAATACCGATGATCAGATAAGAAAATAAAAGGCTAACTTGTAGATCAAAAAAGATCACTATGAGGACATTGAAATTCTCAAATGTAAGTTTCTCAAATTGGGCAAGGTACATACCTTGGAGGAAGAAATGATTTTGTTTTAATTTGTCAATGATTCAATGACATATTTGCATGGGAATATTTTTATTTGAAATGTTTTGATCCAAGCATAGCACAAAATACTATCGAGCTAGAACCAAATGAAAAAATGGTAAGACAGAAATAAACACTGGTTAATCTAAGGCTTGAACCTCTTATGGTAAAAGAGTTAAACAAATTTATTGAGAGAAGCATTATTTTTTCCATCAAACACACCTAATGGGTGTCCAATCTTGTGCTAGCTAACAAAAAGAATGGAGAAATAAGACTTTGCATTTATTTCCATAGTTCAAATAGAGAATCACTGAAAGATAGGCATTCTTTGCCTTCTATGGAGAAAATTTTACATGTTGTTTTAGGTTTAGAGTGGTTTTCATTGCTAGATATTTTTTTAGGATATAATTAAATTCTTGTGAAGGAGGAGGATAGGTACAAGACAACATTTACAACCAAATGGGGTACAATGGCTTATCACAAAATTCCATTTGGGATGTCCAATGTTGGTGCTATATTTTAGAAGTCCATGGACATGGCATTCAAAGGTTTGATGTATAAGATAATGCTAGTTTATTTAGATGATATTACCATTTTTACAAAGAATCCAAGAGATCATTTAATACATTTGAAACAAATATTTGAAAGGTACAGACAATATGGCATTTCATTGAATCCCACAAAATGTGTGTTTGTTGTCCACGAAGGAAATCTGCTTGGTTTCATCATGTCAAAACATGGAATTACCATAGACCTGGAATGGGTAAGTGTCATACTCACTTTACCATTACTAGCCCATAAAAAGAAAATTCAAAGTTTCTTAGGAAGGATTAATTTTTTCAAAAGATTCATTCTAGATATTTCTGAATTATTAATGCATTTAACTGACATGCTTAAGAAAATTTTTAAATTATGTTGGACAAAAGGTGGAAAAAGGAGTTTGAATTGATCAAAGAGGCTTTAGCTACTGCCCCAATAGTGTTAAATCCAAATTTTACATAATAAATCAATTTATATGATTATGGGAATATAGATAATATTGTTTCCATGTTGGTATAACAAAATTATCAAGGAACAAAATAGCCATTAGCATTTTTCAGCCAAGCTTTGAAATATTATGAGTTAAAATACTCATTTATTGAGAAACATGTTGTTGCAGGGGCACCTAGAAGGATGAAAAACACTATGGAACCTCCAAGGAATCACCAAGGAAGAATAAATACAAGGATGAAGACAAATATGATCAATTAAAATGTATTAAATCCCATCATGGTGTATGGGGGCAATAAATGTAATAAATTTGTATAATGTCCTAAAGGTCCTGATAAGGACATTAGGACTAAATCATGGATGTAATAGAAATTTGGTGTCTAGAGAGTCTAGAGGGTTTTAGGAATGTTTAATAAGGCATTTGAAGTCATTGGATGGCATTAGTTATAGTCTTTTTGAAGAATTAAGTCATTTTGTTAATTTAGAATTTAAAAAGTTCAAATAACAATAGTTAAGTGGGATTTTGGAGGGAATTTAGTTTTAGATAGTTTTAAACCTTAACAATGCCATCCAGCCGATCCAAATTGGTTTAGGAAGTTGGGAGGAGGTATATAAAGAATAATATCATCATTGTACAACATAGTGTGTTCCTATGTACGGACTGTAACAACAAAGATTCAATAAAAACTCTAAAATTCTGTGAATTCCCATGTTTTATTGCATTGGTTGATATCCATAGTAACTTCTATATGTTTTTAATGTTTAGATAATATCCATATCTTTTTTATAATCCATTTTTAATGTTTTAAGAATCAACTTATCTCAATTACATCTTTTAGTGCTGGCAGTCTTTTGAAATCATTGTTTTTCAATAACAGTTTGGTTTAATTTTAATGAAAAGGGTTATTCCATGAATGTAGAAGGATTTTTTCTCATGGAATGAAACCTATATAACTTTTAAAATAAAAATATAACATGATTTTGTGCAGTTGAAGAGTGGACAGTGGGTGGTCACCAAATTAATGAATGGAAAAGTGGTGAAATTGCTTGGATAGGTGTAGCAGCAAGCATTCTGGTTGAATAAGGGGTATTTTTAAGAGTTGAAAGTCGTTTGGAATGTAATTTTAATGGTGAATCCATTATGTTTTGGGTAAGGAAGTGACTGGAGATAATATATTTGAGAAGCCCTAGATTTAAGGGTTGTTTGGAAGCCAATTTGGGATTTTGGTATTTGGAGGGACCATAGGGTCAAAATAAATTGATAATATTTCATTTGGGGTCATTTTTAAAGACTGTAGAAATTTACATTATTTGGGGTTAAGTCATTCCTATAGTTCCTTTGTAAATGGAGGCCTAATTCAGGGTTTGGGCTAGTGGAAACAACAACGTTTGAGAGATACTTTCCAAAACAACAATACCTCATCCTAACATATGTTGTGTAGGATGGAAATGGGTGTCTGGATCTATACTTTTTTGCAGGGATTTTTTGGGAAAGTCAAAATTTATGTTGACTATACTCGTTGAATAGGGCTACAAGGATTGAGGGCTTATAGATTGGGTTGGTGGTAAGATCTTGGAGTAAAAATTCAAGAACTAGTTGAGAATTATTGGAGAATTTTTTGAGTCATCTTGAACCCCTAGGAATAGTGAGGGAGTGGGGGAATTTATATTGATAGGTTAAAGGTGTTTTGGTACTTGGGGTCATTGGGTGAAGAACACCTTAGAAGACCAAATAGAATTACTTTCACATCAAACCATCTTATACCACTGTATCAATTGGTAACAGAGCTCACAATTAGATCTTTTTGGGAGTAGGAGAAAGAAATTTTTGAATCTATGGAACCTAAGAATCAAATGGAAAGGGAGGTAGAAGAATTGAAGGAAGCCCTTGAGAATGAGAAGAGGGAAAAGAGATATTTAGAAGCAACAAATGAAAGAGAAGAAAGACAGTTAAGAAGGGAGAGATTACAACTAATAGAAAAGATATAAGCATTGGAAAATGAGAGAAGAGGTTCATGAAGAAAATCATAAAGAATAAGGAGAGTTCAATGAGGATAGGGGTCATAGGGAAGAGAATAATCCGGAGGAGAGTAGATTCAATAGAGTGATTAGAGAAGTAAAAGGAAATGGTGGAAAGGGGCATGTTGACTTGCTAATCTACCAAGGGAGTATGGAAAATAAACAAGTGCCTTGATGGGTAGAATCACTTGAGAATTACTTTGACCTTGAGGATGTAGAAGAGAAGTTGAAGTTAGCTAAAGCAAGGTTAAGGGGAACAACCCTTACATGGTGGACCAGCATTCAGAATGAAAGGATAGAAAGGGGGTTGAGCACAATCACAAATTGGGAGAGGATGAAGACTATAGTGAAGAGTCAATTCTTTCCATCAGATTTGGCAATACAAATCAAGATAAGAAGGAACAACTTGAAGCAAAGGGACATGGATTTTACGTCCTACACAGAACAATTACACACCCTAAGCATTAGGGGAGGAGTAGAATATGAGGATGAGAAGGTGGCCAGATACATCAAAGGCCTAAGATGAAACATACATGATGAGATAGGGTTGAATGTTCCAAGGACCCTAGGAGAATGCTTTCAAATAGCATTTATAGTAGAGGAGAATTTGAGGAGGAAGAATGGGAGATAAATAAATAGAGGAGGAGGAGCCATGAGAGGAAGAGCTGGCAAAACAAATGGATATTTTCAGAATAGAAATTACAAAGACAAGGGTAATGAATCCACATCAGATCAGAGATAAGGATACAACCATAGAGGTGGAAGAATTGAGGAGGAAGAGGAAATGGTGTCTTCACAGGAAGTTATTTTCATTGCAATGAAGTGGGGCATTAATCTTTCAAATGTCCTAAGTGGAATGAACAAGACCAAAATAGAGAAAGGAGAGAAAATCTCATACAACAAGAATAAGATAAGAGTAAATCTACATTGGCTTATCTAGAGTTAGGAGAATGTATTCTAATGGGAAGAGTAAAAACAATATAATCAGCACCACAAGTGGGTATATTCATAACCAATTTTTTGACAAAGGGTAAGGTGTGCAAACTCATAATTGACTCTAGTGCATATAGTAACTTAGTTTCTTATGAAGTTGTCAATAAGTTGAATTTGAAAAATTTCCCTCATCCTAAGCCATACTATGCAATATGGGTTAGTGAGAATCAAAATATTTTGGTTAAAGAGAAATTTATATTAATTTTTCAATTGGTGCATATCAAGATAATGTTTTGTGTGATGTCATAAATATGAGTTATGGACATATGATTTTAGGGAGATCACGACAATGGGAAAGAATAACTATGCATGATGGATACCTAAATAATTACATTATGCATAAGGGTAACAAGAAGTATGAGTTACAACCTTTGGTTGGTAAGGGCATCCCAAGAACATTATTATATATTTTAAAGATCAAATTGTGCATGGTTAGAGCAAGCATGATACTGGTTGGAAGATGGATGCAAATTGGCAGTAGCCTAGAGGGAAGAATATTCCTAATAATGTAGGGATTTGGGACTTGAAATTTGTGAAAGTGGGGACCATTAGTTGTCCTCTTATAGAGAAGGTGAAGAGTGAAGGAATGGAGAAGTTGTAGAGGTATAAAATGAAGGGGATGGGGACAGGGATACAGTCTCATCACAAGAAGCATTATCCTATAAGAGGACATATTAATCAATATTTTATTTACAACCAATTGTGTGATGTGAAAATAGGTTGGAGGGGCAAAAATAAGGTGACTTTGGGAGACTATTGGATCTCTAAAAAGGATATGAAATCAAGTCATGATCAAATTGGAGCATGGAATTCTTGGGACAAGAATTCTTTCATTCTTGGGGAGTATGGTGCAGGGGCACCTAGAAGGATGAAAAACACCATGGAACCACCAAGGAGTCACCAAGGAAGCATAAAGACAATGATGAATACAATTATGATAATTTACAATGTATTAAATCCCATCATGGTATATGAGGGAAATAAATGTAATAAGTTTGTATAATATCCTGAAGGTCTTGATAAGGATCTTAGGATTAAATCATGGATGTAATAGGAATTTGGTGTCTAGAGTCTATAGGGTTTAAGGAATATTTAATAAGGTATTTGAAGTCATTGGATGACATTAGTTATACTCTTTTTGAAGAATTAAGTCATTTTGTTAATTTGAAAATTCAAAAATTCAAATAACAACGATGAAGTGGGATTTTGGAGGCGGTTTAGTTTTAGATAGTTTTAAACCTTAAAAATTACATCCAATCGATCCAAATTGGTTGAGGAAGTTGGGAGGATGTCTATAGAGAAGAATATAATCATGGTATGGCATAGTGTGTGCTTGTGTATGGACTGTAACAACAAAGATTCAATAAAAACTCTAAAATTCTGCAAATTCCCATGTTTTATTGCATTGGTTGATATCCATAGTAACTTCTATATGTTTTTAATGTTCTTGGGATATCCATATATTTTTATAAGCCATTTGGAATGTTTTAACAATCAACTTATCTCAGCTTTATATCTTTTAGTGTTGACAGGTTTTTGAAATCACTATTTTTCAATAACAGCTTGGTTTAATTTTAATTAAAAGGGTCATTCCATGAATGTATAAGGAATGTTTCTCATGAAATGGAAGCTATATAAATTTTTCAATATAAATATAATATGATTTTGTGCAATTGAAGAGTGGACGATGGGTGATCATCAAATTAATGAATGGAAAAGTGGTGAAATTACTTGGATAGGTGTAGCAGCAAGCATTCTGGTTGAATAAGGAGTTGACTGGATGTTAGATATTTGAGAAGCCCTAGATTTAAGAGTTTTTTGGAAGCCAATTTGGGGTTTTGGTATTTGGAGGGACCATAGGGTCAAAATAAGTTGATAATATTTCATTTGGGGTCATTTTTAAAGACTTTGTAAATTTACATTGTCTAGCGTTAAGTCCTTCTTGTAGTTTGTTTGTAAATGGAGGCCTAATTGGGGGTTTGGGCTAGTGGAAATAACAAAGTTTGAGAGATAATCTCCAAAAAAAAATACCTCATCTTGACATATATTATGTAGGATGGAAATGGGTGTCTAAATCTATACTTTTTTTGGGGATATTGTGGTAAATTCAAAAGTTATGTTGACTATACTCATTGAATAGGGCTACAAGGATTAAGGGCTTATAGATTGGGTTGGTGGTAGTATCTTGGAGTATAACTTAAAGAAATAGTTGAGAATTTTTGGAGAAGTGTTTTGAGTCATCTTGAACCCCTAGGAAGAGTGAGGGGGTGGGAGAAGCCAGATTTATAGTTTAAAGGCATATTGGTACTTGGGGTCATTGGGTGGAGGACACCTTAGAAGACCAAATAGAATTAGTTTCACATCAAATCACCTTATACATATTCATCACATGTTTTATCTATTATTAGAAGTTTGAAAAAATTTAGACACATGCTTTCTAATAATAGAATTACTTTTTTGGTTTCTCATCCTTCCATGCAGGAGTTTTTGTTGAATAAAGATTTAAATACCAGAAGGGTAGGCTGGGTAACAAAGGTGATGGAATATCATATTGATATAAAAGTAACAAAACTAGTTTGAGTCAAATTTTTGTGTGAAAAAGTGGTTGTAAATGGGGGCATCATTGAAAATAGAGAAGTGAGGGTTGTTTTAACTCTCCAAGATCTAGTGCAAGTTGTTGTTCTGAATTCAAAATCTAATTGGGTGAGTGACATGACAAATTTACTGCTTGCTGGTCAATATCCTAAAGGTTCAGATAGATCCAAATAAAGGTACTTTATATTGCAGTCTATTCCTTATGTTTTATTAGATGGAATCTTTTTAAGGATGGATTTATGGTGTGTTACTTAGATGCATTAAATTAGATCAGTTTGACAAAATTTTGCATGAGTTTCACTAGGGCCCAGCTAGAGGCAACTTCTCACTAGGAGCTATAGCCTTCAAGGTGATGAAAGGTGACTATTATTGGCCAAATTTGTTTAAGGATTCATTTTCTTGGGTTAGAAAGTGTAGAGAATGTGTGGTTTTTTCAGGAAAAGAAAGGTTAGTAGCATTTCCTTTGCAACCAATTCAAGTGAAACAATCATTTATGAAGTACGGATTGGACTTTATTGGGGTTATAAACCTGCCATCAAGTGCTGGTCATAAGTGAGTATTGACTGCTATGGATTATTTTACCAAGTTGGAGGAGGAAATTTCTTTAAAAGAAGAAAATGAGAGTGTTGTTTTGAATTTTTATGAAGATCTCATTTATAGATTTGGTGTTCTGGATTTGATTATTTCAAAAAATCCTCTTGCATTTACAAGAGCTAGAATCTCAGAGTGGGATATTAAAAATAGTGTTTTCTTAAATACTTCATCAAATTATTACCCATAGGGTAATGGACAAGCCGAATCAACAAACAAAAATATGATTCAGATCATAAAGCGTTCAATAGAAGGAAATCAGAGAGCTTGGAACACAAAGCTCAAATGAACACTGTGGGCTGATTAGATCACTCCTAAGATATCAATAAGTACATCTCCTTATGTTTTGGTTTATGGAGAAGAGGAAAGGTTTCCTATTTCCATTGAATTTCCAACACTTTATTTGATAAATCAGTTAGACGTGGTTGTTGAGAACCAATGGCAGCAAGGTTGGCTCAATTAGTTGACTTAGAAGAAACTAGGAGGGATTATTTGGTTAATATTGAGCATCATAAAGCTCAAATTAAAAGAACATTCAATAAAAATGCATCTCCTAGAATCTTTCAGCAAGGAGATATTGTGTTAAAGTGGGATGAATTGAAGAGTAACCCTGGGAAGCATACAAAGTTTGATGCAATGTGGGCTGGTCCATTTATCATAACATCTTGAAAGCCACACAATGCTTTCCAAATTTTCACTCTTGAAGGAGAGGAGTTACCAATCCCAGTCAATGGGATTCACCTCAAGCATTTCTTTTGAGGCATGTTAGAACATAAATAAGTGCTTGGAATGATTAGTTAGTTTACTTTCAGTTGTTTGGTAGGGGTTTAGAACTAAAAAGATAATTGTTGGAAGTTATAATAATTGCATGGATCAGATATCCATAACACAAGGCATGAGTTTCTAATATAGCTCTAGAATTTATCCATAGGAGAAATGGTAGAGACTTTGACTAGGAGGGAGGAGCTCTAGGGTGGGAAAACATTTTGAATTTTGAATCGCATGCTTGAAAATGGAAATCCTTTTGTAGCTGGTGCAGTTACAGATGGGATTTGTGAGCCTGTGGTCAGTATTGCTAGAGGGGCTCCACTTGTGGTGGCTCAAAGATTCTTGATCAGAACGGTCAAAATTCAACCAAGGTTGCTGATTACGAGATTAAAGGAGATGAACATTTTTCTAGGGACATCGGGCCTTTGCCAGAAAAGGAGGCTTCCAAGGAATATTCTCTTCCTCTTGCTAAGAAGAAGGATGCTAGTGGAGGTAACTAGTCTACTCTATTTCGAGTTAAACATATAGGAAAATCTTCTTTCCCTTAAGTGAATTTTGTTTCCAACCATTCTAAGGGGGAATTTTCCTTTTTTATCCCATACCCTCTCATGATCATTTCGTATCATCCATGGCGATGACCTTGGTAGGAAAGTTTGTGGGGGGAAGACCCAATATTGAAGTTGTTAGACATTTTTCCCAAAAAAAGTGGTTCCTCAAAGGGCAAGTGGATATAGCAGCAATGTCCAAATGTCACTAATACATTTGGGGTGAAATTGCGACAGAAATCTGCAATGGCGGGCAAATGTTATGTGTTTTTGGCTTTTTTTTTTTCAATTATAACCCGACAACTTTGCAATTGTGACGTTCACGGGATATAAGAAAAAAAAGAAAAGAAAACGTTGGTCATTTCACAACTGCAGTCGAAGATCTTGATGCTCTGCGTGGATACCAAATAACTGGAGACTCAGGTATGTTCCTCAAATACCCTTCAAAGTTCAAATACCCTTCAAAGTTTTTAATGCCCAAGAGCAAAACCTGTTTGTGAGATTCAAATTTTTGAGTGTGATCGACAGTCGGCTAGGGCACACCGCGAGACCTCTGTTCCCATCCATTTCCATATCGCATTTTTATATCTATAAATATAATATTAATAATAGTTATGGTTGTCCTAATAATAATATTAATACATATATATTAAAAGTAGGAGGGAACATTGATCGGAGTGATGTTTCGTGCTCTGTTGTTTCTTGTCGACCCTAGACTTTCATTGCAAGATGTGAAGCGGCTCGTAGGTAGAAATCTAAAACACTGGTTCAGTCATGGTGTAGATCTTCAGCACTCCAACACTTACCAGGGGGAGGAGACGAATTAAGGCCAGTAGTGGTGTAGGTCCTATTCAGTTGCCCACCTTGACAAGGAAAACATTCAATTTTATGCCAAAATTACTTGATTTCAATCTGGGTGAGCAGAATCGCTTAACTTGCTAATCAGGGATCAAAACATACTTGCATCTCTCACCATAATATAGGATGTTACAATTTTCTTCTCAGTCCTGAGATTCTTCATCTTCTATAATAACCCTTTTTGATATGTGCTTATCAATAACTATTAAATGCTCAATACATGCTTTCCCAGTGATATGCATGGGATCTAATGTAATTGGGGATGAGTCAAATGTCCAATGTAAATTAATTTTTTCCTCCAT
>MU227519.1:1608004-1642863 GCA_018584345.1 Thuja plicata
GTTCAACTTTCTTTGTTTCACATTGCTTGTCCACCCCTTAGTTCAGTCAGTAAATCTAGATAGCACACTGCCTAATTTCCTGGCAAAGCTCAAGCTAACGTGATGTTTCTTTTATGGCCTATTGATCATGCAGCAATATATTTGTTTGAAAGAAAGAATGGTGACATTTTTCTATGGAATAAGTAATAGAAGGGAAACCCTTTCCCCTTATTAGAATGCGCGCTAATAGGGAAAATGATTTGAACATAATTAAATCATTTAATTTATACATTATACTTGGTTTTTTAGCTTTGGGTTGGCCCTCGAAGGAAGGCAGTAGAAGAGAAGAAGTTCTTTGACACTCACCTGGCTCCCTTTTATAGAATAGAGCATGTAACAAAATATAAATATTATATTATTCTTTTAGAAGTTGACCACACCATCATGTTATTTCATCAGTTCATTGCAAGTCCTTTATAACTATTAAAAAACATAAGATACATCAAGCTAGCATTTGTGTCAACATCATTGCTGCACAGCCTTTTTTTTTTTAATTTTATCTTGAATCCGTTGCAATTGTGATGTTTACTTCTAGAATTATGACGGAGTCGCTGTATTGGTGATGCCCAAATTTCATCCCAGTTGCTTGGGTATTCATCATAATTGTGATGTCTACGCTTATAATTATGACGGTTTTGCTGTATTGGTGACACCCCAAATGTCGTCGCAATATCGGTTATGCGTCGCAATTGCGACGATAATCTAACGAATTACAACGGGGTTGATGTCACAATGAAGGGGCTGCATAGCGATGGATGGAAGTCATCATTGTGACAGAAAAGGAAAAATGTCATATTTTGTGACTAAAAAATAGCGACGTCTTTTACTGTCACAATTGCAACACATGGCTGTCTCAATTGCGACACATAGTTGTCGCAAATCGATGCCAAAGTTATTAGTGTGTTTCTTTTCCATTGAATTTTGTAATAGTGAAGAAATGTTAAAAATCTTGAGTGATGGACCTTGGATGGTAGGAAGGTACTCCCTGGTGCTCCATAAATGGGATCCTAAATTGGAACTTAATGATTCATATTGTTTGTGTTGACCACGGTGTGGGTCAAATTCCCTAATCTGCCTCTAGAATATTAGCATGAAGATGTTCTATCTGGACTTGCAAGCTCTTTTGGGGAAATTATTTCTATAGATCATATGACTTCTTCTAGATCAAGATGATTTTATGCAAGGATATGTGTGGATATCCTTCAAATAAAGGATCTCCCTTAGAGCGTCAATATTATGTCTAAGCCAGGAAAGTGGACTCAATTGGTCAAATTTTAATCCATGCCATTTTCTTGTTTTACTTGCAAGAAATCTGTTCATGGGGCTAAATAAAATGAAGACTACTCGTAAGAGAGACCCTAAAAAGGTTTGGAAAGAAAAAACCATAGTCGGGTCTCTTGCTGGAAATTCTAAGGAATATTGCAATGGTGAAGGAGACTTATGGGGTAGGTGTGCTGAAGGGATCCCTTCTGATGTTCACCATCCTAATAATCATTTGAGTTTTCCTCCTACATTTTCCCCTATCACAGGGGAAGTTGATTCTATTAGGAATATTGAGAGAGATGAGGCAAGTTGGATCGCCTTTTAGAGGGGCCAAGAAGGTAAATTAGAGGAAGTTGAGATTGGAGGATCTCCCCCTCATGTCCCCCAAGTTGGAGATAGTGAGCTTGTTTCTAGAGTGGGTGATTCAATATATGAAGAGGAAGAGAAGAAAATGGGCTTCATCTCTAGAGAAAGAACTACGGAGAGGGGTTCAAGCCTTGAAATGTCTCATGACAAGAAAAGCTGGGGAGATTTAGTGGAAGAGTATAATCCTTTTTTGCATAATGTGGAGGAAGTTTGGATAGAGGTGGTTCACAGTAAAAAGAATCATGATGGAAAAGGAGACCATAATTATGGAGGCTCACAAGGTGGGGTTACTACTAGAGCTATGAAAGTTGATGTAGGAATGCCCAAATCACTTCGTGGAAAAAACATGAACAAATTTACAAGAGAGAAGGAAAGTACACAAAGTATTGTGGATAGGCACCAATGTACCATCCATGGGATTTTCTCCCAAGGTAAGAAATGAAGGTCATTTCCTAGAATATCAGGGGATGGAATAGACCCCACAAACAAGACCTGCTTAGAAATTTTGGATCATAAGATGGATATTATTTTCATCCAAGAAACTAAAATGGCTAGAGATAAAGTTGAAAAAATAAAAGTGTTTAAGCATTGTGGAGTTTCTGGTTGTAATTTTGAAGGGGCCACTAGAGGTACTGCCACTTTCTAGAACTTGAATACTATTGTAGAGATAAATTTGAAAAAATTAAAGTGTTTAAGCATTGTGGAATTTTTGGTTGTAGTTCTGAAGGGGCCGTTGGAGGTATTGCCACTTTCTAGAACTTGAATATAGTTCAAGGTGATACCTTTAACTATGAGGGAAACATTATTTTTGTTAGATTTATTCATATCAGGGATGGATTTAGTTGTGTCCTCTCTAATATTTATGTGCCTAATTCCAAGATGTGCAGGAATATGATCTGGAAATGCATGGAAGTTAAGAGATGTGAATTCAGGAGTCATAGCTAGTTTGATGAGAGAACTCAATACTCCTATTTGAATTTGAGAAAATTGGTGGAGTGGTATCTCAGACTGATAGTAGTCTATCCCTCATGGACTTTATTAACAACCAAATTTTGGTTGACTTAGATCTCAAAGAAGGTAAATACACTTGGACTAACCATAGAGTTGGAGATGGTCTGATCTAAGTGAAACTTGATCAGGCTCTTATTTCCTTGGATTGATTCCTCAAATATACTTGTTCTCTATCTTCTTTGCACTGTATAGGCTCTGACCATTCTCCTATTTATGTTCTAGAGAGCCCTCTCTCTAGAAAAAGGAATACTCCATTTAGATTTTAAAATATGTGGCTTTAACACCCAAAGCTAGAAAGGAATTTAGTTGAGTGGTGGGATGTCTATGCGGAGGGGATGACCATGTTTAGGGTTGTTAAAAAACTTAAGAGGATCAAAAGTAAAGTCAGAACATGGAACAAAGAATTTTTTGGGGACATTTTCAAAACTAAAATCTCCATCCAGTTTGAGCTTAAGGATCTTTAGGATATTATTTAGCTAGAGGGTTTATCTGAGGCGAATAAAGTGAAGGAAAATGTTACCCAGGTAGACTACCACAATATAATTTCCAAGGAAGAAGTTTTTTGGAGACACAGATCTAGGGCACTCAGGTTAAAAGATAGGGATAAAAATACCTTATTATTTCATATGATAGTGGAAAAATATAAAGAAGCTAATAGAATAGCCCACTGCTAGTAATAACTGAGAGGGGGGGTGAATCAGTGGCCTCAAAAATATTCCAATTAATCAACCCAAAACTTTGTACAAAAATATTAAGCCTCTAGTTATCTTCAATCCTATATGATGAATGCCTTCAATTATACTTATCAAATTACTATTTCTCAGAATGCTTTGTTAAACCTTATTTTGTATGTTTACCAAATAGTAGTCTTTCAATTTACCAAAAAATAGTAAATTACTTAGAGTATATCGATAAATCCAGATTAGCTATGTGTAATGAAAAACACTAAAGTAATGACTCATAAACACATTGACACATGGATTTTTAATGTGGAAATGCTATTAAGGGAAAAAACCACTTGGGACCGGTAACCCAAAATTTTTACTCTTCTGAAGTGAGCTCGGTGAAGAGCCAACCCTTTTAAAGGTTACAAACACACTGTTAGCTGTGACCTTGTTAGAGGATTTAAAACATTAGTTTTTCACTTGATATCAGGTATTTGTATACTACCTTCCTTGTCCAAACTCTTCTGGTTTGTCAAATGGTTTTCTAGCATCTCATGCTATCTTCATGACCAAACTTTGGTTATGTATGTGGAGCCTAATCAGACTTAGTTTCTTTCAGTACGGTTTCCCCCTAGACATATCTTTATCGGCCCCAAGCTCGGGGTCAAGGGGCAGAGCCCCTTATGGGGTCCTGGGGCAGTGCCCCAGGCGGGGTCAAGGGGCAGAGCCCCTGATGGAGTCAAGGGGCAGCACCCCTTGCGGGTGCCCTTTGGGGCAGCGCCCTAGGGCAGGGTCGAGGGGCAGCGCCCCTCGACACTAACAATGACTTATTAATATTGTAAAGGGTCGACCATTGATTTTCTATTAGTCAGAGTATTTTTTGCCCTAATTAGATTAGGTCAAATATGCTTGTGAAAAGGGCTTAGGGTTTTGAGATTTTATCGTATGAGGGATTTTCGTAGCTTCCTGTGATGGTATTGAGTTGCAAGTTTCAGATTGTAATCGCTGGATAATAATAAAAATATTGGACTCGCTATTGGTGGATGTAGCCCAGGGATTGGGTGAACCACGTTAAATCTCTATGTCATTTTGTGTTCTCTTCCATGTTTATATTTTCATTATTCTTCTTATTATTCTAACAAATTTTTGATACTCCTTGGTTTGTATCTCAATATAGAAAGGATCTTTAAATCCCACTCGGTTAAGAGACTTTTTGAATCAATGGTTAAAATGAAATAGTATGATCACATATACAACTTATATTTTTAGATTTTCAGATCTATTCTAAGCTCATAAAATCAATCTGATCAATATATCCTTTTAATACCTTTGCTCCACTTTTTTCTACTCAGTGATGCTATGCTCTATTGCTCAGTGTCCATAGAAATATTTAGCTCTTTCCTCAGCTTGATTGATCAAGACTGTATGAATTTGTTCTTCATCAGTTTCTTTCTTGCATCCTCTTTTTCATTCAATCCCCTTAATTATTAATGAATTAAGTTGTCTCTTTATAGACATGATATCACCATTGTTAGGTTCTTGATTTTCTTTATCTTGGCATGATCCACAATCTTAGCCAATATTATTTAAAGAAAAACTCCTATTTGATCTTGCATATATCTTCTTTCCAACTGGAAACTGTTAGTAATAACTGAGAGGGGGGGTGAATCAGTGGCCTCAAAATTTTATCCTTAAAACATTAACCACCAATCAAATAAACCTCAGATTATTAAGTCCCTACAAAATGCATGCCATGAAATACTTATAATGATTAACTGTTTGTCAGTTTTCCTTGATTATCGATAAGTAGTATAACTATTTACCGAAACTCAGTAAATAAGCAGAGTATACCGATCAAACTAGTGTTAACTATGTCAGATACAAAATAATAAAGTAATGAATCATACACACATAACACATGAATTCTTAATGTGGAAACCCTGTTAAGGGAAAAGCCACTGGGACTAGTACCCCAAATTTTCACTCTTCTGAAGTGAGCCTTTTTAGGAGCCAACCCTGTTAAAGGTTACAAACACACTATTAAGTGCGACCTTGTTAGAGGATTTTATACATCAAGGTTATCACTTAGTATCAGGCATCTATTGCTACCATTCTTGAATCAGCCTCCTTCTTAGATTGTCAATAGGTATCGGGAAAATCCAATGCTACTTTCATGAATTGACCTTTTTGGCACTCCTTGGGATGTACCTCAATATATAGAAGACTATTAAGTCCTACTTTGTTAAGAGACTTGATGCTTCAATGGTTAAAATGAAACACTATGACCTGTTTCTAATGCAACTTTGAATTGCAGATTTTTAGATCTATTTAAGTACATTACCTCTCTGATCAATGTATCAATTCAATTCTTTGTGCTCCACACTTTCTTCTCTGTGATGTTGTGCTTCACTGTTCATCAGTGTCTACAGAATTCTTTAGCTCTCCTTCAGCTTGATTGATTAGGACTATATGAAGTTATTCTTGATCATTTTCTCTTCAGCATCCTCTTTCTATTCACTCCCCTTAATCCCCTTTTCATGTGATACAAAACTAAATTAAGCGTATCTCTTATATAGACATGATATTCACTATTTTTTGATTCTTGATTCTTGGCGTGAAAAACAATCCAGCCAATTTAATTTAAAGCATAACTCCTGATTTATCTCATAGTTATCTTCTTGAAAACTATACAAATCTTATTTAAATCAATAACTTAACTCTAGTCAAATAAAACAAAGAAAACAACTAGTTAAGTCTATCTTTAGCTCTTGCCAACTAGATATTTTGTCATTTTCTAAACTCTTTGTTTCGTCGGTCAACTCTATAGTTAGTTGTTGGTGACAACTGATAGTTCCGTCGGTGTGACTCTAGTTAGCTTCAGGATCTCCATCCGTCGGGCATCATTGGATTTTTTACTCATTGGGGAACTCTATTTTCAGCTTGTCAAGCATCCTGTGGTTTTGCTTCATCAGGCAACACTATCTTCTGCTCATTGGGTATCACTGTGACTTTTCTTTTTTTTCTTTACCAATGGTGTGCACTCCATCGGTGTTATCTGTCACTTAGTAAATAATTGACTTTTATGCATTGCTGAAAGCATAACCTTTGTTCCATTGATTCTCTGAATTTTTTGGCATTATGTACGTGACCGTACAGATGATATCAAGTTGACATCAATGACAATACAAACCATTAATTAATTTAATGCCTTGTATTATCTTCAACTTAACATTATCAAACATTCAATCAGTTACATGTCATCAATATTTCCCTTTGTCATTGATGGCAACATACTAAATTATCACACTATACTATTTCTAATACAATATGAAATACAATAGTTGAGATTCACCAAACTACCAATCTTTTTGTTCTGATAATCGATAAATGTCTAAACTCTGGTAAGCTCTATTTTAGCTAAGATTTTATTCTTGCAGCCCTTTGTCTTCTGATGTGTTGAGTCCACTTCTTGTGTCAATTTCTCTCCTTTGACTTTTCTCTCAATTGTGATGTCTTTTTCTCTTTTCAGCAACTCTCCCTTTGGATATAATGTCTCCCTATTGGAGTAATTTGATAATGGATAATCTCTCTCTCTTTTTCAGAAGAATGTGATAATATGGATAACTCTCTCCCTTTAACAACAATGCCAAACAAATATCTCACAGATATCTGACATTCATGTTAAACAATCTTTTCTCTCTATCCATAATATATTCCTTGAATTTCCCTTATCCATCAGCAATACAACAATATGCTCTGGTGCTTGGTTCTATTATATACATGTCTGTATATAGATGTATCTTTGAAGTTCATCTCTTTGCTTTCATCAACATGAATGATATTCTTTTAATATGTAAGCTAATGTAGCCTTCAGTCTTATTACTGACTGGTAGACAAGTGTTTGACCCCTATTCTCTTTCTCAAGTACTCAAATGTGTCCTTGGGCAGTGGCTTGGTGAAGATATCAGCTAATTATTCTTTTGATTGCACATACTCAAGTATCACCTCTTTTTCTTGAACTTGTTCTCTCAAATAATGATACTTGATGGCAATGTGTTTAGTCTTGGCATGCATGACTAGATTCTTGGAAATGTTCATTACACTGGTGTTATCACAATAGATAATTACTAATTCTAAGATCTTCATATGCATACCTTCCAGAAACTATTTGATCCAATGCAATATTTGAGCAATTTGCAGTAGCAACATACTCATCTTCTACAGTAGATTGTGAGATGCATCCTTTCTTCTTGCTAATCCATGTGACAAGTCTCTCACCCATAAAGAATGCTCCTCCAGTTGTGCTCTTCCGATCATCAAGATTTCCAGCCCAATCAGCGTTGGTAAACACCTTAAGTTCAAATTTTCCTTCTCTTCTATACCATAAGCCAAATTCTTTAGTGTTCTTCAGATATCTTAGAATTCTTTTCACAATAGTCATATGTGATTCCCTGGGGTTAGCAGAAAATCTAGCAACAATTCCTACTGCATGTGCAATATCTGGTCTAGTGTGTACAACATACATGATTTTTCCAATCATTGATCTATACAAAGTTTGATTTACCTCTTTTCTCTTGTCCTCCTTTGTTAACTTACATCCATTAGCCATTGGTGTTCCAACTAGTTTGGAATCTTCCATCTTGAATATTTTCAGGACCTCTTTGATGTATTTGGACTATGTAATGAAAATACCTTCACTTTGTTGAACGATCTATAGACCAAGAAAGAACTTGATCTCTCCAAACATAGACATTTCAAACTCTTTTCTCATCTCATTATCAAATGATTTTCATAGCATATCATTCCTCCAAATATGATGTCATCAACAAATATTTCAGCAATCAAAGTGTTAGCATCAGTATCTTCCTTCAAATAAAGATTATTGTTTTCTCTAGTCCTTACAAATCCAATACTTATAAGATAGGAATGAATTCATTCATACCAGGATCTAGGAGCTTTTTTCAATCCATATAAGGCTTTGTGAATTCTACATACCATGTTTCTCTTATCTAGATCGACAAACCCTTCTGGTTGCTCAATGTATACCTCTTCTTCAAGTATTCCATTTTGGAATGCTGACTTGATATACATTTGATATACTTTCAATCCTTTGAATGCAGCATAAGAAAGTAGTATTGTTACTCCTTCTAGCCTAGAAATGGGTGCAAAGGTCTCTCCATAGTCTATACCTTCTTCTTGTGCATACCCCTTGCATACTAGTCTTGCTTTGTTTCTTGTGACTTCTCCATTCAAGTTCAACTTATTCCTGAGTATCCATTTTGTACCAATGACATTCTTGTCATCTGGTCTTGGCACAAGTGACCATGTCTTGTTCTTCTTAATATGTTCAATCTCATCATTCATAGCACTTATCCATTCCTCATTGTCTAGTGTAGCATTGACATATTTTGGCTCAAACTCATAAATTAAATAATTTGAGGTTAAAGACTTACTTCTTGTTCTTGTACCATCTTTCTTATCTCCTATGATCTGGATCTCTAGATGGATCCTTCTTACATATCTAGCAAGTATAGGTACAACTCTTTGTGTATCATCTTGATCATTATTTTGATCTTCATTTTGTTCTTCATCACCTTGCACATTATTCTAATTATTATCATGACCCTCGGTAACCACAGTCTGACTGTCAGTTTCAAGATTATGTTGTTCTAGAATTAAGCATTGTTCCTTGGGTAGAGTGTTGGGTTCTTCATAGTATACAAAATTTTTGTAGTCCTCTAGTTCTTTTGTTCTTTTCAGCTCATTTTTTCTGCAAATTCATCTATCTTTACATTTGCACTTTCAACAATTTTGTTAGAAGCCTTAATGAGACATTTATAGTCTTTACTCTTGGTGGAATACTCTAGAAAAGTACCTTCATCACTCTTGGCATCAAGATTTCCATTTCTATCATCCTTTAAGACATAACATTGACTACCAAATATTTTGAAGTAACTTACATTGGGTGTTTTATCATACCATAGCTCATAAGGTGTCTTCTTTGTGTCCTTCTTCAATTGTACTCTGTTCAATGTGTAGACAACAATACTGACAGCTTCCCTCCAGAAGATTTGGGTGATTCCTTTCTCTATCGTCAGTGTTCTAGCACAATCAACTATCGATCTGTTCCTTCTCTCAGCAATCCCATTTTGTTGTGGTGTTATTGGTGCAGAAACCTATCCTTTTATACCATGCTCATTACAGAAATTAGTGAACTCATCTAATATAAATTCTCCTCCTCTATCTGATCTCAAACATTTCAGATCCTTACCACTTTGTTTCTCTACCATAGCCTTATACCATTTAAACATCTTGAATTTTTAAGATTTATCTTTTAGAAACATGACTATCATCATTCTAGAGTAATCATCAACAAAGAGAATAAAATATCTATCTCCATAATAACTCTTTATCCTCATTGGTCCACATAAATCAGTATGGAATAATTCTAGAATGTCATCAGATGTATGGGTTTTACTTTTGAAACTATACTTAGTCATTTTACCTTTTTGACAATTCTTGCACATGATGTTGTTTGGCTTTGTCATTGTCGGTAAGCCTCTTACATTTCTCCTTCTACTTATTTTCATCATGTTGTCAAAATTCACATGACACAATCTTTTGTGCCACAACCATATGTCTTTATTTCTAGTCATTAAGAAAGTGGTGTTAATATCATTAAGATAGAATAAGTTACCTTTGGTATGTTCACCAATACCAATCAGTTTTCCTGATTCATTGAAGATCTTTGCCTTCTTATTCTCAAATGCTACTCTGTGACCTTAATTATTCAGCTGAGAAACACTCAATAGATTATAATTCAATCCTTTTATCCAATAAGCATTTTCACATTTAATTAGGTTATTAAGCATTATGGTTCCTTTACCTTCAACATGACAAGGTGTATCATTACCCATTCTTACTATTCCACCATTATAATGCTCAAAAGTGTTAAAATTTTGTTTATCACCGGTCATGTGGTGAGTGCAACCACTATCTATAATCTAGATGTCATTCTTGCTAACCTTAGATATGAGTGTAGTTTCTACATACCTTTTATCTTCATCTGAATCATCCTTCACAACTACAAATACCATCTCAATGTCTTCATCAGATTCGGTGTCAGCATCTTAATCTTTTCAAGCAGCTAGGTAGCTAGCCTTCTTTCCTTTGTCCTTGTAGTCTCGGGTATCTCTTCTTTTTTATTATCGATAACCTCTATAATCATTGTTATCACCTCAGTCAGATTTATTCTCAAAAGATCTATTATTACTTCTATCATCTTTTCTTCTATTAGGACATCTTGGAGCAAAGTGTCCAATCTCTTTACAATTAAAGAATACAAGTGGTAACTTGCCTTTGTATTTACCTTTGCCTCTCTACATTCTTCTAGCCATAAGTTCTTCTATTTCATCTAGATCTTCTTCTTCACTTTCACTTTCACTATCTCTTTTAGATGTGTGTCTATGACTTGATTTTCTTATTCTCATAGAAGACTTAAATGCAGACTCTAAGTTTGGTAAGACACTATTATCAAAGTTATTCATCTCAAATAAAATTAGTCTACCAATTAAACTATCAAGAGTAACTGTATTGTTTGCTACTGCTCTCATTTCTTGAATGGAAGAAACTCTAATAGCATATGTAGGTAGTAAGGTTGTTAAGATTTTACTTACCACTATCTCCTCTTCAAGTGTACCTCCAACTCCTCGTATAGCATTTACTACTTTTATTATTGTGTTGTACTATGTGATGTTTTCTCCTTCTTTCATTCTGAGATCATCAAATTTTCCTCTAAGGCTTTTTGCCTTGGCTCTCAAAACATTTGTATCACCTCCATGTATAAGCTTCAATTTTTCCCACATCTTCTTTGTAGTTTTTCAATCCTTGACATCTTCAAATTCAACATCAGAGAGTGAGGAAAAAATTTCTATAACCATGCAGTTGTGTTCATGCTTCTCTCTCAATTGATCTACTATCAATACTCCTGTAGGCAACACATATTCAATATCTAGGAATTGAGTAACATCATTACCAATACCTGATAAGTAGAGTCTTATCCTTCTTTTCCATGAAGCAAAGTTGTCTTTGTTCAACTTGGGCACATCTCGTCTATTCATTTTATTATCTTGACTTAGGTCTTGAAATCTTCCTTTCTAAGCACACAAGCTCTGATACCAATTTTTAGTAATAACTGAGAGGGGGGGTGAATCAGTGACCTCAAAATTTTATCCTTCAAACATTAACCACCAATCAAATAAACCTCAAATTATTAAGTCCCTACAAGATGCATGCCATGAAATACTTATAATGATTAACTATCTATCAGTTTTCCTTGATTACCAATAAGTAGTATAACTATTTACCGAAACTTAGGAAATAAGCAGAGTATATCGATCAACCCAGTGTTAACTATGTCAGATACAAAACAATAAAGAAATGAATCATACACACATAACACATGAATTTTTAACGTGGAAACCCTGTTAAGGGAAAAACCACTGGGATCAGTACCCCAAATTTTCACTCTTCTAAAGTGAGCCCTATTAGGAGCCAACCCTATTAAAGGTTACAAACACACTATTAAGTGTGACCTTGTTAGAGGATTTTATACATAGAGTTTTTCACTTAGTATCAGACATCTATTGCTACCATCCTTGAATCAGCCTCCTTCTTAGACTGTCAATAGGTATCGAGAAAATCCAATGCTACTTTCATGAGTCAACCTTTTTGGCACTCCTTGGGATGTACCTCAATATATAGAAAACTGTTAAGTCCTACTTTGTTAAGAAACTTGATGCTTCAATGGTTAAACTAAAACACTATGACCTATTTCTAATGCAACTTTGAATTTCACATTTTTAGATCTATTTAAGTACATTACCTGTCTGATCAATGTATCAATTCAATTCTTTGTGCTCCATACTTTCTACTCTGTGATGTTGTGCTTCACTGTTTGTCAGTGTCTGTAGAATTCTTTAGCTCTCCTTCAGCTTGATTGGTCAAGACTGTATGAAGTTATTCTTCATTAGTTTCTCTTCAGCATCCTCTTTCTATTCACTCCCCTTAATCCCCATTTCATGTGATAGGAAAATGAATTAAACTTGTCTCTTATATAGACATGATATTCATTGTTTTTTATTCTTGATTCTTGGCATGAAAAAAAATCTAGCTAATTTGATTTAAAGCATAACTCCTGATTTATCTCGTAGTTATCTTCTTTCCAACTATACAAATATTCTTTAAATCAATCACTTAACTCTGGTTGAATAAAACAAAGAAAACAACCAATTAAGTCTATCTTAGCTCTTGTCAGCTAGATATTTTGTCATTTTCTGAACTATTTGTTCCATTGGTCAGCTCTGTAGTTAGTTTTCAATGACAACTGAGAGTTCCATCGGCGTGACTCTAGCTAGCTTTAGGATCTCTATCCATCGGGCATCATTAGATTTTTTACTCGTCGGGCAACTCTATTTTCAGCTCATTGGGCATCCTGTGGTTTTGCTTCATCAGGCAACACTATCTTATGCTCATCGGGTATCACTGTGACTTTTCATTTCTTCCTTTACCGATGGTGTGCACTCCATCAGTGTTATCTATCACTTAGTGAATACTTGAATTTTATGCATTGTTGAAAGCATAACCTTTGTTCCATTAATTCTCTGAAGTCTTTGGCATTATGTACATGATCGTACAGATGATATCAAGTTGACATCAATGAAAATACAAACCATTAACTAATTTAATGTCTTGTATTATCTTCAATTTAACATTATCAAACATTCAATTAGTTACATGTCATCAGAAACAACTACTTTAAATCCTTTACTTATCTCTGGCTTTATCATTTTGATGAAAACAATGATAACTACCAGTTAAGTCAATATTTAACTCTGCCAGCTAGATATTTTGTTGTTTCTAAACTCTAGTTAACTTCGTTGTTTTAAATTTTTGAAAGCTTCAGTCAACACTTCAGTTCTCCTCGGGCTTCTCCGTCAGGGTTTTCTGTCTGTCAGGGTTGTTTGTCCTTCAAGCTTCACTACAAAGTTCTGCTTGTTGATTAATACTATAATTCTGGTCATCGATAATTCTTGTGATTCTTCTTGTCAGTAATGCTTGTCAGTTTCTTTGCTGGGGCATCACTGTAACTTGACTTTCAGTGATCTATGTCCATTGGGTTCCACTAGCCATCGGTGTTTGAAGTTACATAGTGAATGCTTGTCTTTTATGCATTACTAAAAGCATAATCTTTATCTCTCTGATTCTCTGAATTCTTTGACACTTAGATTATAACCAATTAGATTATATCAAGTTGACATCAATGACAATATAATCTATTAATTAATTTAATGTCTTGCATTATCTTTCTGCATTCTGGTGATCAACTTAACATCTTCAAACATTCAATCAGTTACATGTCATCGATCTCTCCCTTTGGTATTGATGGAAACATACTACATTATCATACTATAATATCACTAATACAATATGAAATATAATAGTTTCATCAATCTTTCCTATTGTAACTATTACAAATGTCTAGCTTTTGGTAAGCTCAAAATAGCTTTGATTTGTTTCTTGCAAAGTGGTTATCTTCGATCTTCAATCCCGTCATTGGATAGATGTAGCATCTTCTATCTCTATTCTGATATGTGTTCTACCTTGACAGATCTTCTTCTTGATAATTTATTTTTCCTTTGACATTAATCTCTTTCTTTCTATGAACTCTCTCCCTTTGTTACTTCTCTCCCTTAGATGGATATTTCTTATGTAATCAATCTCTCCCTCTGAATATTGATTAAATCTTCCTTCTAATTCTTAGGAACTTCTCTTCATGGATATTGATATAATCTTTTCTGATCAATGAGATAATCTCTCCCTTGTGATTCTTGATATCTCTCCCTTATGATAATGAGATAATCTTTCCCTTTGACAACAATGCCAAACAAAAATTCTATTTTATATCATCTTCCATCCTTTTATATAATATATTCCTTGAATTTCCCTATCCATCAATAATACAATGTCTCTAGTATCGGTGTTTATTTGTACCTTACTATGGACAGATGTATCTGTTGTTGTTCATCTCTAGTACTTGCATCAACATGAATTATCTTCAGATTATGTGTAGGCTGATGCAACCTTCTAGTTATCTTACTAACCAATAGACAAGGGTTGGACCCCTAGTCTTTGTCTCAGGTACTCAAATGTATCTATTGGTAATGGCTTGGTGAATATATCAACTAATTGTTCCTTTGATTGAACATATTTAAGTATCACCTCCTTTTCTTGCATTTTTTTTAATCTCAAATAGTGATACTTGATAGTAATATACTTAGTCTTAGCATGCATGACTGGATTCTTAGAAATGTTAATTGCACTGGTATTATCACAATAGATAATTATTGGTTCAAGAATCTTCATATTCATACCTTCCAGCAAATGTTTGATCCATGCAATATTGGAGCAATTTGCAGCAGCAGCCACATAATTTGCTTCTGTAGTAGACTGAGAGATGCATCCTTGCTTCTTGCTGATCCATGTGACAAGTTTGTCACCCATGAATAATTCTCCTCCAGTTGTGCTCTTTTGGTCATCAATGTTTCCATCCCAATCAACATCTATATAGACTTGTAGCTCAAATTTTCCTTCTCTTTTATACCATAAGCCATAGTCCTCGGCGCTCTTCATACATCTCAGAATTCTCTTGACAATAGTCATATGTGATTCTTTGGGATTAGCAGAGAATCTTGCAACTATTCCAATTGCATGTGCTATATTTGGTCTGGTATGAACAACATACATTAATTTTCCTATCATTGATCTATACAAGGTTTGATTTACCTCATTTTATTTGTCTTCTTTTAACAACTTACATCCAGTATCTATAGGTATTCCAACTAGTTTGGAATCTTCCATCTTGAATATCTTCAGCACTTCCTTGATGTATTTGGACTGAGTGATAAATATGCCTGCGTCTTGTTGAATAATCTATAGACCAAGAAAGAAAATTGATCTCCCCAAACATAGAAATTTCAAATTCTTTGCTCATTTCATTAGCAAAGGATTTGCATAACATTTCATTTCCCCCAAAAATGATATCATCAACAAAACTTTTAGCAATCAGAATACTACCGTCAATATCTTCTTTTAAGTATAGATTTCTATTTTCACTTGTTCTTACAAATTTAATGCTAATGAGATAAGAGTGAAGTATTCCACACCAGGCTCTAGGTGCTTGTTTTAATCCATACAATGCTTTATATAGTCTACATACCATTTTTCTCTTGTCTGGATCAAAAAACCCTTCTAGTTTTTCAATGTACACTTCTTCTTCAAGTATTCCATTTAGGAATGCAGATTTGACATCCATCTGGTATACCTTGAATCCTTTGAACGCAGTACAAGAAAGTAAGATTATGAATCCTTCTAGTCTAGAAATGGGTGCAAAGGTTTCTCCATAATCAATACCTTCTTCTTGTGCATATCCCTTGCATACTAACCTTGTTTTATTTCTTGTGATTTCTCCATTCTCATTCAGCTTTTTTTTGAATATCCATTTGGTACCAATGAAAATCTTGTCATCTAGTCTCAATAGTAGTGTCCATGTACTATTCTTCTCAATCTTTTATATTTCTTCATTCATAGCAATGACCCATTCTTCATTTTCAAGTGTAGTATTAATAGATTTAGGCTAAAAATCACAAAGTAAACATCTAGTGTTTAGTGACTTACTTCTTATTCTCATTCCAGCCTTCTTGTCTCCTATGATTTGATTCTATGGATTATGTCTTCTGACATACTTGGAAATTTTTGGTTCAGCTCTGTGTTCATCATTCTAATCATCTTCTTGACCTTCATTCTGATCTCCATCGCTCGGAACATTATCTTGAGGATTTTCCTGATTTTCGGTAATTGCAGCCTGATGCTCGGGTGCAATGTTTTGTTGCTCTAGAGTGATACATTATTTCTTAGGTAGAGTGTTAGGTTTTGTATAAACAAACCTATTGTATTCCTCTGGTTCTCTTATCCTTTCCTTATCATTCTTTTCTGCAAATTCATCTATTTTCACATTTGCACTTTCAATGATCTTGTTAGACGACTTGTTAAGACATTTATAAGCCTTGATTTTGGGTGTGTACCCTAGAAAGATACCTTCTTCACTTTTGTAGTCAAGTTTTCCATTTCTATCATCCTTCAAAATAAAACACTAACTACCAAAGATTCTGAAGTAACTTGTTAGTAATAACTGAGAGGGGGTTGAATCAGTGGCCTCAAAAATTTATCCTTCAAACTTTAACCACTAATCAATAAACCTTAGATTATTCTGTCCCTGCAAGATGTATGCTATGAAATACTAATAATTATTTAAATGTTTGTCAGTTTTCTCTGTCAATCCTTATTCTTTCTTGATTACCGATAAGCAGTATAACTATTTACTGAAACTCAATAAATAACCAGAGTATACCGATCAATCCAGTGTTAACTATGTCAGATACAAAACAATAAAGAAATGAATCATATACACATAACACATGAATTTTAACATGGAAACCCTATTAAGGGAAAAAACCACTAGGATCAGTACCCCAAATTTTCACTCTTCTAAAGTGAGCACTATTAAGATCCAACCCTGTTAAGGGTTACAAACACACTATTAGGTGTGACCTTGTTAGAGGATTTTATGCATAGAAGTTATGACTTAGTATCGGGCATCTAATGCTGCCATCCTTGAATCAGCCTCTCTCTTAGACTATCAATAGGCATCAGGCATATCCAATGCTACTTTCATGAATCAACATTTTTTGGCACTCCTTGGGATGTACCTCAATATATGGAAGACTATTAAGTCATGCTTTGTTAAGAGACTTGATGCTTCAATGGTTAAACTGAAATACTATGACCTATTTCTAATGTAACTTTGAATTTCATATTTTTAGATCTATTTAAGTACATTACCTCTCTGATCAATATTTCAATTCAATCCTTGTGCTCCATATTTTCTGCTCTGTGATGTTGTGCTCATTGTTTGTCGATGTCTGCAGAATTCCTTAGATCTCCTTCAGCCTGATTGATCAAGACTGTATGAAGTATTTCCTCATCAATTTCTCTTTAGCATCCTCTTTCTATTCACTCCCCTTAATCCCATTTTCATGCATTGAAAAAATGAATTAAGCTTGTCTCTTATATAGACATGATATTCATTGTTTCTTGATTCTTGATTCTTGGCATGAAAAACAATCCAGTGAATTAGATTTAAAGCATAACTCCTGAGTTGTCTCGTAGATATCTTCTTTCCAACTATACAAATCAGCTTTAAATCAATCACTTATCTCTAGACAAATAAAACAATGTAGACAACCAGTTAAGTCCTTATTTAGCTCTGCTAGCTAGATATTTTTTTCATTTTATGAACTCTTTGTTCCGTTGGTCACCTTTGCAGTTAGTTTTTAGTGACAACTAACAATTCTGTTGGTGAGACTCCAGTTAGCTTCATGATCTCCATCCGTCAGGAAACACTATATTTTCTTTCATTGGGTTACTCTTTACTTTTCTCATTGGGCATTCTATGGTCTTGCTTTTTCGGGAAACACTGTGCTTCCTATTGTCAAGTAACACTATGACTGTTCTTCTTTGCTTTTACCGATGGTGTGCACTCCGTCGGTGTTGTTTGTCACTTAGTGAATACATGACTTTTATGTATTGTTGAAAGCATAACCTTGGTTCTTTTGGTTCTCTAAATTCTTTCGCATTATGTACATGACTGTATAGATGATATCAAGTTGACATCAATGACAATACAAATCATTAGCTGATTTAATGCCTTGCATTATCTTCAACTTAACATTATCAAAAATTTAATCAGTTACATGTCATCAATCTCTCCCTTTGGCATTGATGGAAACATACTATATTATCACACTATACTATTTCTAATACAATATGAAATACAATAGTTGAGTTTCATCAAACTACCAAAATTTTTGTTTTGATAACCGATAAATGTCTGACCGTCGGTAAGCTCTGTTTTAGCTTAGATTTGATTCTTGCAGCTCTCTTTCTTCTGATGTGTTGTATTCTATCTTTGTGTCAATTTCTCTCCCTTGACTATTCTTCTCTTTTGATGTCTTTCTCTCTTGTTTGAAACTCTCCTTTTGTATAATCTTTCCATACAATTTCTCTCCCTAAGGATATAATCCTCCCTGTTGGAGTAATGTGCTAATAGATATTTTTTAGGTACTTTTTTTTGACTTTCCAGAAGAATGTGTGATAATATGGATAATTTCTCTCCCTTTAATAGCAATTCCAAACAAATATTGTACAAATATCTGGCATTCATGTCAAACTATCATTTTTCTCCATCCATAATATATTCCTTGAATTTCCCTTATCTATCAGCAATATGTCAATATGCTCTGGTGCTCAGTGCTGATATATACCTATCTGTATATAGATGTAGCTTTGAAGTTCATGTCTTTGCTTGCATCAATCATGAATGATATTCTGATAATATGTAGTTTGATGCAGCCTTCAGTCATCTTACTGACCAATAGACAATGGTTTCACCCCTAGTCTCTTTCTCAAGTACTCAAATGCATACTTGGGTAGTGGCTTGGTGAAGATATCAACCAATTGTTCTTTTGATTGCACATACTCAAGTATCATCTCTTTTGCCTGAACTTGTTCTCTCAAATAATGATACTTGATGGTAATATGATTTGTTTTAGCATGCATGACTAGATTTTTGGAAATGTTAATTGCACTTGTATTATCACAATAGATAATTATTGGTTCTAGGATCTTCATATGCATACCTTCTAGTAACTCTTTGATCCATGCAATGTTTGAGAAATTTGTAGCAATAGCATCATACTCTAATTCTGCAGTAGAATGTGAGATGTATCCTTGTTTCTTGATGATCCATGTGACAAGTCTGTCACCCATCAAGAATGCTCCTCCAGTTGTTCTCTTCCGGTCATCAATATTTCCATCCCAATCAGTGTCGGTAAAGACCTGAAGTTCAAATTTTCCTTCTCTTTTGTACCATAAGCCATATTCCTCGGTATTCTTCAGATATGTTAGAATTCTTTTCACAATAGTCATATCTGATTCCCTGGGGTTAGCAGAAAATCTAGCAACAATTCCTACTGCATGTGCAATATCTGGTCTAGTATGTACCACATACATGAGTTTTCCAATCATTGTTCTGTATAAAGTCTGATTTACCTTTGTTTTCTTGTCCTCCTTTGTCAACTTACAACCAGTAGACATTAGTGTTCCAACTATTTTGGATTCTTTCATCTTGAATATTTTCAGGACCTCTTTAATGTATTTTGACTGTGTAATGAAAATACCTTCACATTGTTGCATGATCTGTAGACTAAGAAAGAACTTGATCTCTCCAAACATAGAAATCTCAAACTCTTTTCTCATCTCACTAGAAAATGATTTGCATAGCATATCATTGCCTCCAAATATGATGTCATCAAAAAATATTTCAGTAATCAAAGTGTTAGCATCAGTATCTTCCTTCAAATAAAGATTACCATTTTCACTAGTCCTTACAAATCCAATACTTATAAGATAGGAATGAAGTCTTTTGTACCAGGCTCTAGGAGCTTGTTTTAATCCATACAAGGCTTTATGAAGTCTACATACCATGTTTCTCTTATCTGGATCTACAAACCCTTCTGGTTGTTCAATGTATACCTATTCTTCAAGTATTACATTCAGGAATGTAGACTTGACATCCATTTGATATACCTTGAATCCTTTATATGCATCATAAGAAAGTAGTATTCTTACACCTTCTAGCCTAGCAATGGGTGAAAAGGTTTCTCCATAGTCAATACCTTCCTCTTGTGCATACTCCTTGCATACTAGTCTTTCTTTGTTCCTTGTGACTTCTCCATTCTCATTTAGCTTATTCCTGAATATCCATTTTGTATTGATGAAATTCTTGTCATCTGGTCTTGGAACAAGTGACCATGTTTTTTTTTTCTCAATCTAATCAATCTCATCATTCATAGCACTTATCCATTCTTCATTATCAAGTGCACCATTGACATATTTTGGCTCAAAATCACAAATTATACAACTTGAGTTTAGAGACTTACTTCTTATTCTTGTACCAGCTCTCTTATCTCCTATGATATGGATCTCTAGATGGTTCCTTCTTACATATCTTACAAGTACAGGTAAAACTCTTTATCTATTAGTTTGATCATCATTTTTTCCTTCATTTTGTTCTTCATCACCTTGCACATTGTTTTGATCATTGTCTCGACCGTCGGTATTTGCAGCCTAACCATCGAATGCAACATTTTGTTGTTCTAGATTTATGCACTGTTGCATGGGAGCTCTACATTTTTGGTAGGGTGGGGTGTCAGGTTCCTCATTGTAAGTGAACTTATTGTATTCCTTTGGTTCTTTAGTGCTTTCATGTTCATTCTTCTCTGCAAATTCATCTATCTTTACATTTGCACTTTTAATAATTTTGTTAGAGGCTTTGTTTAGACATTTATAAGTCTTTCTCTTGGTGTAATACCCTAGAAAAATTCCTTCATCACTCTTGGATTCAATTTTTCCATTTATATCATCTTTTAAGATATAACATTGACTACCAAAAATTTTGAAATAACTTACATTGGGTGTGTATCCATACCATAGCTCATAAGGTGTCCTTTTGGTGTCTTTCTTCAATTTTACTCTATTCAATGTGTAAACAACAGTACTAACAGCTTCCCTCCATAATATTTGGGTGATGCCTTTCTCTATCATTAGTGTCCTTGCACAGTCAACTATGGATTTGTTCCTTCTTTCAGCAATTCCAGTCCTTGGTGCAGAGACCTATCTTTTGATTCCATGCTCATTAAAAAACTTAGTGAATTCATCTGATATAAATTCTCCTCCTCTATTTGACCTCAAACATTTTAGATCCTTACCACTTTGTTTCTCTACTATAGCCTTATACCATTTAAATATCTTAAATGCACCCGATTTATCTTTTAGAAACATAACTGTCATCATTATAGAGTAATCATCAACAAAGAGAATAAAATATCTATCTCCATAATAAATCTTTGTCCTCATAGGTCCACATAAATCAGTATGGACTAATTCTAGAATTGCATCAGATGTATGGATTTTTCTTTTGAAACTACACTTTGTCATTTTTCCTTTTTGACAATTCTTACACATGATATTGTCAGGCTTGGTCATCGTCGGTAAGCCTCTAACATTTCTCTTTTTTCTAATCTTTATCATGTTGTCAAAGCTCACATGACACACTCTTTTGTGCCATAACCATATGTCTTCATTTGCAGCAATCAAACAAGTGGTGTCAGTATCATTCAAATAGAATAGGTTACCTTTTGTCTACTCACTAGTACCAATTAGATTTCTAGATTTGTTGAAGATCTTTTCCTTCTCTTTTTCAAATGCTACTTTGTGACCTAAATTATTCAACTAAGAAACACTCAATAGATTATAATTCAATCCATTTACCAAATAAGCATTCTCACACTTTATCTAGTTATTCAACATTATTGTTCCTCTACCTTCAACTATACAAGGTGTGTCATTACCCATTCTTACTGAACCACCTTTATAGTATTCAAAAGTCTCAAAAATTTTCTTATCACCATTCATATGGTGAGTGCAACAACTATCTATGATCCAAAAATCATTTTTTCTAATTTTAGATATGAGATTTGTTTCTACATACCTTTCTTCATCATCATCTGAATCATCTTTTACAGCCACAAACACCATCTTGATGTCTTCATCAGATTCGGTGTCAGTACCATCATCCTTGCATTTTTCTAGGTAACTGACCTTCTTTCCTTTGTCCTTATAGTCTCGGGTATCTTTTCTTTCTGATTGTCGGTAGCTTCTGTAATCACCTCTGTCAGACTTCTCAAAAGATCTGTCATTACTTCTGTCATCTTTTCTTCTGTTAGTACATCTTGCAACAAAGTGTCCAATCTCTTTGAAATTAAAACAAACAAGTGGTAATTTACCTTTGTATTTACCTTTGCCTCTTTGCATTCTTCTATTCATAAGTGCTTCAATTTCATTAAGATCATCTTCTTCATTTTCACTATCACTAACTTTTCTCATAGTGTTTTTGTGACTTGATTTACTTATTCTCATAGAAGTTTTGAAGGTAGACTCTATGTTTGGTAAGACACTATTTTAAAAGTTATTCATATCAAATGAAATCAATCTTCCAATTAAACTGTCTAGAGTAACATTGCTATTTTCTACTACTCTAATTTCTTGAATGGCAGATACTCTAATAGCATAAGTAGGCACTAAGGTTCTTAGAATTTTACTTACCACTGTATCTTCTTCTAGTACACCTCCAACTCCTTGAATAGCATTGACTACCTTTTTTATTCTTGTGCTATACTGAGTGATGTTTTCACCTTCTTTCACTTTGAGATCATCAAAATTTCCTCTAAGGATTTCTGCCTTAGCTCTCAAAACATTTTTGTCACCACCATGTACAAGCTTCAATTTGTCCCACATCTACTTTGCAGTTTTGCATTCTTTGACATCTTCAAATTTAGCATCAGATAATGAGGAAGAAAGCTTGGTGTAGGAGCACCATGGCTACATGGGTCACTTCACTGATCCTGTGGCTATAGGGGTCACTTCATGACCCTGATAGAGATCCAAGAGGAAATGAAGACATTTGAAGACTACAAGGACCTAAAAGGTCTCAAACAATTGTAATTTGAGGCATTAGTACCTTTGGAATGTAATGGAGTGCTAAAGAGTCAATGTAATGTAAAAGTGACATGATAAGGCAAATAGCCCTACAAGGGTCATTATGTAATGGGAAAGGGAGTTAGTAGTATTTAATAGGTTTTATTAAATCAAAATCATGTAATATGACTTGAATGGTCATAAGAATATTATAATAAGAGTATTAGGATACAATGGTCTCTAAATTGGTCATGAAGCCTTAAGGGATAATATGCAAGATCATAGGATATAAGGTCTAATAATGAGTTATTGGCCTTAGGGGTAGTAGTAAGGTTTGACTTATGGTTTTGAATTAATTTATCAAACATTTTGAAGTATATGGATTCATTATATGTATGGTTTCCGAGTTGATAACTTAGTTGTCAACTTTGACAACATTCTAAAACCTTTGTAATTGCTTAAGACATTCGGTTCCAACTGATTGTAGTTGGTTTGGAAGGAAGTTACAAACAGTTGGATGGTCTTATAAATGTGGAAAGAGTCCTATTTTTAGAGGGGGGGGCCGAGGAATGTAGACATGGTCGGGAGGATGAAGTTTGTAAGTTGGAATCAATACAAATAATACATTTTTCTTTGTAATTCTCTGTCTCTCCCGGTAACAGTCATATTGTTTACTATTTTCAAAGGTGATAATGCTTTCTATTTGATGAAATGTTGATTTACCATGTTGGGGCTGTGAGTTAAGAGAATTTTTTTTTTTGAATCATCGCATTTGATTAAGTTTGGAGGAAGTTCTCTTCATTTTTGTAAAGACTGGTTAAAACCCCGATTGAGGGTAACCCGAGAGATTTGAAATGTGATTCTCTTTAGGATATACGTGGATCAGACCCTCTCATATGGGAAGTGATGAGGTGGGTGTGTTTAGTAACTATCCCTATATTTGTAGAAGACCATGCAGCAAGGAGGATGTGTCTTGAATGGAAGAGGACAAGTAGTTTGTAAAGGATGAAGGTATGAATGTCATAAAAACTACAGTCTCGGTACAGAAAGGATAAGTTTTTTTTGCACCGTTGGATCCTTCTAAGTTTTTGATATGTTGTAGATAACCCAGTTGTAAAGAGTCCCACTGAAGCAATTGGGCTAAAGTGTGCAGGTTAAAAAGTTATGACAGACAGAGTGCGGTACTATCAAAGGTGGACAGTGGGTTATGAGTTATGGTTTTAATTATAAAGATGAAGTGATCAAAGGTTGGGGAATGTTTGTATGTGGAGTCTAGTGGGTTGAAAGGATATTTGGGAGAGTTTATGACCATTGGGAGGTATAAAAGGAACCATTAATTGAATGTGAGGGTTAGATGATTAGTTGGGGAATCTAGAAGTTGATCCAAGATAATGGAATCAGTTGGTTACATTGAAGGAAATTGTTTGATGTGAGAAGTTGTTTCTCACAAGAAACTTGAAGAATCAGTCCTGATTGAAAAGGAAAAATGTGTGGAACCACTATGCTCTGCATCAAAGCTCTATCATCATGCCATTTTATTCATGATTCTCTCTCAGTTTTTCAACTATTGGTGCTCCTGTGGGCAACACATATTTAGTTTCTAGTAATTGAGTAACATCATTACCAACCCCTGATAAGTGGAGTCTTATCTTGCTCTACCATGAAGCAAAATTATCTTTGTTCAACTTGGGCACATCTTGTCTATTCATCTTTTGATATTTGTCTTAGGTCTTGAAACCTTCCTTCTAAGCACACAAGCTCTGATACCAATTGTTAGTAATAACTGGGAGGGGGGGTGAATCAATGGCCTCAAAAATTTATCCTTCAAACTTTAACCTCTAATCAATAAACCTCAGATTATTCTGTCCCTACAAGATGTATGCCATGAAATACTAATAATGATTTAACTATCTATTAATTTTCTCTGTCAATCCTTATTCTTTCTTGATTACCGATAACCAATATAACTATTTACCGAAACTCAGTAAATAAGAAAAGTATACCAATTAATCCAGTGTTAACTATGTCAGATACAAAACAATAAATAAATGAATCATATAAACATAACACATAAATTTTAACATGGAAACCCTATTAAGGGAAAAAACCACTGGGATCAGTACCCCAAATTTTCACTCTTCTAAAGTGAGCCTTGTTAAGATCCAACCCTGTTAAAGGTTACAAACACACTGTTAGGTGTGACCTTGTTAGAGGATTTTATACATAGAGGTTGTCACTTAGTATCAAGCATCTAATGCTACCATCCTTGAATTAGCCTCTCTCTTAGACTGTCAATAGGCATCGGGCATATCCAATGCTACTTTCATGAATCAACCTTTTTGGCACTCCTTGGGATGTACCTCAATATATAGAAGACTGTTAAGTTGTGCTCTGTTAAGAGACTTGATGCTTCAATGGTTAAACTGAAACACTATGACCTATTTCTAATGCAACTTTGAATTGCAGATTTTCAAATCTATTTAAGTACATTACCTCTCTGATCAATATGTCAATTCAATCCTTGTGCTCCATATTTTATTCTCTGTGATACTGTGCTCACTGTTCGTCGGTGTCTACAAAATTCCTTATCTCTCCTTCAGCTTGATTGATCAAGATTGTATGAAGTAGTTCTTCATCAGTTTCTCTTCAGCATCCTCTTTCTATTCACTCCCCTTAATCCCCTTTTCATGCATTGCAAAAATTAATTAAGTGTGTCTCTTATATAGACATGATATTCATTATTTCTTGATTCTTGATTCTTGGCGTGAAAAACAATCCAACCAATTAGATTTAAAGCATAACTCCTTATTTGTCTCATAGATATCTTCTTGCCAACTATACAAATTAGCTTTAAATCAATCACTTATCTTTGGTCGAATAAAACAAAGTAGAAAACCAGTTAAGTCCTTATTTAGCTTTTCTAGCTAGATATTTTGTCATTTTCTAAACTCTCTATTTCGTCGGTCACCTTTGCAGTTAGTTGTTGGTGACAACTGACAGTTCTGTCGGTGAGACTCCAGTTAGCTTTGTGATCTCCATCCGTTAGGAAACACTGTATTTTATTCCATCAGGTTACTCTTTTCTTTGCTTGTTGGGAATTTTGTGGTCTTTCTTTATCAGGAAGCACTGTTCTTCCTATCATCGGGTAACACTATGAGTGTTCTTCTTTGCTTTTACCAATGGTGTGCACTCCGTCGGTGTTTTTTGTCACTTAGTGAATACATGACTTTTATGTATTGTTGAAAGAATAACCTTGGTTCTTTTGGTTCTCTGAAGTATTTGGCATTATATAAATGATCATACAGATGATATCAAGTTGACATCAATGACAATACAAATCATTAGTTGATTTAATGCCTTGCATTATCTTCAACTTAACATTATCAAATATTTAATCATTTACATGTCATCATAACTTACATTGGGTGTATGACTATACCAAAGCTCGTAGGGTGTCTTATTTGTGTCTTTCTTCAATTGTACTTTGTTTAATGTGTAGACAGTAGTACTGACAATTTCCCTCCAGAAAGTTTGAGTGATGACCTTCTCAATCATCAATGTTCTTACACAGTCAACAATTAATCTATTTCTCCTTTTAGCAATTCCATTTTGCTGTGGTTTTCTCGGTGCAGATACCTATATTTTTATTTCATGCTCATTGAAATAGTTAGTGAATTAATTTTAATTAATTCCCCTCATCTATCTGACATTAAGCATTTCAATTTATTTTCACTTTTTTTTCTACCATAGCCTTATACCATTTAAACATCTTGAATGCTTCTATTTTATCTTTTAAGAACATAAATGTCATCATTCTAGAATAATCATCAACAAAGAGAATAAAATACACATCTCCATAGTATCTCTTTTTCCTCATGGGTTCACATAGATCAATATGGACTAGTTCTAGAATTGCATTAGATGTATGGGTTATACTCTTGAAACTAGACTTTGTCATCTTACCTTTTTGACAAATCTTGCACATTATATGCTTCAACTTAGTCATGCTCAGTAAGCCTCTGACATTCCTTTTGTTTCTTATCTTTATCATATTGTCAAAATTCACATGTCACAATCTTTTGTACCACAACCAGATGTCTTTGTTTCTAGCCATTAAACAAGTGGTGTTAATGTCATCAAGATAGAAAAGGTTACCTTTTGTCTGCTCACCAGTTCTGATCAACCTTCCTAATTCATTGAAGATATTTTCCTTCTTATTTTCAAATGCCACTCAGTGACCTATATTATTCATTTGTGAAACACTTAATAGATTATAATTCAGTCCTTTTACCCAGTAAGCATTTTCACATTTTCACATTTTATTCAACATTATGGTTCCTTTACCTTTAGCTGGACAAGGTGTATCATATCGTTTCCCATTCTTACTGAACCACCATTATGGTATTCAAAAGTCTCAAAATTTTGTTTATCACTGATCATATGGTGAGTGCAGCCACTATCTATGATCCAGACATCATTCTTACTAACTTTAGATATGAGTGCAATTTCTACATACCTTCTTTGTCTGAATCATCCTTCATGGCTACGAATACCATCTAAATGTCTTGTTCTAATTTGGTGTCAGTGTCATCAACTCTGTTCTCAGCTAGGTAACAAGCTTTCTTCTCTTTGTCCTTGTAGTCTCAGGTATCTCTTTTGTCAAATTGTCAGTTGCTTCGGTAATCTCTATTATCACCTCTATAAAACTTATTTTCATATGATCTGTCATTACTTCTATCATCTTTTCTTCTGTTTGGACATCTTGCAGCAAAGTGTCCAACCTCTTTACAATTTAAACATACAAGTGGTAATTTACCTATGTATCTGCCTTTTCCTCTCTGCAATCTTCTTTCCATTAATGCTTCAATCTCATCAAGTCCTTGATCCTCATTATCACTTTCACTATCATTTCTAATAGCATGTCTATGACTTGAATTACTTATCTTTAAAGAATATTTAAATGTAGATTTTGTAGATGGTAAGATACCATTATCAAATTTATTCATCTCAAATGAAATCAGTCTACCAATCAGACTATCTAGAGTAACTGTATTGTTTGCAACTACTCTCATTTCTTGAATAGCAGAAACTCTAATAGCATATACAGGCAGTAAGGTTCTTAAGATTTTACTTACCACTATCTCCTCTTTAAGTACACCTCCAACTCCTTGAATAGTGTTGACTACCTCTTTGATTTTGTAGCTATACTAAGTGATATTTTCTCCTTCTTTCATCCTTAGGTCATCAAACCTCCCTCGTAGGCTTTCTACCTTGGCTCTTAGTACATTAGAATCTCCTCCATGTACCAGCTTCAACTATCTCCTCCATTACAGGTTTTTACATCTTCAAACTTATCATTGGAGAGTGATGAGGAAAGTTCTATCATCATGCAATTATGCTCATGCTTTTCTCTTAATTACTCAAGAGTGTAAGGTCCTATAGGCAACACATATTCAGTATCAAGGTATTGAGTAACATCATTTCCAATACCTGATAGGTGGAGTCTTATTTTTCTTTACCATGATGCAAATTTGTCTTTATTCAACTTGGGCACATCTCGTCTATTCATGTTGTGATCTTTTTCTTGAGTTGTTAAACTCCCTTTATAAGAATAGAAGCTCTGACACCAATTCTTAGTAATAACTGAGAGGGAAGGTTAATCAGTGGCCTCAAAAATATTCGAATTAATCAACCCAAAAATTTTTACCACAATATTAATCCTCTAGTTATCTTCAGTCCAATAAGATGAATGCCTTCAATTATACATATCAAATTACTACTGCTCACAATGCTTTGTTACACCTTATTTTGTATGTTTACCAAATAGTTGTCTTCAATTTACCAAAAAATAGTAAATTACTTAAAGTATACCGATCAATCCAGATTAGCTATGTGTAATGTAAAACACTAAAGTAAAGACTCATAAACACATTGAAACATGGATTTTTAATGTGGAAACCATGTTAAGGGAAAAAACCACTTGGTACTGGTAACCCAAAATTTTCACTCTTCTGAAGTGATCTCCGTGAAGAGCCAAACCTGTTAAAGGTTACAAACACACTGTTAGGTGTGACCTTGTTAGAGGATTTAAAAGATTAGTTTGTCACTTGATATCGGGCATTTATATGCTACCTTCCTTGTCCAAACTCTTTTGTTTTATCAAATGGTATCTGGCATCTCATGCTATCTTCATGACCAAAATTTTTGATACTCCTTGGGATGTATCTCAATATAGAAAGGATCTTTAAATACTGTTTGGTTAAGAGACTTTCTGAATCAATGGTTAAACTGAAACAGTATGATTTGTTCACATATACAACTTATATTTTCAAATTTTTAGATCTATTGTAAGCTCATAAAATCAATCTGATCAATATATCATTTTAATACATTTGCTCCACTTTTGTTCTTCTCGATGATGCTATGCTCTGTTGCTCAGTGTCCGCACAAATATTTATCTTTTCCTCAGCTTGATTGATCAGGATTGTATGAAGTTTTTCTTCATCATTTTCTCTCCAGCATCCTCTTTTTCATTCAATCCCCTTAATTCATAATGAATTAAGTTGTCTCTTTATAGACATGATATCACCATTGTTAGGTTCTTGATTTTATTGATCTTGGTATGATCCGCAATCTTAGCCAATATGATTTAAAGAAAAACCCATGTTTTATCTCACAGATATCTTCTTTCCATCTAGACAAAACTCCTTTAAATCCTTTACTTTCTCTAGCTTTATCATGTCGATGGAAAAAATGATAACTACCAGTTAAGTCTATATTTAGCTCTTCCAGCTAGATATTTTTTCATTTTTGAACTCCAGTTAACTTCGGTGTTTTGACTTTTTGAAAGCTTTAGTCAACACTTCAATTCTCCTCAGTCTTCTCCATTGGGGTTTTCTATTTTTCAGGGTTGTCTGTCCTTTGGGCTTCACTGCAAAGTTCTTCTCGTTGGTTAACACTATAATTATTGTTGTCAATAATGCTTGTGATTCTTCTCGTCGGTTTCTTTTCTTGGGCATCACTGTAACTTGACTTTCAGTGATCTCTATCCATGGGGTTCCACTAGCCATCAGTGTTTGAAGTTACATAGTGAATTCTTGTCTTTTATGCATTACTAAAAGAATAATCTTTATCTCTCTGATTCTCTAAAGTCTGACACTTGGACTATAACCGATTAGAGTATATCAAGTTGACATCAATGAAAATACAATCCATTAACTGATTTAATGTCTTGCATTACCTTTCTACATTTTAGTGGTCAACTTAACATCTTCAAACATTCAATCAGTTACATTTCATCACCTGCCTCTCCAGTAATTACAAAAATTTGGAGAAGGATGAAGACATTAAGAAGGAACTAACTGAATAATTTGTGTCCCTTCTTTTGGTTGACCCCTCCCTTTCTATGGTTAATTAGAATATGATTTTAGCTTCTATCCCATGTCTTATTGATAAGGATACCAATGTGATGCTTTTCAAGATCCCTCCTAACAAAGAGATAAAAGAAGCAATATTTTCATTTGAAGATGAGAAGTCTTTAGGGCCTGATGGTTTCCCTATTTTCTTCTTTCAAAATTTCTGGTCTATAGAGGAGAAGGATGTCTCAGCAATGGTTAAAGATTTCTTTGGGTCAAGCTCCCTACTAAAAGAAGCCAATTCCACTTTCTTTGTCCTCATTCCCAAGAAACCTAGTGCTAACATGGTGGATGGATTCAGACCTATCATCCTGTGCAACTCTTCTTATAAGATTATTTCAAAATTCCTCACTTTGGAATCCTCTATCCTTCTGACTATCATTTTCCCCCAGCATAATGGTTTTGTGCTGATGAGACAGATTTTGGATTCCATTATTATTGTCCATGAAAATATCCACTCGCTGGAGGCATCTCAGAAGCAGGGATCCCTTATGAAAGTGGAATTTTCTAAATCTTATGATAGGGTGGACTGGGATTTCCTTTGAAAATTTCTAGCTACCTTTAGATTTAATGATAATATCATCAATCTGATTCACGAGCTGATTACTACCCCTTCAATATTTGTCATGGTGAATGGATCCTCTTCAAATTTATTCTCTCCCTCAAGAGGCCTATGCTAAGGGGACCCTATTACTCCCATTCTTTTTTCTATTACGGAAGAGAGCTTGTGGATATTGATTACTAATTTTGTTCAAGATGGGTTGCTGCAGGGTCTTCAAACTTCCTCGAGTATTCAATCTTTCTCCCATGAATAGTTCGTTGTTGATATTGTTCTCATGGGTGCTTCTTTTATCAAAGAAGTAGGAAATTTGAAGCAAGCCATTTACACTTATACTAATGCCACTGGGAATCTTATCAATTAGGACAAAAGATTTTTGTTCTTTGTTAACAATCCCCCTCACAAACAGTAGAAAATGGCTGTTATTATGGGATGTAATATTTCCCAATTCCCTTCGGTTTACCTAGGTCTCCCTTTGGATTTGAAACCTCCAGACTCCTTTTGGAATAGCATTATTGATAGATTCAATAGGAAACTGGATTGTTGGAAAGGGTCCCTCCTTAGCCAAGCTAGGAAGGTCTTGTTACTTAAATCATCCCTCCAAAATCTTCCTGTGTATGCCCTTAGCCTTTTTTGCATTCCTTCTAAGTTTGATTATATTATCGAGAAACTAAAAAATATAATTTTATGGTTTGGAACTAAGGAAAATAATCGGCTCCATTTGGTGGTCTGGGAGAATGTTTGCAGACCTTTGAAAATGGTGATTTAGGCATTAGAAGAATCAGAGAGGTCAATCAAGATTTATTAGATAAACATATCTGGTTAAAATTTGAAGAATAAAAGGATTGGAATAGAATTTTGAAATCAAAATATCTCTTCTTTGTCCCTGGTTTGGGTGAATTCTTTTCGTAGCTTGTTAGAGTGCAAGGATCCTTCATTTGGAACAACATTTTATTAGCAAAAATACTTGCTTCAAAAGGTGCTCACTAGAGGTTAGGGAATGGCATAAATATTAACTTCTAGGAGGACCTATGGCTCAAGGAGAAACCCCTTATCTAGTTCCTGGAGTTTTCCCAACTTTCTAAAACCTACAAAAGAAGGTATGGTATTCTAGTGTCACACTATTGGAGGGATAATAATTGGGTGAAGCTCAAGTGCATCTCCCCTAGTTTGGGAGCTATCAACCTGGCTTTGACACCTTAGGCTTTTAGAGATCATTGTCAAGATCAGCTTGTCTGAACCCCTAATCTAGATGGTTGTTTCTCTGTGTCGTCGGCCTTTTCTCTCTCTTCTAGCCAAGAGTCTTCTCCCTTTTGGGATAAGCTTCGGACTTTGTATGTTACTCCTAATATTAACATATTATATTGGTTGTTTGTTTAGGATAATGTGCTTACCACATAAAACCTTGCTAAAAGGGGTTTTGTGTTACCCAATAGATGTTATCTCTATCTGCAAGAGGTAGAAACTTCTTCCTATCTTCTTCTACACTGTACTTTTTCTAGGGAAGTGGGGCCAATTGTGTTGCAAAGATAGAATATCTTCTAGATTCTCCCTAACTCTATACAAGACTTCCCTTCCTAGTGGTTTTTTCCTTTTTCATAGTTTGGAAAATTTGTTATGCAGATTTACTGTGCCTCACCTCATTTGGATGATCTAGAAGGAACAGAACAATAGGATATTTAGAGAAGACGACTCCAACCCTTTGGTCATTGGCTTGAAGATTGTCAGGAATATAGTGGAAAATATCCATGTGGCTTGTGATCAATGTCCCTCACTGCTAGAAGGAATTCAAGACAAGGTCATTTTAAGTAGCTAGAATTTTTCTTTGGTTACTAAAAGAGTGGCCAATAAGTGTGATGGGGCATTCTAGTTTTCTCCTCTACTGGTTGGAATAAAGCCAACTTTGATAGAGCTTCTAAAGGAAACCCACGTATGGTAGGTTGTGGTGGCATTGTCAGAAACTCTTATGGAAGATGTATTGTTGTGGTTTCTCTTCCTATTGGCATCCAGATGTGTCATGTGGCTGAAGCAATGACTCCTCTCAACATTTGTAAGATTGGGGTGGATCAAATATGTATGAAACTCTAGCTCAAAAGTGACTCCATGAACATTGTTAATTGCAAAAAAGGTAACAATAAATCCTCATGGATGATATATCACATCATTGATCAAATCAAAACCCTTTTATGTAGGTTTGAGGAAACCTACATCACCCATGCTTACCATGAAATGAATGTGGTGGCAAACAGCTTGGCCAACTTGGGTGTCCGATGAGATGACATCATTTTTTGGAAGGGAAAACAAGGATTAAATAAAGAGGTTTTAAGCCTCCTAAAGTAAAATTAGATTCACCATCATCTCAGTATTATTAGCATTAATGATGAAAGGGATAGATAATTTGTTTAAAGGAAATACAAAGGTGTTTCCCACGCTTAAGGGATAGAAAATAAATTATTTCAAGTGTGGGAAGCATAGTGTTCTGGATTTTTTAAATCCCACGGAAGTTGTTACTCTCATTTTTTTTTCTAATTCCTATATTTCATTGTGGGATCATCTCACTATGAAATTTTCTATTGATCAAACTAGCACTTGTAATTTGTGACTATGGGTGGAAAGCTTAAGAGAGAAGAACCTAGTGTTTGCAAATGGAAGAAGAAGGACAAGGTGTGGAAGAAGCTCAAATAAGGTGGTTTTACTTCCTATATGGAGAGGCTTCATGGATTTGATAAATAAATATCCAAGGAGTTTACAGATAGCTAGGACAATGGTAAGGTTACTTTGTGTGGCAAAACCTTCTCTGTCACTGAAAATGATAGCTGAAATTACTAGTCTTAATGTGTCTGGATTGAAATACTATAGGGGTCATGTTATGGCTCAAAATGCAGCCCACTTGTTTCCCAAAACTTCTATAGAAAAATCCCTCTTGGTTAAATAGAAAGGGGAGTTCTATCTACACGATAATATGAAATCACTCTCGGCCAAACTTCGTAAGGCCATCATGCAATCTTTTACTTTAGAAGGCCATTATACTAGAGTCTATAATTTTTATTTTATGTCAGTTAATCATTTTAGATACCATAAGAAAATTTATTTTCCTTTCCTAATTTTAAAGTCTCTCAGCATGAGCATTATAGAAAATAGGAACAACCCCGACAAGCCTATCTTGCATGATGGTTTAATTATTCTTATCCATGACTATGTTAAATTTAAGTTACAGGATACCATCCCGGTGTCTATAAAGGAGAAAGATAAAAAAGGGAAAAGAGCTCCTATGGATGAGAAAATCTCCAACAAGAAAAATTAGAAGGTAAACCCTAAAATTGATAAGGTCGAAGCTTCCCAAATCCTCATGTAGGAGAAAGGGATGGATACAGATGATGAAGAAGAAGAGCAAGAGGGTAACAAGGAAAATAGTGAATCATCTTGGTGGTAGCCTAAATTTTGAGAATTTAGAAGTCCCAATCCATTATCAAGAAGCAAGTTTCTCCATACTAAAAATATCAAAGGAAGGAAGCTTTATGACACAAATAAATAGAACTAACTAGTTGAAGCCTTCAGAAAATGCTAAAATTTTGACCTACTACAAAGATGATGCCGACAGAGGCTCAAGATGGTTGAATTTTAAAAATCTAAAAGCGATCCAGTTTGGGAAATCAAATTTCCTATCTCCAGCCGAAATATTAGCTTTTCACAAGGTGTTTTGGATTTTTGGCCAAGGCCAAATCCGAAAGTTAGGTAGTTATTTTTAGTTAGTTTATTGCTTTTTTCAAAATAATTTGTAATAAGAGTTATGTCTTTTCACCCTAAAGAGGTGTGAAAGTCAGTCAA
>MU227519.1:1642913-1659404 GCA_018584345.1 Thuja plicata
TATATATATATATATATATATATATATATATAATGTAAAGAGACAAGACAATATGATATAATACAATTTCACATATTTGGATAGTTTTGGATCTACAACTACAACTATGAACTCTTATGTACCAGTTTTTCAACATCAATAAAGATAAGTGCCATTTTTTTATTTGTGGTTATAAGTTATATATTTTCAATTAGTCTTTCAGATATTCTATTTTATAGATTTTTTCATTGTGTTAAATTCCCTGAATGTTATAACTCAAAATTAATATACAGTTTAAATATCAACTGAAAGATCTGTGAATCTTCCTTTGTTTTTGTCGGTCTCTTGAATAGAGTTAAATTCGATAAGACTAACTGTGTAATCTGGTTTGAGTTATATTTTGAGTGGAAGCCCTTTAGATGATAGTCTTGTCTTATTAAATCAAGTTTTTTAAAACTGTCTCTAATCGTACGTAGGATTGAAATTTTTCTGACTCTATAGCCCAAGTATTTAGAAGTCACTGATCTAATCATTATTTGGAAATTGTCATTTGGTTCATACTTTGTAGTTTGTAGATTATTTAATCATTATTTTAAAAGAATTACTTTTTAGTCCTTAGTATAATCCATTTTAGTCAAGCTTTATAGAGTAGAGATTATCAGGAGATTTGTTTCTTTCCTCCAAGGATCATTCACCACCTTTGGAGGAACTTTGTATTGTGCACACAGTTGTGCGACATAGAAAATTTGATTGTTTAAGGTTAATTTAGGCCTACCAGTCTTGGCTTGATTAAGCCAAAATTACAGAGGTATCAAGTGGTGCATCACCATTATACCTGTTAGTTGGCCAAAAGTGAATCCATCATTTTTGGGCACCAACGAATTTGCAACTCTACTAGGGAGTTGTTCAAAAGAACATTTTTGTATTTATCCAGAAGCTCTGGTGATATATTTAAGACTCTAATGGGAGAAAAGAGCTCAGAAGATAGTAAGTATTTTCCTTCTGATAAGAAGGTGGTGACTCTATTTAAGAAACTATTTCAATCAGTGACTCTACTGAGGGAAAAGACTCAAAAGGAGATAAGAATGTAGCAACTCCATTTATTCAAAAGTTTGGTTAGTGACTCCACTAAGGGAGGAGATCCAGAAGGGAGATAAAATTTCATCTCATTATTGAGAGTTTATTACGATGTTTAAGAAATGGTTTAGAAGTATATTTATCCCTATTGACTTCATGCCTTTAGATCTTATAGAATTTAAATGCAATACAAATGAATGGTTTTCAAAATTTGCACATAAGGTTCCTAAATTCTATGGAAATTGTAACAAATCAGCTTCTGATCATTTGGATGCTTTTTACACATTCCTCTATGATTATGAAATTGATACAGAGGGTGATGCCATGAGGTTGTTTTCCTTTCCATTAAGGGATAATGCAAAATAAGTATATCAAGCATTACCTTCACAGTGTATTTCATCATGGAGGCAGTTTGAGCAATGGTTTCTTCATACATTCCATGATGCTAGTGGTGAAGAAGACAACATGTGCTATGAACGGTATGAAGACAAAATTTGCAACATGGAAGAGGATCCTAGTATGTCTCCACTTGATTCATTTTTTATCTTGGAGAGAGTTGAAGGGGATTCTTCTGCACATTTGTTGATAAGAACGGTGAACATTCTTTGAGAAATACCTTCAAACATTATGCCTTCACAAAAATAAATCATGAGAAAGGTAAAAAAATTGGGAATCACATCATATGATCCTTTTGTAAAGTTCCTTGCACATATATTAGAAGAAGATGATGAAGATAGAAAAAGGGAGACTTATGCTCAGATTGAACAAGGCCTTGTGCTTGATGATTATCTTGGTGAGGAAGATGAGCACACTAGTCATATAGAAGATAAAGAAGTATCCTTTCTTGAGAAGTATAATAATACTTGTGATGACATGGAGGAGAAAAATTCAGATTAGATTGAAAAATAATTTGTACATAGTGAGATTTGCATGGAAACAGGTATCAATGACCATGATGATGAGGAAGGAGATATTCTCAGTATAGAAGAAATCTCATATTTACTAGACATGGAATATCAAAAATATGTTGAGAAGAGTGGTCAAACTTTTTTTCTCAATGCACCATGATAATAAAGTTGATGGATTAGTACATACTCAAGGGGTACTAGATGAAGAAGATGACAAATTTGAGGAATCAAATAATGGAGATGAAATAGAACAACATACAACATATAAACATGAAGAAGTTTCAGATGAAATCTCTCCAGGAGATATGCATGTGTTCTCTATATCCTTGAATATATTATTTAAAGAATATTTTCTATGCAATCAAGTCCATTAACATCATGACAAAGATAGTGGACCTAGTGATCATTTTGAATATGATGAAACTCAAAATATGTATGGGGAAGTGTATTCAGAAAGTGAGACATGCATTATCTCATCCTATGAGTAGAAGTTGTATCAAACATATAAAAATGAGATGGAATCAAATAGACATAATGAGGAGAATGTGTTTATTATTAGTTTTTAAAATTATCCGAGTATCCTATCGGATCAAATTCTTGATAAGAATGAAGTCTCTAAATGTGAGTTATCTTCAAATCATTTTTGTGAATAGAAACAACATCTTGAGTATAGGGAAGATTGTGTACGTAAAGGCACTCATGCAGAAGAGCTTAATATAGTTACTTGTAGGGTTGATAAAATGCATGAGGATCTTCTATTTAGCATGGACTATAGTACACCTGTTGACTTTTGTAAGGGTAAACAAGAGTCAAAGTGTGTTAATAAAGCAATGAACGTTGTCCATGTGAATGGTGGCATCGTATTAGGGAGATCCATAGTATTACATGATCAGAATTATGTGTGTGATAGAGGAAAGAAGAAGTGTTCACTTTTTTGCGAGGGGCCTGGGGCCACCCAATTTCACTATGCATCATATTAAGTGTGGATACTTGGTCTTCTTCTCTAGAGATAGCTGGAATCTCGCTATGCTCATAGGGAGCATACGTCCCTAGAAAGAGCCACTAGTGGTACCCTAAATTTTGAGAATTTAGAATTCCCAATCCATTATCAAGAAGAAATTTTCTCCATACTAAAAAAATAAAAGGAAGGAATATTTATGACACAAATAAATAGAACTAACTAATCGAAGCCTTCAGAAAATGTTGAAATTTTGACCTGCTACAAAGATCATGTCGATAGAGGTTGAAGATAGTTGAATTTTAAAAATCTAAAAATGACCCAGTTCGGGAAATCAAATTTCCTATCTTGAGAAGACATATTAGCCTTTGACAAGGTGTTTTGGATTTTAGGCCAAGGCCAAATCCGAAAGTTAGGTGGTTATTTTTAGCTAGTTTATTATTTTTTCAAAATAATTTATAATAAGAGTTATGTATTTTCACCCTAAAGAGGTTGAAAGCCACTCAAACACATATATATACATAATGTTAAGAGACAAGACAATACAATATAATACAATTTCACATATTTGGATAGTTTTGGATCTACAACTACAACTATGAACTATTATGTACCGGTTTTTCAACATCAATAAAGATAAGTGCCATTTTTTTATTTGTGGTTATAAGTTATATATTTTCAATTAGTCTTTCTGACATTCTATTTTATAGAGTGTTTCTTTGTGTTAAATTCCTTGAATGTTATAACTCAAAATCAATAGACAGCTTGAATATCAACTAAAAGATCTATGAATCTTCCTTTTTTTTTGTCAGTATCTTGAATAGAGTTATATTCGATAAGACTAACTGTGTAATCTAGTTTGAGTTATATTTTGATTGGAAGCTCTTGAGATGATAGTCTTGTCTTATTAAATCAAGTTTTTTAAAACTGTCTCCAATCGTACATAGGATTGAGATTTTTTCTGACTCTATAGCACAAGTATTTAGAAGGCATTGATCTAATCGTATTTTGAAATTGTCAGTTGGTTCATACTTTGTAGTTTGGAGATTATTTAATCATTATTTCAAAAGCATTACTTTTCAGTCCTTAGTATAATCCATTTTAGTCAAGATTTATAAAGTAGAGATTATCAGGAAATTTGTTACTTTCCTCCAAGGATCATTCACCACCTTTGGCGGAACTTTTTTTTGTGTACGCAGTTGTGCGACATAGAGAATTTGATTGTTTAAGGTTATTTTAGACCTACCAGCCTTGGCTTGATTAAGACAAAATTGCAGAGGTATCAAGTGGTGCATCACCATTATACCTATCAGTTGGCCAAAAGAGAATCCATCATTTTTGGGCACCAACATGTCCAATCATAGTAAAATGGGTCAGGAACCTGATGAGGAAGCCCTGGATGATTCCTCGGATATGGAAAGTGATGATGCCCATAGTGTTAATTCTGGAGAAATGGACACTAAGGATCTGGATGAGAATATTTCTATGGATGAGGAGGCCAATAAGGAGGAAACAAAGGATAATAAACAGCTTAATATTACTTGCCCCAACTCTACTGAAAAGGTTATCATTTCTGGTGGTGAAGTGAACTGGGTGTTACATCGCTTAATCATCCTGAGTCTAATCATTCTAATGAGATTACCCAATTTTACAATTTGGGCTTGTGTCTTGGGAAGAATGAAAGAATCAAGGGTCAGATTGGTAACACTTCCTCTATGCTTGTGGACTATGAGGATTCTGCAAGAATGGAAGATATTATTTTGCTAGCCAACTCTGGGACTGAAGAAGAGAAGATAGAGGTTAAATATTATGAGAAAGGTGGAGAGAAAATGAAGAAGGATAAATGGTATGAGGAACTTGAGGAAAGGAAGGAGGGGAAAGGCTTTATCTAGACTGCTAAGGACCGTTCAGACCTGGACATGTAGATTAATACTTGGATCTACAAAGAGATCAAAAATATTAATCTTAGGAACTCTACCCTGGAGGAGATATTTTCTTAACTTTCTCTACTGATGGCCAAGAGCATGACTCCTTATATGGAGGGAACTGGTGATAAAACTATTGGTGATGATAAGGTTCTGCTGGAGAAACTGGAACTACAGATTAATGTGGTGGTAAATTTTTGCTTGCAGACTACTTCAAGCCGCTTTCAAATAATTGAGGAAACCCTCAATAGGATCATGAAGAAGAGCTTTGAAGGTATGAAGGTCACTATGGACAACCTGTGTGCCCTCTTGGAAATGTTGGAGAGAACCCTATCATTAAAATTGAGTATGATGTGGATACGGGTGCTACCCCTACTGGCCCGAGTTCTAGGACTCAGGCCAGTACCAAAAAGAAAAAAGTGGACCAAACCAAAGATATGGGGACTCTTAGGGATTTGATCTAGAAATTTGAGTGGCTCAAAGAGGATATTCTAGAATTCATGAAAACCATGGTTTAGGCTAGTGGGCTCTAGTTCTCATGGTTTTTTGGGATTTTTATTGTTTTTTTCTGGTTGGCTGGGCATGGAGTTATGTAATGTTGTTCTTTTTTCCCCCAACAGTTTCTTTTTGAGATAATGTTATTCTTCCTATCTTTTAGATGTTGTAAAGGGTTACGGTTCCCTTCAAAAACTATTTTTACTATAATAAAAAACATAAAGCATGAGTTTCACTTGCTTCCCTAAATTATTAACGTCTGGTTCATGCCATTACCATAAGGTAGAACAATGACATTTTTAGTTTTGATCCTATTTTTATTTAGTAGTTGCAATGGCGTGTTAGTGTCATGCCCAAAAGTTGGGCAAAGCACACCAACAAAAAATTTTAATAACACACTAAAGAGGGTAACTAAGCTACCTCAAAGGTAACATATGCATGCAAAATAGTGCAGAGGAGAAATAGTAACCAGAAAGGTCAATCAAGGAGGAATAGATTTTAGAGCTATGCTACAGGGATCCCTAAGCTACAAGCTTCAATTTGTACACAAACTGAGATAGTTGACCAAAAGTCAACCAAAGTTGACCAAAAGTCAACTATACTCTAAAATACATGAAAGAAAGTTATTAGGGTCTGCTAAACCCTTAGGAAGGATCACACATGCAAATCGAGGCCATTGACCCAAAAGTCAACCAAAGTTGACCAAAAAGACAACCATCCTTGAAAGGCGTAAAACTGGAATCCTATGGTCTAGAGAGTACAGCAAACACCTGGTGCAAAAATTGAGATGATCAGATGAAATTTTACTATGGTTGACCAAAATTCAATCATGTACGAAAGAGGTCAAGGGTAACGACAATACTCCTAACAGAGATATAATGCAATAATAAGAGTTTGATATGACTCCCATAACGATATTTTGAAGAACGGCTCATAATATTAAAATGATTAATTTAAATAAATAATTTACATTCTAAGTTTACAATTCTATAATAATAATCATCAATTCCTATTTTAAATGCCTTATTCCAAAGCAAAGGTGGGTTGAAATTTGGTGAGGAGATATCCTTCCTATCCTTCTTCTCCAAAAGCTCCTTCAATTCTGAAATCTGTCTCTAAGGGTAGAGAGTGGGTGAACACCTAACTCATCCTAAAACTTTCCCTAAATAGGCAAACCTCCAAAACTAACCAAAGGTGAGGTAACCCTAACCATCCCTTTCTTCCCACTTGCCTTCATTCTCCATGAATGGAGTTAAATGCAACTTGGGAAGAAGAGAGAGGTTAACTAAAGTTACACAAATCATCAAATTCTCTCAATTTTGAAAATGAGACTTTAGGGGGGAATAAATGAATTTAGAGGCTCATTAATGACTAAAAATGACCCCTAACCCCTAGGGTACCAGGTTGGGTAGCTAAAACTAACCCCAGTTACCTTCTGGGAGCCCAAAAGACCCTCTTAAACTACACCTAAAGTTTAGCCACGGATTTATAAGTCAAGTTGACCATCTAGAAACTTCTAAACTTGGGGTAAGCTTGGGTACTACACATAGATAACCTTAGTTAACCCTACACCTAACCATGTTCCCTTTACTAGCCATGTCAATATTAAGTTACAACAATTGCCAAAATTGGCACAATGAATTAAAATAAATGACATGGCTTATTCACATTAATATTAACTAATTGAAATACACACATTCAAACCACATTTATGAATAAACCACATATATAATGAGGTCCATGTTTCTTTATATAAACAAGACCTTGTAATGCACAGAATTTCACATAGGTTCCATTACTAGGTCCCTGATTTAGATCCATGGTCAACTATCCATGCACACTCATTGCACACATCAGTAGGTCCAAGAAAACATGATATGAAATCATAATATGACATCAATAATTTATTGCATATAACTATATCTAAATTCAATACTTAAATAATCATAGCATTGGTTTCCTAAACCAAATTCATCACAATCCATTCATACATTTAATCCCATATATAACATCATCATAAACTGAAACTGCATCAAAACATAAAGCATCTCAAGTGTACCCTGATTACATAATCGGGTACTGAATATATAACATAAGATTCAACAGATCCTCAAATACATAAAATTCTCCAATAGTCAAATTATAACTAGGCATATACCACTGAAGGCATGAAGGATAAAACAGTAAAACTATGACAGTCTAATGTAGGTCTCACATCCACCCCCCTAGACATGGACTTCCTCTTGGATTTTATCGAAGAGGTGAGGGTACTGTGATCTCATCTGTGTTGTGTCCTCCCAAGAGGTTGTAACCTCATCATATCAATCCCACTAGACCCTGACCTAATCTAGCTCTCGGCCTCAAAGACCCCAAAGTCCCCTGAGCCAATATATGAATTGGCTCCAATGCCAGCTGCCCGTCTGACTCCACCTGCAAGGCCTCCCAATCTATCACATGAGACTTATCATATATATACTCCCTTAGAACTAAAACATGAAACACATCATGGATGTGTGACAGGCTAGGTGGCAACACTAAATATTAAGCAACTGGTCCTATCCTCTCAAGGATCTCAAAGGGTCCAAAAAAATGAGGTGCTAGCTTAGATCCCTTTACAAAATAGATTGGACTCTTATGCGGCCACACTCTAAAAAAGACCTTGTATCCAACTAAATAGGCTTGATCAATCCTCTTCACACCTCCATACTTCTTTTTCCTATGTTGAGCTTCCACTAGAAACTTTCTAATCAAGGTCATCTACTGCTCCATATCTCTGACTAGCTCGGGACCAATGGAAACTCTATCATTGATCCTATCCCAACTGAGTGGGGTCTTGCATGGCCTACCATAGAGAGCCTAGAAGGGAGGCATACCCAAGGAAGTATGGTTCCCATTGTTATAGGCAAACTCCACTAGGTGTAGGTATTCCTCCCACTGGGTCTGATGGTCCATGACATACATGCAATGCATGTCCTCTAACACCTGATTGACCCTTTCATTCTATCCATCTGTCTCAAGATGATAATTTGTACTAAAGTTGAGCCTAGTTCCCATAGCTTCTTGAAGTTCTCTCCAAAAGGATGAAGTGAAGAGAGAATCTCTATCCAAGATGATCTTACAAGGTATGCCATGAAGTATGATTATATTTCACATGAACACTTACACCATTACTGGTGCGGTAAAGGTAGTATGCACGGGTGAAAAATGAGCCACCTTAGTCAACTTGTCGACTGTCACCATGATGGCATCATGATGACGAGAAGACATAGGAAGACCTACTATGAAATCCATAGAGATGGTGTCCCATTTCCACACTAGTACCTCATGAGGCTCAAGGAGACCACCTGGATGATGGTGTTCAGCCTTCACCCTCTAGAACTCTAGGCATCTAGCTACCATCTCTGCAATCTGCAATCTCATGTCAGGCCAATGATATAACTGCCTGAAGTTGGCATGCATCTTCTTAACTCCAGGATGTGTTTCATAAGGGGCCCTATGAGCCTCTAGCATCAAAAACTCACACAATCCTTCAGATGGAGGTATATAGATACATCCTCTATGATGCAATAGCTCATCAGACTCCAAAGTATACTGTGAAAACTTCCCCTCAAGGGGCCTCTGAGATTGAATCAACTCACAAAATTCTGCATACATCTCATCCTCATGTAAGTGATGAAGAATGTGATCTCTCAAATCTATGCCAGTAGACATAGAAGAAAGATCATGTTGTCTCCTACTCAAGGCATCTATGACTACATTATCTTTCCCTTTGATGTAGTGGACATCAAAATCATATTTACATAAGAACTCCATCTGTCTCCTTTTCCTAGCATTAAGGTTTGGCTAAGTGAAGATGTACTGAAGACTCTGATGGTCTGAATAAAGTTTGAACCAATGTCCTAAGAGAAAATATCACCATCTAATTAAAGCATGAACCACTGCCATGAGCTCAAGGTCATGGGTAGGGTAGTTGAGCTCGTGAGTCTTTATTTTTCTAGACTCATAGGCTATAGATCTCCCACCTTGCATAACAACTGCTCTTAAACCATCCAAAGAAGCATCTATGCAAACCAAAAAGTCTATTGAAGGATCTGGTACAACAAGAATGGGTGCACTGGTAAGTGCCCTCTTGAGCTCTTGAAAATTTCTATCACACTTCTCAATCCACTCAAACCTCTTTCCCTTTTACTGAAGAGAAGTAATGGGGCATGCTACCCAAGAGAAACCCTCAACAAATTATCTGTAGTAACTAGCTAATTTCATGAAACTCCTAACCTCGGTCACAGTGGTAGGCACTGGCCAATCCATAATGGCATCAATCTTTTATGGGTCTACTGAGATCCCATCACTTGAAATAACATGGCCTAAATACTTAACCTCTGCTCTGAAGAAATCACACTTCAACAAGCTGCCATACAACTGATTGTCCCTAAGACACTGCAAAACTTGCCTCAAGTGTTCCTTGTGCTCTTTCTCATCTTTGGAATATATCAAGATATCATTGAGAAACATCACTACAAACTTGTCAAGGAAGGTATGAAATACTCCATTTATAAGACTCATGAACACAACTAGAGCATTTGTAAGACCAAATGGAACCATAGTGAATTCATAGTGGCCATATCTAGTGTGGACTGTGGTCTTGTGAATATCACTATCCATGATCCTCAACTGATGGTAACCTGATTTAAGATCTATCTTTGAGAATACTCAAGCACCCTGTAACTGATCAAATAAGTCATCGATCCTAGGAAGCAGATACTGATTCTTGATGGTTACTTTGTTCAACTGTTAGTAATCCATGCACAACCTAAGTGATCCATCCTTCTTCTTCACAAAGATAACTGGTGCACCCCAAGGAGAAACACTAAGATGAATGTTTCTTTTCTCTAATAGTTCCTCAAGTTGTATCTTGAGCTCCTTAAGCTCATTAGTGGTCATCCTATAAGGTGCTCTAGAAACTGGCTCAGCTCCTGGTATGAGATCTATGTGAAATTCAACCACTCTACATGGAGGCATACAAGGAAGCTTTGACGGAAAAACATCTGCAAACTCCTGAAGAATGGGGAAGTCATCAAGAGAAGTTTCCTTCTCTTCCTCTTCTTCCCTATCACTGATGGTGATGGCATACAATTGGCATCCATTTCGCATGCATTGCTTAAGCTATATAGCAGAAATCACATAGAGGAATACAAGCCTATGGACTCCAGTAATCACTATATCTATAGCATCATCATCCAAACACTCAATCTTATTCTTACGACAATCTAGCTTGGATCTGTAGGCACTTAGCCAATCCATGCCAGGAACTAGACTGTAAGATCCAAGGGGAGTAACTCTAAGATCTAGTATGGTGGTCATACCACCAATCTAGATTAGACAATCCTTAACCATTAAGGTCATAGAAACTCTAGCTCTTGAAGATAACTCTACTTTCCATCTAACCTCTTGTCTAGTTTCCACTAGCCCACAATGCTCCACAATAAATGGATAAACAAAGGAGTCAGTGGCTCCTGTATTAAAAGAATAGTAACATCACTACGTCTAATCTTACCTGAGGCCTCAATGGTGCTCTACCTAATGGTTGTCCACTGCTGCAAAAACCATGTGGGACTTTCCCCTGTCCCCAACTATCAGTTATGAAACCACTGCACGCTGGCTACCACCCTGTGGACACTCTCTAGCTATGTACCCCATGGAACCACAAGTGTAACATGGCCCACGTGACTGAACCTGAATACCTAGAGGTCTAGAGTACTGAGACCCTGTAGTCCAAGAAGACTCTCTATAACCACCCCTAGTAGACTGCTGATTTTGTGTTGGACGAGTGTAAGTTGTCTGGGGTCTCTGGTCCTTCTTAGGACCCTTTGACTACCACTTCTTGGGCTTAGAGCCCTGTTGTATTTGAGGTGGCCTCTATTGCTGGCTCTACTGAGACTGTTGTGGTTGCTACTATTGTGGGGTCTTGAATGACCCTATAGAGTTCCTATGATTCCCTTTCCATAGGAGTTTCTGATATCCAGAGGCCTGAGATGAGGAATTATGGTTCTGCGATGTATCCCTATAATCATGTGTCCCTTTGACTATCTCTTCAGCCACTCAGGCCCTGTCCACTATGAACCTTAAGTTCCCTAAAGGTACCATGCATACCTTATCTGAAATCTCAAGATTTAATCCCTTGATAAACCTATTCACCTGCAGCTTCTTGTCCCCCATGTATTCCACATAAGGTAGGAGATCAAGAAAATTGCCCTCATACTGGGCTACTATAAGGCCCCGTTGCCGAAGTTCATGGAACTCATCTATATGGTACTTCCTGTACTACTCAAAGATATATTACCCTTTGAAAATCTCGAGGAAAGCTTCCCAAGAAAGGGTATTAATTTCTACATGTCCCTTGGACTCCTCATGCCTCCACCAAGTGGATTCCTAGTCTCTAAAAAGGAGTATCACAAAACATGCTCTGAGGTTGCTACCATAGTTTCGCAAACCAAAACACCTCTCAAGGCTTAAAAGCCAAGCCTCTGCACCAACCTCATTTGTCTCTCCTATGAATAGAGGTGGCCTAAGTCTCATCAACTCTGTGATTTGAATCCCAATGTTTGATTCTCTATCATACCTCTGAACCTCCATCCTTAGAATAACTTTTGGCCCTGTAATGGACCCTACCTCTTGCTCAAGTTGATTCTCTCCAAACCTAGGAGGTGGGCTCCTACTTCGCTCCCTGGAAGAGGACCCATGTCCTTCTGTATTTTGATGCTCATCATGCTACATCATAGGAGGCATATGGTCTAGAATAGGTCCTGCCAAGTTTTGTAAATCTTGCAACAATGCTGCATTTGGATCAGGAGGTGGTTCAGGAGGTAGACTTTGATTTCCTCCATGATCCTCAATCTTAGGTTGCACCTCCTCGCGAGCTATGGGGGCACGCCTATGGCCACACCCTTGCTTATAAGCTAGCCGAGTAATAGGTGGCATCCTACACATACAAGGCAAACTTAGTGACAACATAGTGGGTTAGGTTCCCAATGTTTCTAAACATGGCTCTGATACCAAAATGTCATGCCCAAAAGTTAGGCAAAATACACCAGCAGATTTTTTTTAATAACACACTAAAGAGGGTAACTAAGCTACCTCAAAGGTAACATGTGCATGAAAAATGGTGTAGAGGAGAAATAGTAACCAGAAAGGTCAATCAAGGAGGAATATCTTTTAGAGCTATCCTACAAGGATCCCTAAGCTACAGGCTTTGATCCACACGCAAACTGAGACAGTTGACCAAAAGTCAACCAAAGTTAACCAAAATTCAACTATACTCTTAAATGCATGAAAGGAAGTTATTAGGGTCTGCCAAACCCTTAGGAAGGCTCACACACTCAAATCAAGGCCATTGACCAAAAAGTCAACCAAAGTTGACCAAAAAGTCAACCATCTCTGAAAGGCATAAAACTAGAATCCTATGGTCTAGAGAGTACATGGTACACCTGGTGCAAAAATTGGGACGATCAAATGAAGTTTGACCATGGTTGACCAAAATTTAACCCTATACAAAAGAGGTCAAGGGTAACGATAATACTCCTAACATAGGTATAATGTGACAATAAGAGTTTGATATGACTCCCATAACAATATTTTGAAGAACGACTCATAATATTAAAATGATTAATTTAAGTTAATAATTTACGTTCTAACTTTACAATGCTATAGTAATAATCATCAATTCCCTTTTTAAATGCCTTATTCCAAAGCTAAGGTGGGTTTAAATTTGGTGAGGAGATATCCTTCCTATCCTTCTTCTCCAAAAGCTCCTTCAATTTTGAAATCTGTCTCTAAGGGTAGAGAGTGGGTGAACACCCAGCTCATCCTAAAACTTTCCCTAAATAGGAAAACCTCCAAGACTAACCAAAGGTGAGGTAACCCTAACCATCCATTTCTTCCCACTTGCCTTCATTCTACATGAATGGAGTTAAATGCAACTTGGGAAGAAGAGAGAGAGGTTAACCAAAGTTACACGTCTCCTCAAATTCGCTCAAGTTTGAAAATGAGACTTTAGGGGATCAATAAATGAGTTTAGAGGCTCATTAATGATTGAAACTGACCCCTAACCCCTAGGGTATTAAGTTGGGTAGCTAAAACTAACCCCAGATACCTTGTGGGAGCCCAAAAGACCCTCCTTAACTACACCTAAAGTAATTTACCCACGGATTTCTAAGTCAAGTTGACCATCTAGAAACTTCTAATCTTGGGGTAAGCTTGGGTACTACACATAGGTGACCTTAGTTAACCCTACACCTAACCATGGTTCCTTTTACTAGCCATGTCAACATTAAATTACAACAATTGCCAAAATTGACACAATGAATTAAAACAAATGACATGACTTATTCACATTAACATTAACTAATTGAAATACACACATGCAAACCACATTTATGAATAAACCACATATACAACAAGGTCCATATTTTTTTTTTATATAAACAGGACCTTGGAATGTACAGAATTTCACATAGGTTCGAACACTGGGTCCCGGATTTAGATCCATGGTCAACTATCCCTGCACACTCATTGCACACATCAGTAGGTCCAAAGAAACATGATATGAAAGCATAATATGACATCAATAATTAATTGCATATAACTATATCTGAATTCAATACTTAAATAATCATAGCATTGGTTTCCTAAACCAAGTTCATCACAATCCATTCATACATTTAATCCCATATATAACATCATCATAAACTGAAACTGCATCAAAACATAAAGCATCTCAAGTGTATCATGATTACATAATGAGGTACTGAATATATAACATAGGATTCAATAGATCCTCAAATAAATAAAAGTCTCCAATAGTCAAAGTATAACTAAGCATAAACCACTGAAGGCATGAAGGATAAAATAGTAAAAATATGATAGTCTAATGTAGGTCTCACAGTTAGTTGTGAAGAACAGGAAATATCAGAGATGAAAAACATCATAATAGCATGAAGTTCATGTCCATCAGGTAAGGCATGAGTTGAAACCCACTTCATTAATTTATAAACATGTCCTTCTTGTTGTTACCATACAACCTAGCAAGGATATTTTTACTTTTTTCACATTTATGATTTCTTTCCAGCTTTCAATTTTCAATTTTTAGTAACTATCACACATCCATAATTGGAATAAGCACATATAGATAGGAAATGAGTATAAACTTGATGTCCTAAATCATAAGCTACCTATTCAAGGTATTGTTGCATCATAGTTGTAGCATTGTTGTTCAAGTTTTTAGGTTTTTGTAAGCTATTTTGTTGAAAGTTATCCACATCTATGAAAAGGATATTCATAAGGTGAAACATAATTTGATACTTGTTTCACATCATAGATATATGCCGCATACAAGGGGTAATGTCCCAACAGTTTGGTTTGGTTTTAGTTTCAGTAGTTTGCTTCAGTTTTAGTTATGAGAAGGTTTCCAATTTTCTAGATTTGAAAGACTGTACCCGATGGAATTGCATAAGGTAGATGGTCTGATTATGTTTAGTAGGAAAAAATCTCTGAGATTTCACCAAAAATATTACCTATGTTTTGCTTGCAGTTCAAAATAGGCTGAGCTAACTGAATTCTACAATTGACTAAGGTACACATTTGGTTGACTATATTTAATTACTGATTTGGTTTGCTAAACTATTGAAAATGAAAAGAAAGATATTCTTGTAATGAAAAGAATAAATCCATAAATTAAAAGAATTAACTTCATTAATTTTCAAATATGTTTCAAAATTAAGATATATTATACATGTTTACAAAAAAATGAACATTCTTTCATACATAAGAAAAATACAGTAGAGAGAAGTCCACACAAGACATGGAGAGGCTACAAAAACTATGCAAAATAAATGCATATGCATAAGAAGTCGAGAGAGAGAGAGAGAGAGAGAGAGAGAGAGAGAGAGGTAATTCCTTCATTTCCTAAGAGGAATGATGAACACTGCTACTGTATATTACCGGCTGACTGGTTGTAGAATGGTATAGCTCCCAAGAATTCCTACAACATGTAAAATATAAGGTGTTAGTCTAAAATAACTAAGCAATGATGAACTAACACCTAACTCTAGAAATGACTACCATAAAAATACATATTAGCTACATGTCAAATGATAAAAAGGAGAAAAGGAATCAAAAGAGAAAGAGACAGATGTTTTTTCTAATGTGTTTTCTCCATGTGTAGGTATAGGTTCATTGATTGAAGATTGATGGACAAATATTTTAAACTATCGAGGGGACATGACACCATGTCATGAAACCTTCCAATTCAGGAGGAAAAACATTCAAGAGTAGTAGACAAACATTTTGAGTTGTTGAAGGGATGTGATATCTTGATTATGAAACCTTCGGGCCTATTATTTCTAATACAGAGTTACATTATCAGTGCAAGAGAAGTCAATTTTGTGATTTTCATTTTCAAAAAGACAAAAGGATTACTAAAGTGGTTCTCAGGGTACACAAGGTCATAATAGCCATTTTCAGTAAACAAGAAGCATCTGCAATATGGTAGTATACTATCAAGAGCAGTGCTTGAACAAAAGGAAGATATATTTATTGATATCAATGGTATTAAAGAATAGATGCTTGCAAATAAGGGATAATCATGCTAGTATCATCAAAATACAAGATACAAAGACAGTTTGGTTTGGTGTACCAAGAGTACCATATAAGTGATAGTACTATGATAGTTCATAATGAAAATAAAATCATGTCCCTGGAAGGATTAATGGAGAAACTATGAAGTAATAAATAAATCATATTATAAAAAATATCAGATACAGATTACATACAGAAAGGTTGGAATCAGACATTGAAGATCACGATTCATGAAAGAAACATTTTTTATTATAATAAAGAACAATAAATATTTGTACAAGAATATCTATAATGAAGAAAGCAGCTACAACCAGGGATAACTTTAAGAAACCCCCCTCTAGAAAAAAATATAAAATCCTGGCGAATCTTTCATTTTATTTTAAAAAAAAATAATTCCTATTGGCGAATCTCTCAATTTTTTGGGAAAACAAATTATTTGTATTGGCGAATATTTTTTAATCACAAATTTTTTGTAGATAATATTGGCGAATCTCAAACAATAACCAAAATTTTATTA
>MU227519.1:1663548-1676464 GCA_018584345.1 Thuja plicata
TTCAGGGGTGAAGAGGGGCCTGCAGGGTTAAAAACCCACTGGGCGGCACTGCCAGGCCGGCGGTGCTGGGTCAGTGGGGGCCGGGTGGCAGTGGGGCCAGGCGGTGTTGGGCCGGCAGGGCCCGGCAGCCTGCGGTGCTAGCCGTGGTGGAGCGGCTGTGGCACCTTAACCATTAATGTTGGCTGCGTTATTTTTAAAGCAAAAAACCTAAAAAAATGATTTTTTTAATTTTTTCTCGGTTTCCATGCCCGTATGGCCCTAGAAACCAAATTTTTTTTACCTCAGAGCCACGTTGTCCAAAATGGACAAATTTTATATGGATTCTAGGGTTTTTGGGTGCTCTGAGCTCAATGGTGATGTTCATTTGTGCCCAAAGTGACCAGAAACAAAGCCCACCTCTAAATCCACATTAAAAAACTTTGAAAACTTGAAAACCTCCTACTTCTGACACACTTCAAAAAAATATAAACAAAGAGCTGCAGGATGGCTCTGATACCATCTTAGATCCTAATCTCCCAAGAACACCTGCATGCATAACTTTGTCACATGGAAGAAGCAAAAGAACAGAAAGAGAGAAAAACTCTGGAGGCCAAAAGATAAGAGGCATCATGTTCACATTCAAAAGAATAATCTCCTATAATGAACAATATCTCAGTTGTAAAATACAAAGAGGTGATTCCTTAAAAAGGAATCACGAAACCCTAAAAGGGAAACCCTAAGGTTGGCTTAAGCAACTAGAGTGAATAGGTGAGTTAGTAATTAGATCAAAATGATTTAATTAATAACCCAAAAGGTCTATTACTCTAACAGGAATATGGAAAAAGAGTGATATAAACTAATGCGTTAATGCTTAAAGTTTAGATCTAGCTACTTTCAACCTCACAATCAAGTATGGTCAAATAAAAAAATAGTGCTTGAATGTGGTGGGAGTAGTGACAATGATGAACATTGATGAAAGGATCTAAAATCCTAGTAAATAATAGAGTATTAATGAAGAGATAATCATAATTATGGTATGGTATATGTTGTAACAGAACAAAGGGGACAACACTTCTATATAGATCAGACAATGAATTAAAGATGCAATAAGGTCTAAGAATAATAAAAATGCAGTCATAGAGTGTCAAATTTAGTTGTTTAAATAAATGTACAGGTATAGGGTAAATGATATTACAAGAATGTACTTCAATTACCAATTAAGGAGCAGTGGTACACATGACTAATAGAAAAGAACTAGAATTAAATATGCTTTCATAATGGCTTGACAATTCATATAAAGTCACAAAGAATTAAACATTCTATAGGACAGTCTTAGTTTCTGTGAGTGCATACAGTTGTAAAGGTCACAGACACATCACTGAAAGAATGGTTCAAATATTCAGCTACAGATGACAATAATAAAAGGTTATGTTTTTTTCATGTGCTGAGGGCAGTAGGTCCAAAAGATGAAAAATAAAATATGTTAGGTAAGTCTTTTCAAAACTTCCAATCAGTCACTTCCAGACATCACATAATGGAGCACACATGAGGGAAAGAAGTATTGCCTATAATTTTTGTTATGATATCCATGTTGACTACCTTTTTCAGGCTCACACTTCATATTTCATTTTAAACATTACTAATATTTACTGTCACTCATGGTTCCTTACTTTTCAACATGGTCATAGTGAATGCTCTTTTCAATTTTTAGAATAGCATGATTCCATATAAGGATTTGAAGATTTTCCTTATTTTAAAAGAAGTCCACATCCTGACTATAAGAGTTGTAATATACTAAAAATGTGATGTTGTGATGTATATGTGTGGCATGTGGGAAGATAAGATTTCCCTCTTAACCCTAAATTCATAAAGGGAAGATCCAAATTGATTAACCCCAAAGAAAAGATCAATGCATAAATGAATCAACCTATTAAGAATAAGGATAAAGAGAAAAAACCTAGGTTCCATCCTATAGAAAAGAATGTGTAAAAGATCTAGAAAGATTAAAACCTTAATTCAAATGAATTAAAAGACAAGTACTAACCTCAAAATGTAACAGATCTAAAGAATGTTGTTTTCGGGTGTCTGCACTAAGTTTTTGGAAGTTCTGCAACTGGATCAGCATAGAAACACAGAGACAGAGAAAACCCAAAAATCTTTTTCAGATATGGCTCAGGTCGATTTTGACCCAAAACAAAAATTCAATCTTGACCCAGAATAAAAGGTTGATCCTAACCTAGAATAGAAATTTGATCCTGACCTAGAGTAGAAAGTTGACCTTGACCTGCACAGTCTAATGGAAAATCTATTTTTGAATCCTGAAATTTTGCTGAAAAGGGTATCCGGATCTGCACTTGAACCTGTTGTCCCAAACTTGTAGCTGCAAGAAAAATGGTTTTATTGTTGGGGGGGAGGGGTTTGCCTTAGTCAAACCCCAATTTAGGAATTAACCTTAAAATCCATATTGAAATGAAGAATGCTAGCAAGTAGTAGAAGTCGATGTAACAATGAAGCTATGATATTCAATAGATATGCAATTCTATTTTGAATATAAACAAGTATGTTAATGTGAAAGCTTTTGACTCTGCATTAAAAACCACAAATATAAATCAAAACCTCCATGATTGTATGCTTGGAATCCACCTTGAAAGATGAATGAATAAATCTTGAAGATGCACAAAGGATCTTGAAGTAATATCACACCACCATGATGGATAGATCTAGGGCTTGAATGATGAATGCTTGAATCCTTGATCTTCAATGCTTGAGGAAGAAGACTTGAAGACCTTGAAGACTTGGAAGCTTAAATGCATGTAGTTGCATGTGATAGTCGATTATGAGATGAGATGTGAGCATTAGCTTGTGGTTACTTAGAGAAAATGAGAGGAGAAGGCTCCCTCATATAAAAGTCTAGGTCACAAATTTCTAGAGAGGCCTACATATAGGAGAATTAAATCCCAATTAAGCCTTTACCCCTAGGAATGGCCCTATTTGAAATATCAGAGCTTGAAACAGCCGACCCGGAGGTGGGAAACACTTTTTCCTAAAACTTGACATCTAAAAGTCCCAAGAATTTGAGATTTGAACCCTGGGTTAGGGTCAAGGTCGAACTTGACCTTGAGGTAAAGAATCTCAGATTCAGAAGTTGAATGCCAGAAATCAGTAGGAGAAAAGTGGAAGCTGGGGAAGAATAGGAGAAAAAGCCAGATCCAAGTTAGGAACCCATTCAAGGCACTTGACATGACCCCAGACCACTTACTCGGAGGGATAAACCAGTCCTAAATGGAAGTGCTTCCATTTTCTAATGATACAACAGTAAATACCTTACAAGTGTCATCTGTTGTTGACGAAAAAATTTACCATGGAAGGCATTCATGCTATTCAATAAAATCTTGGATACCATTTGCATGAAGGGGTAAATCATTAAAGATAGTGACACGACATAAGGGCCTATTTCAAGCATATATTAATGGACTATTACAGAAAAGCATGTGAGAAAAAAAAGTAATTTAATATATTTGAAGAGACAATGAGGAGTCATAGCGGTTGAATGGCTTGTACAATACTATCAATACTCATATAGGAGCAAAGTACATCACAAATACTTTCAGACAATAATTGGATCAAAGATACATCAAATCAATAAGGATTTAAACTTCTAGTAATCAAGGAGAATGGAAACATACAAGCATAATAGGTAGTTGGAAAAGTGTGGGATTTCAACATGAAACCCTCATCTCAAAGAAAAGCAGTCATTTTCTTACAAGAGAGTAGGGATCATTGTCATTGGAAGATAAATCTTAACAACTTCTAGATGAGAGTAAAGAGCCCTTGAAATACTACATGAATAGGGGTGAGCATGAAGAAGAAAAATATGACGGAAAATTCCATCACATTACCCTAGGGTTTGAGTCAAGATTATAAGCAGATGAAATCCCATATAGTGAGAATAATCAAGATAATATTATGAGAGCATTGAGTCCGAAATCAATCTACTAAAGAACATTTTAAGGTGACAATGAACAACCATTTTCTTTCAAGGGCATTATGAAAATAAAAATCAGAGCTTCAGGTCCCATGGAAACAGTTATATATTATTGATGGAAAACCTCATAATCAAGCTAGAATGGGAACATCTTCTATTTCGAGTGCCAAAATATACAACCAAAACCCCAATTTATATGGTGACTGAAAGAGATTTAGATAAATCTTTAGGGGTAGATAATAAGAGAAGTCGTAAATACCCATGTTCAAATTTGAGCAGCAGTGAAAGTTTTAAGCCAGAGCATTTAAAGTTTAATAACAGAGTTTTACAAAAAGGCAATGCAAGTGGCGACCAGAAAGATGAGTAATGAGATCATCTTTTATTTCTTTTGCACTAATGGAATGGAGCATTTCTCGTATCATCAATCAAAGAACTGAGCTAAAATCCTTGCATAATGATATATACCTGTGAAAATGACGACATATATATGTAGAAATTTTCAATAGTCTCAAAAAGAATCTCCATCAAAATCCTATGTCAATGGTAGCCTTAGGAAAGTTCCAGAATAAAAGTACAAATTCTATGAAACCCTAGTCATGGCCTCCAGATAGAGAAGAGAGGTTTGAGGAGTGAAGTGAAATAATAGTTGAGTTAGGGTTAGAGAAGACTCATCTTTGTATGGAGGACTTCTGTAGTTATAAAATAAAGTTCTCAAGTCCACGGTTTCTAATTTTGTGGGATTCATTAAAAATGATAACCCATGGGTTATTTATTTTTGGGTCTTATAAAATTAAAATAATTTTATATTAATTTATAACTATTAAATAGTGGTTCAAAATACTATTTAATAATGATAAATTAGATATAAAATTATATTATTTATTATTCTCCATTTCTTTTGGTATATTTATTATTTGACAAATAGTGTCATTATATATTTATTTAATAATAAATATATTAAAAGAAATAATAAATACTATAATATGAGATCATGAATGTTTTGCATAATTGTAAATTTTGTAAATAATAACAATTTAATTCCAAAATTATGAGGCACTCGAATTGTTAATTATTTTTCACATGCAATTATTTTGAGTGGACTTGAGTTATTCTCATGCATGTAGATATGGTCAATAGGGAGTTTCTTTTTCTTCCATCACTTTGAGGGTAGTTCAACATTAGTGTGGACTTCACATGGGTCAGTTTGGGTTTAAGTTTACTTTTGAGGTGAGTTAGACTATAGTATCTTGCAGTTCCACTCCCCTTTTCTTGGGTTTTTATTGGCATCTGACCTCATTTAGATCTGCATGAATTTGAGGGAGTTGTGGATCAATATTTTTGGCAGATCAGCACCAGTTTGGAGCCCTACATTGGTGGAGATCACATGTCAGAGTCTTTTGAGGTGGTCAACTACATGTTTCTAGAAGTTTGACCCCTCTTTCTCTTAGATTTTCTCATTTGCTCGACCCTTCAAGGGTTTTGAGCTATATCTTGTATTTGGATCTCATAATTAGGAGCCTCTCTCTTTTTGCCTTATTTTTGCACTTTGAAAATTAAGGTATTATTGTATTGAGCAGTTGGATGATTTGTTGCAGATTTTTCATTATTACTGAATAGATATTACAGGTTTCCTTCCAATTTTTTTTGTGTTAATGTGTTGATTGTGGGTACTTGGTGAAATATTATGATCAATTCCATTATTTATCAAACTCTTTTCAATATTTTGATGCAAGATTTGCATAGTTTACATGTATGTATGTGATTGTGTCTCTCATTTGTATGCTAAAATTTGAGAATCTTTTTTATTTTTCCTTTCAAGGTGTCTGGTAATGAGTCTTTTCATAAGAATTTCTTTTGTATGTCTTATGTAATTAAGATTGTGAGAAATTTGTGAGCCTCTAAGAAGTGATTTTGTAAGGATTTCTAGTTGCATGTCATATTGATATTCATTAGGTGCATCACCCATTAGTTTATAAGAGTTTTTTTTTCATTTTTTCAAGAAATGTCTTTTACCCTTTCCCTGTCAAGCCATTAAGTTCTAAGTGAATATCAATAAGGAACTGGCCTTATAATCTCAAAGATTCAGTCTCAAGCATACTTCCACCTTTGAGATTGTTTCCATGTTAGAACAAGATTAGCTTGATATTCATATCTTGCTAAAGGCACAAATCTTGATCGCTAACACTACTAAATTTAAATACTAGAAAGAAACACAATAGGAAGAAAGAGATGATAATGTATATCTTTGATATCAAGAAAAAGAATAAGATCCGTTGTTAAGAAAAGAAGAGATCTACCTACCAAATATTGAGCAAAATGTCTAAATTCAATACAATCAAGAAGGGAGTGTTTATTTCTATGGTAGAAAAGACATAGAAATTCACCATTAATAAATTTTGTATTCTTTGAAAAATGTATATAAGGAAAACTAATTTCAGGATCATATTTAATTCTCCAAAAGATTCTTTTAGCTAAAGCCAAGCGATCATCAAAAGGAGGTGTGACAATGGATGGTGTTGATAAAAGAATATCAAGAGGAGGTTTATTTTGGGATGAAGAAGGATTAGGAGAAGGAAAAGTGGTAACTTGAGGTATAAAACCTAAAGCACACCTAGCGACTTGTGTAGGAGGGTTTATAGGAACCTTAATACCTTGTTTGTTAATACCAAGACCTGAGCCAGTGTAACCTTGTTGAGTAGTAATGTCATATCCAACATTGTAATTAGATTTTAGTGTAGAGGATGAATGAGATTCATCTTGAGATTTATGTAAATGTGTGGTATAAAGAGGAGTAGGAAGAGAAATATTCTCATTCGGGAGATTCCTATCTCTATTCTTATCTTCTTTAGGTGGTAAAGAAGAAGAAGGCTATCAAGAGTTTCATGTATACTCAATGTTATTATTGGAGAGAAATCATCAAGAAAATGCTTAACACCAGGATTATGAATAATGCTTTGATAAAAGGAAGATTGTTTAAGGTCATATAAAGAATTGTATAAACTAGCTTCCCTAAGACTATCCATTTGGGTGGGTTGAGGAAGAGAGGATCTAGATCTCACTAGAATGGGATCATTAGGAGCTATATCTTTATCATCATGATGAATAGGAACCATAGGAGTAGGATTAGGAAGGTCTATACTAATGTTATATTTAGCCTCATTCACAAAGACTCTTATATAATCAATATATTCCATGTATTTTGTTAAAAATTGTATGAGAAAACCACACAAAATATTTAAAAGTCTTGAAATATGCCTTATAAGGAAGAAATATATTTGAAAGTATCATAATTCCATATGCAAGAACACCATGAAGGAATAAAAACTTCATGAAATGCAAGAAAGTATGATTCACTCCATGTGATTGATAAAGAGAAGCAAGGAGAAAAGTAAGAACATAGGTTATCATACACCAATCTAACTTAATAAAATCCATGAATACTAATGAGATCTAACAAGCACGCAAAGGAGATCTAACACCAAAATTTGAAGTATGTAAGAAGAGTCGAATTCACCAAAATGTATAATAGGTGAACCTATATATTTAAATGCATACAATGCAATAAAGATATGATGTAAACATTGACTAATGCAATGTATATAAAGGAGATCTAGACACCAAATCAGAATGGAACCGCCATGCGTTGGGTTCAACTAAATGTATAATAGGAAAAGGGAAACAATGCAAAGGGGTAGATTACTCCTCCTTTTCCAACTTGCACATTCAGAAGGAAGATGTCCCAATAGGCAAGGAAGGTCCCAAGTGCTGAATGGGTGAATGATCCTTCACTAAATACATGAAATTGAAATGGGGGGAGATGATGAGATAAGAAATGCATATTAGGGAAGATCTATATGCACCTAGAATAGAAATAGGTAATATGTTGCTTTAGATCTGAATATTAGACCTGGACAAAAATATTGGAAATACATGTAATTACTGATCTAAAACCTGAATGTTATAAACTGTCGGCAAACCAAATTTTAGCTATTTCTGGGGAGGTATATAACGTTTGAAACATTTTTCTCCTCGGGTTAATGTGGGGGTCATAATCCCCACCGTTATTTAGTCTCATTTTATGAATATATGATTGTACCCATTTAACAAAGATCTTGTATTTACCACTTCCACTATTGTACTTTCCACCTTTTTGAAAAATGAGGCCATGGTCATACTCTTTTCTTTGAATATCCTTTGATTCCTTTCTTTCCATATCTCTCATAACATGATTTATGGGATGATTGTCCAAATTATTGAATAACATGTGCTTAAGTAGATAAGGTGTCATCCTTTGAACAAACTATAAATATTGTTTGGTAAAACTCCTTTCTAGTTGAGCTTAGGATAAAGCCATCAAAGGACATCTCTAAGAGAGTAGTTAGTTCCATTCTTAATATTCTTTACATTATCATAGACAATTTAGATATTTTAGGTAATGACTTTATGCTTTTATTGTTGGATTTTCTCAAATGTGCATGTGGTCAAACTTGTCTTCACCATTTGGTATTGGTAGTCTCTTAATCATTTTTTATGAATTGGGTTAGTGCGAGTCATGGTAGAAGATGGGTTAAGACTAAGGAACCACTATAAAGTGATATAGGAAAATGAAGCTAGAATACACCCTAAGATACATAAATAATGGGCTTGGAAAAAGATGAAAGTGCTATTTTAATTGGATCAAGGTTTAAAAGTGTCATTTTTTATTCTACGATAATCGACAAGCAATACAAGTCTATGAATTACAAGAAAACAAAGTGGTTGGGATGTTTTTAATTGTTTGTACTTCTTATTTTTTAAAAGGGAAATAAAATAATTTAATTAAAGTTTAAAGTATAGAAAAGATAAATGTTCTTGAAATGTTTTAGAGCATGAAAGTTAACCTTAAATGTTAGGTTTATAAGAAAGGAATTAATAATATTTTTTTTGTGTATTTTTTTGGGAGGATCAAAAAGTTGTGTAAGAATATCACACTCACCAAAATGGAATATAAAAATGGATAAACTATACATTTTCAAGTTTATCATAGGTTGTACTTTACTTTATAATGTAAAACTCAAAGAATAAGAAAGCATTTAAAAGATAGTAAATTTTAAATTTCAAGGAGTAGGACTTGAGATTGTCTATTAATAGACACATTGTTGGACTAAGATTGGGTTATCTATGTTTTGCTGCCAATTGGGATGGGTCTAAAAGTAGTTGTATCCCATTGTGAGAAATGTTGTCTATATGACATAATAGTGTCTACTCCAATTGCTAGTGCTCTGCATGGTTGCATTATGTCTCATAAAACCTCGAAGACATCCTTTGCAATTTTTCATATTGAGCTTTAAGATATTTGTAATCATGTTATGCACCTTTACCTATCCTAACAATTACTATTTTGGGACAGGTTGGTAGTTGTGACACATTTGGAGATTTTCCTTCATCAAATTTTCGGGTTGATATTATAAGATGTATAAAGTTTGCTTAAAATTTGTGTCAACTCTATATCTAAAATTGGATGTGTGCAATGACAACACTAGAAGTATAGTTCGTGAAAGTACATATTGTGAAAGATTATTTCATCTATTCGTGATTGTTATTGTGCCTATTTTATCATTTTAAAAAATCTCTTATATTTTAATTTAATCTTTATTTATTAAACTTAAATTATAGTTGTTATTAATTGCCAGTGAGAAGATAAAGAGTTAGTTGTGAAGCAATGATGCATAATAGTTTAGACAAAGTTGAGGATGCACTAATACTATCCTTTCTAAGAGTAAAAAACATGGTACACTAGAAGTTAAGGTGGCAACAAATTAAGAGCGAAAAAAAGTAAACACAACACACTAAATCTAAGATCCTAGAAAGGTCAAGAACACAAAGTAAGCACACTAAATTAGAATCTAAAATATTAGAAAGATCCAAGGGGTTGAACTTAATTGGCTAAAATAGTGGGTTTTCATTGTGGAGACCCAAGTTCAATACCCCATAGAGATATCTAAAGTGGAATTATAAGTTCTGATTCTTGGTCTCATGTTGATGATTCAAATAGTTATTATCAGGGGCTAAAATTTATAACTCCACATACAGATACATGATTGTGTGGTATTATAATTTCAGAACATGCGACCAAAATATTAGATAAGTCAAAAGTTAAAAAAAAAAAAAAATTAATAATATTCACATATAGAAAAGGTTTTGCCCAAGAATAATCCCAGCTTCTAGATGGATAGTAGATAGCAAAATTCTTTGACCATTGACAAACAATGCTTGTTGTTAAACGGCCCATATTCTCAAAACCAAGCTTGTCTAAAGTGTTACGAAAACATTAGATGGTGATGTTTTAGTCTTAGGTGACACATGGTGCAAAGAGAACCTAAGGAAGATATACCAATTCTAATGGTAGCTAGCCAAATCTCAACCACCTCTCTATACGGCATATCACCCATTAATTCATTACTTTTTCCATTCAGTCTTTTTTACATAAAAAAATGTGCAAAACTATTATATTCGAAAATAATTTATAAAATTATTATCTTAGAACATATTTTATAAGATTATTATTTTTAAAAATATTTAGTATATGAGATTCAAGTTGTCGCGCAAGGATCTTGGGACACAATATCCTAACTATCGTTGTCTTTACCTGCAATATTTATTTATTTATTTTAAATTTTGGCCCGATTTTTTTCCTTGTCTTATTGCGATTGGGAGAATATTCTCACCAAAAAACGGCGATACCTACGGCGATAACATCGCTCAGCCCTCCTTTGAAAAAAATATATTTAAATAGTCCTACGGAGTATTATTTTCTAATATTAATTTTAAAATAAAAGTCCTATCATATCTTACATTCATATAATCAAAGTAGAAAAATATTTATTGTTAATCATTGTTTATTAATCTCCACAAAAATTGATGGCCATGGGTAGGAATAGTGGTAATTTTGGATGGTTAATCCTTTTTTGGTTAGTGTTGTGTTCTTTGTTTTTTATATTAAAAGTAGTGGTATAGGGTGCTTGTGTGTATATGTATGGTTGTTTTAATATATTCTAAAAGTGTTATTAAGTCTATTATGTGTCAATTAGTGAATTATTTTCTACCAATCAAAACACTTTATTTTTTATTTTTTTTAAATAATCATAGTTTCTATAAAGTTTCAATTTATATTTTTGAATTTTTCTCAATAAAAAAGTATTCATTTCAAATATGATTGGTTCAAATAAATTTGTGTTATAAGACCCTTTTTCGGTCCTCTAGATTTTCCTCATGCACATTGTAAAATTGAAATTTAAAATAAGTTAATTTTTAAATAATTCTTATATTTCTATTACAATGTACTATAATTGATCAATACACTCGCTATGTGGCACTTGGTAATAGTCTATTGATAGTAGGTATAGCTTATTTGTTGCCTACTTAACTAGTGTATAAGAAGCTACATAAGTAGAAAGATATATTTGTTTGATTATTCAAAGATGAAGCTTTTATTTCTTGTCATTTCAAAAAATAATAGTGATAAAATGATAATATATGATCTAATTTTAAATTGTTGAATTCCACAATCCCATTTACATGATTATTACAATCACCTAATTAATTAAAATATGAAAAATAAATTAAAAAATAAATTAATCCTAAATTGCTCTTATATGAAGAAATAAAAATATAAGCAGCCATAGACTTACCTTGAATAATAATAAATTGGCCAATTTATTCAGTGGTTAGCCAAAGGTGTTAATTTCTTCTTGTAGAAATACCCGTAGGCATAGCCCTAAGAAGATAGGGTATGTACGGGTTGTCTTGGTCATATATGTATAGGTTCGCATCTTTAATTAAAATATTTTAAAGGTTAGTTTGATATTTAATGATTGGGAGAATACTTTTATTTAAATGCATTCAATTTCAAAGGCTAACTTCTTAGTGAGGTCATTTAGATGGATGAGTTTCTAAGTAAATGATCAGGCTTACCTTAATTCAAAAGAGATGTCCATATTCACACGAGACATTTTTCTAGACCATCATTCGCATATAATATGAATTGACTTAGGATTATATTATTAAATTTTGAAAATCAAATTATATAATTTAATGTAATAAAAAATATTATTTTGAGTATTTAATAAAAAGATTGTTTAAGAAAATATATTTGTTAAAATAATTAATATTTTAAACATTTGTTGAGATAAATGTATTTTTTTAAATTTTTTTTACAAGTATTAGTAATTTAAAAAGGTCTAAAAATATTATAATAAAAATGTGTACAAATTTATATTATTATGAAAACATGTTAATGTTTTGATATTTAAAGTATTAAGTTCACATCATTTAGGTTGGAAAAGGTTTTTTGTATAGTCTTATAGGGTAGTTAAACCCTACATATTAGTACTTAAGTGAACTGAGAGTGAAAGAGCACTTCTTGAGTGCTTAGGATCAAGACCCCATTTGCGCTTCATGGCTAAAGGGAGTCATATAAATCTCTTAATTAATTGAAATCAAAATATTATAAAAAAATTGCACTAGTTAAAAGTGTTTATCATTTAGTGAAAATATGTTAAATATGTTAGGATTAAGTAATACTGAGAGGGGGGGAGGGGGGGGGGGGGGGGGCNNGACCGTGAATTGTTGTGGAGGAAACCTTGGCCAAGGGAAAACCACGGTGGGGATGGTACCCACAATTATGCACTAAAAGTATAGTGTCCCTGTTAGGAGACCTAGCCCTATTAGGAGCTGAATATTACATTAGTACATTTCCCTGTTATGGGTATACAAAACCCTGTTAAAGGTATACTGAGCACACTGCTCTTACAATCAGAAATAATTCAGTTACATTACAAGCATTAGCTATGCTTAGTTCTAGTTGTAGCTTGCATCTGTCTTACATCATAATGCATCCATGCATTCCATCTGTTTTATATCATCTCATCACTTCTCTACTTCGCTTTACAAAAAGCTCTTCATATATATATA
>MU227519.1:1676514-1707870 GCA_018584345.1 Thuja plicata
TATATATATATATATATATATATATATATATATATATATATATATATATATATATATATATCATTCAGTCGGTGACCTTATGCTACCAAAGAATAGGTAATCCAAAATCACAATCCAACTTAGCACGCTAGGAGTCCACGACATACTCCTTCAATCATCGCGACTGTTCACCTATCTTGTATCTCTGTTCTTCTGTCTTTGCATGTCTTCAAAACACTGTAACTTACTGCAATCAATACCAAAACTCAAGCGACCTTACTAGAAGGTCATACATACTCTAAAATGTCTTCCTCTAAGCTCGCTTGTCCCCATGCATCATTTACTGTCTTCATTGTCCAAAACTGTACCTCTATACTCTGTATTTCTGCTTACTGTACTTAGTCATTTTGCTATCTGTATATCCAAAACTATAAACAACTTCAAGCAATCATCATTCCAGTTGTGTTGCCATAAATGACAACCCTCAAGTATATCATATCACTCCAGAAATGTACTTGTTACCCAAAATTCTCTATCCTATGTCTTTTGGTTCACAAGTGGAGTAAATGTAGCTCCCATAAGGGTTGAACCCAGCTTGTATGAAATCTGCATCTGATTCTGTGGTTTTTTTTCCTATTTTCTACAAGTTCCTAGGTTGGTTGGAAACCCTAATTTCCTTTTCATGCAAAAAACCCTTAAACCCCTAGGTCCTTAGTGGTTGTTCTATTTCGTCGTTACCTTTTTGCCACTTAAGTTCCATTTCTTCATGTGTTTTAAGTTGTCCGTCGGTGGGGCCATGTATTTTTCCTAGTGGGTTTACCTTTTTCCTAAGTTCTTTTCCTAAGTCCCGAAATAATTTATTTATCCACTGGGCAGTAGATTCTCCTTTTCATCTGATGGTCATCGCGGTGCCTTAATCACTGAAATCAAGCTTCAAAGATTCATTAAGGCATCACGCCTTGTTGACATGTGTCTGCAGCGGGCTAGGCTCTTAGTGGAGTGTGATGTTAGCTTGAAGGGAGGAATCAATCGGATGGTCGTCACAAAGATTTTATCACCAGATCGAGCTTGAAAGTTTCTTCAAGACATCGTGGCATTGTGCCACGTGGATAGTGGGGCCACATTTCTTCGAAGTCTGAGGGGAGTTAATCAATGGTCAAGTTCCTTTTGATCACATGGTTGGCACTTTCCCTCGATGATGAGGATGATAGATAGTTAGTAATCAAGGAAATGCACCATTGCAATGCATGTTGGGTTGTCAGAACTTGGGCCCATCAAGAAAAAAATTAAAGGTCAAACAGGTTTGAATGCATCTAATGGTCGGCGCTTTCCCTCGACGGCCATGATGAAAGGAAGTTAACATTTGAGGCATTGCAACACAATGTCGTGTGTCCTTTTTGATCAGGTGAGGCCTGCGGTTACCAAACCTGAGGGAGGGTTAATTTGCATTTTAGTTGATCTTCATCCTATGGTCTGCAATTTTCCTTCAAGCGAAGTTGTATGATGGATAATGTTTGAAGCTTTGCGACGTCGTGCCACATTGCAATCTGAGATCTTGAGCTCGTGGGTAACTTAAGATGCATCACTGGTCGTATTTTAAAGGTGATAAATATTTAAACCTAGGCTGTTGATTGGGTATTTCAGTGCCACCTATGACCGTTTGTATTTAAATTTCAAATATTTAAATCCTTTCCTCTGAGCTTTCATGGAGGTGGCGACATTTTCAACTTGCAGAGAAGGTAGATGGATCGAGCTGATCTGTCTGCTCAAATTTGTGATGTTGGGGGATGTCTCCAAGAATATTTGATCGTCTGAGATATTTTCAAAGGGTATTAATGTGTAGAAGTGACCATTTAGGTTTTCTGATCTTTTGAAAAGAATATCTTTTTGTAACCCTAATCTGATCTGCAATGATTGTAAATTGACTCTCGAGCCTTGGTGGTTGAGGAGGTTGTATATAAGTAGTTTTTCATACTTTTGTAAGCAGGTTCAGAATGTGTAAAGGTTTTTTCTGACATTTTTCATGTCCTCAAAATTTTCATATGTATGTAATTCTTATTTTTTCAAGCTTATGTAAGACTTTTCTATGGCATTTTTCTTGCCCTCAAGTTTTCATACGTTTGAGATTCTCTCTGAAGCATATTACGACTGAGTGTTGAGGGAATTTGTGGGTTATCTCAAGTTCTCTTTCTTTTATGCATCTTTGTGTACTATTGTAGATGACTGATAAGGATAATCTTGTGAATTTTATTCATTCCTTGTTATCTTGTCTCATTTCTATGCCTATTTTCTAGAGTGAATGTTTGTTTGCAGGTCATAGTCTGTGTCTATCTCCTTGAAGCCATTTTTGTGAAATCTTTTCTCCTTGAATAGTTTCATCTCTGACCTCTCTATGAAACACTTTTGCAAGCCTATTCAGAAAGTTATACTTGTCCTAATTCAGGGATTTCATGCTAATTATTAGTCATTGTGTTATGATTCATGTCACTTTCACTTTATCACCTTATAGATTAAGTTATTGTTTTCAGTCTTTTAGTTTTCCTCCTATCCATTTTCCTCCCAAGTTTACTTTCAAAGTTTTAAGAGAAAAATAGGTGATTATCCAAGAGGAACCGACCTAGAATCCGGAGGTCTCTCTTTAGTTAGCAAAGGTCCCACAACTTGGAAGTGATTCCCATGTTATACCACATCACTAGAATCTCAAGTTTAGTAGGGTGCAAATTTGGTGTATAACATTACCACTTGCCAACAATTTCTCCCTTTGGCATTGATGGCAACACTTAGTGAAAAATTACTAAGTGTCAATACCAAAAAGATATCTGTACATTTTCATCTCTTCTTTATTTCTTCTCTTTACATATATCCATTTTTCATTTCTTCTCTTCTCTCCCTTTGACATCAATGGAAAAGGTATAAAAAAAATGTAGAATGCATCAAAATTATACTACTGCTTACCAAAGAATTAAACCATCTTTAATACATCTCAGAAAGAGTCTTCCAAGATCTTCACTTCCTTTGTCCAGGTCTTCACCAAAATCTGACTTACATAAATTAGTCTATTCCATGCAAATGAAGAGGTCTCTACTGCTTTTAAGTCGGTAGGCATATTTGTTGTAAGGGCTAATGTTCTTCTCCATGTCAGAGATATGAGCCTCAAGAATTGATATCTTGGGAGTGATTAGACTCTTCAGACAACTAAATCTTTCCATAACTCTCCCTCTTTTAGTATCAAGAACACTCAATTTGTCCAAAATCTTGGACACCTTTATGTCTAACTCCAATATAGATTGTGAGGAGGTCTCACAACTGTCCATCAAATTATCCAAAGTAGATTTGTCACTCACAACTATGTCCTCAATTTTTTTGAGATGTTCGATAGGGTTGATACAATAATTGTATAACTTCCTTGTGTGACACAACCTTTTTCCTCTGATGTGGTTTTGTTCAGTATGCCCAAGTCCCAAGAAATAGACTTGCACACTTCCTCCAATTTCTTCGTGAGATATTTCTTTTCGGCCTTCTCTTCTGTGATATTCTCTAAAGACTCATAGTGACTGTCAAAGTCATCTAGTGCCTTGTTCATGTTCTCTGTATCATCTTTTCCTTGAAAAAAATAGGTGTTGGAAGTATTTTGTTCAAAGTTTCAACTTCTCTTGTCATTACCTTGTTCTTCTTCTTCCCTTTCTACTCAGATCTTTCTTTAGCTTTAATAAATGCAATGAAGGAAAACTTCATCAACTCATCCTCATCCATGTTCTCAATGTCAGTGCTCAAAGACTTGTCTCCACTTTCCAACAATAAAGGTGAATATTCTTCAACCTTAATCACTATAACTTCCACTGTTGCATCAATGTTTTCTTTCTCTGTCATATCTTTGTCACTGATTCTTCCAATGTTTGTTTTCTCCAAAAAGGGGCCATTCAAATCCTACAAAGTGTCCAATGACATAGGTACACTAGAAATATAAAAATATGGTTGCTTCACAGTACTCACATACTGACTACCATCTTCGCTCATTGGTTTATCAAGATTTATCTCATCTTTCTTTGACGATTCTCCTTTCTCAATGGATTTGGGCTTAGGAGCCTTAAGTGGTGAGATATCCCCAGTTTGAGCTCGCATTAATAATTTTTCTATAGCATGTTGTGTCTTCTCTATAACTTCATCATATCTTCCTCCCATTATCTTCACTAGTCTTGTCTTGGTTCTCAATAGGGGTTTGACTTCATTCAATATCATCTGCATTTCCTTAATAGATACAACAGGAAACATGCCTTCAATTGCTTGATCTCTAATCACTTCATCTTCCTTCTGTGCCAATTTCTTCCTTATCTCCAATTTCTCATATAATTCCTCAGGTATACTACCTTTTATCTATAGTAAAATCTTCTTAAAGACAATTAAATGTTTAATAACTGTCTTCAATCAAAAGTTTTTCAGAAGCCTCATACCTGTCATAGTATTTTGTCAATGAAAAAATCTTCCCATGCTCAATAATCCTCTTCTCTAGAATTTTTATATCAGGCTTCCAAAGCTATCTGACACTAATGGTCTTTCCTTCAACTTTCTTCTCTTCTCTTTTTGTCCTTTTTTCCTTAACAAATGAGTCCAGTTTAGTGGACCTTGTGTTTCTTCTAGGTACTAGCTTTTTTGTCTCTTCTTGTGATGTCTTCTGTGGTGGTGATGGTGTAGTTACATCTATCACAGTAGAAAGTGGACTAACTATCTACACAACTTCTAGAGGTGGAAGGGATACAATAGTAATGCTTGCCAACCGAGAATCTCTCTCTATCATATTCTTCCTCACTTCTTTCATTTCCTCTTTGGATTTTCCCGCCTTGGTTTCCAAATCATCTACTACATTTTCTATTTTCCTTTTCCTTAATGCTCTAGTATTTTCCTCTCTAATCTTAGCTGACTTTTTCTCATAAGTTCCCCATCTCTCCTCTGATGAATCAAATTTTGAAGCTAGAATGTGTTCTACTTGCATGATTAGAACTTCAGAACTTACCTTTTAGCCTAGTGGATAACACCATTTCTTTCTAGGTATAACTACTTCAAAGCATACACAATTAGTTTCAACTATGAAACAGATTGAGTCCTTGCATTTTTCCACCATTGCCTCTAGAATCCTTTTCTCTTGCCTTTGTATCTCTCTGTAGGATTTTGAACATAGAAAAAATTTCACCATCTACCCATGTGTTGTTTTGTCTCCTATAACTCTGAGAAGTCTAAATGCTAGTAGGTATATTGTGTTTCCATGTTCTAGGGTGCATACCAGGAAATTTGTGAACAATGTGAATGTAAATGTGTATCAATAAAGACCCAAATCTGAATCCTTTAGATTTGTCCTTCTTTATTTGCCTTACATTCTCCAATAATTTTTGTGTTAAGACTTCGCATAGATTATACTTAATGTTTTCCTTCACCATCTTATAAGCTATTATAATTACACCCGCTGATACAAAATTTAGTCGGCTGCTATAATGGAGTTTGTAGCCCAAAATCATAGTAATCAATCTTACATCTTATTGGAATACATCATTTACCATAATTTATCTCTTGTCCCACTGTAAATTTATTAGGGTTTCTACCATCTTCTTAGTATTCTTCTCAGCAATAGGTACTATACCAGTATTGTCTAATCATGTTATGGCATGAATAAAGTCACTACAAATCTTCATAGGCTGATCTCCAAGCCATATGAACTGATCACGAACTCTGCTCAATATGATCTTTATCCATTCTTATTCATCAAATTTTTGAAGTTCAATTATCTTCATAATGCTTAGGTCATTTAGGTGTGCGAACTCATCTTTCATCTTTCCATCATCACCTATCATGTTTTCCATCTCTGTGGCAATTTCTTCATCTCCCAAAGTTTTAAAATTGCAATGTATGTATGCCCTAATATCTTTGAAATGTAAAACTCCATAGGGTGTTTGAGAAAATGTGCCTTCGGGGTCATCCTCAGTAGATTTAAAAGGTTATTTCTTTAATTTATACCTAGGTCTCTCTGCAACATCAAAAATCATAGGAGTATCCATTTCAAAAGCTTCACAATCGATCTAAATACCTTTTTACAGTGAAAATGTGAGATCTCTGCTTCGATCAAACTCTTCAATATACTTGCTCCAACTCTATTTCTTCTCAATAATCTGATCTCCTTAGGCTCTGCTCTGCAAATGATGTTCAATTATGCTCTCTCAATCATCCTTATACTTCATTGAGTGAAAAATGATGCAGTTTCCAATAAAATCATTTCTTGACACAAACCAGTCGAGTAACAATCTTGCGATCATAGTATATAGATATATAAAACCATGTGATCACACATATGTGTTCCAAAACATCTCTACTATGAGGCCTCACCCTGACCCATCATAGCTTCACTATTTGATCACACTTTGACACTTTATGTTTGATACATTGATACACTTTTTGTTATCCCGACAGGGACTCGTGATATTATGATATGATGATAATTATATTTTGTGGATTACATTTGGACATGGATTAGACCTAGAACAAGTGGTTGACTTTGATTATATATGTTTAGATCAGTGAATTGATGAGAAGACTGAATTATGATTAGACTTGACTATTTTATGGATGTTATGTCATGGTGATTAAGGAATTCTTATATTTTAAATATTTATGTATGAAAATTTCAATTAAAGGCTTATTTCTGCTTATAGATTAATGTTGCAAATTATAATTTGAAAATATATATTGTATGTAATTTTATCCTCTTAGACTACTGATGCTCGAAGTTTAGTGTGCAGGAAAAGGGAACCATGAATTTTTTGGAGAATCAGGGCTAAACGCATGTGAATTGAGTAAGCCAAGGTTTAATCCAATAAGGGGTTGAAACCTCATTGTAATGTGACCCTTGTTGTAAATGTAATCTGAATGTGTGTTAATAGTTTTAATTCATGTTGTTATTTGGACATGTCATTTGTGAATGTGATGTGTATTTTTTTTGGTGTCACTTGACACTTGTGTTGCCCATGTGGATAGTGACATGTCAATTAGGGCTTGGGCAAGAATCACTTAACCTTATGACATTATATTAATCACTTGCATATAGATGCCTTGTAGGGATCCTATCATGTTGAAACTCGGATTTGAACCTTAACCTACTTTGGAGGGATTAAAAGTGACCCTAGAGTGTATTTTTGACCAAAATTAGTTAACCCTAAGGGGGTACCTTGGGTTAGGGCTATTTTTTACCTATGGGAGAAACCTAGGTCACCATTATGACTCTCCAAAATTCTCACTTTTCAAAAGTGGAGAAAATAGAGATGGTCTTATGCACCTAATTTGTCCCACACTCCTTGCTAACCTCATAATTAAGAGGAGAGACAAAAAGGCTAGTTGTCATATCTCATCATTGTTAGTTCTCGAGTGCACTTTTGGAGGTCTTTTTAGAGGGTTTTGGGAGACTTAGTGGGTGTTCACCCACTCTCTAATTTTAGAGACAATTAAAGTTTTTGGAAGGAGAAAAGATAAGGATTTGGGCTCTTCTCAAGTTTCATTTTGCCATAACACAATTGAAAGGTTGGTTTCTTTTGCCATGGAGTGCTTGATTTTTTGCAAAAAAATTTGATGTATTATTTTATGAATATGAGATCTTGTATGCGATTCATGTATGTAATCTTGTGTAGTGATGTAGTATGTGAATTTTGTTTTCATGTGTTGGAGAGGAAATGCATTTGAATTTTTTTGTATCACCCTTTGTTTCCTTGAATTGAGAGTGTTTTTCATGGGAGTGAAGGCATTACTCACCCTTTGGGAAGGGAAGAAGTGGCCTTGGTTGAAGGGGTTAGTTGGGCTCTCTATTGTAGTGAGAGTCTCTTCTCTTGGAGAAGAGCGATAAATTCATGGAGTATGGGCTCCATGAAGCCATATTAGAAATATTGTATTTTGGCATAGAAATGGCCAATGTGTAAATAGAAGCATTGTCAATATAGCCTTGGAGAGACATGGAAAACTCTTGATGAGAGATTTGGAAATTGTATTGGCATTCTCCTCCTTGGAAAATCCCATCTTCACCCTTCTTCAATGGGTTTGTAAAACTCATTTGTGAAACCTTGAAAGGGAGTTTATTGTTATTTTTGTGCATGTAAAATGTTGTGAGAATTTTGGATGTGAAACCTTGTTTAACCTTGGTTCTCCAAGCTCGGGGGTGGCCTCCTTGAGGCCTTGGTTGGGAGGTGAGCTTCCCATGGTATCCCTCATAAAAATTGCAGATATTTTGAAGTCATGAAGATGGTGCTAGAAGTTTGAAAGAAAACCCTATTTGGGGGTAGTTGTGTGCAAGCAACTTCAATGTTTCATAGTCACTCTTGTATTGCAAATTCATTTTGTTGATTGTTGTAATGTTCAATCTTGAAGTTTCTCAAGATAGATGTGGAGAGATATCCTCCTTATGTAATGATCTATTAAAGTAAAACATGTTGTGTACCATTCTATCATTGTGTAAATCTATCATTTTGAAGATGTTGTAATGTAGATTATAAGATTATCATGTTGTAAAAGATTGAATCCTTAGTTCTTGAATGTTGCATTTTAATTCCTAAAAGAAGAGAAGTTAACTACCCATGAATAGAAGGATAACCAAAATTGAAAGAGAAGAACAATATTGAAGTTTCATTCCCTTCAATCTTAAGAAATTTTGCATCTTGAAAACCTCCTAAATTCAACTTTCTTCATTAGAAATCTTCATTTTAATCTCAGCTCTTGAGGAGGAGAAATAACTTTGAAAATCAACAACAAATTTTATTAGTTAGCATGTCAACATGAAATTCAGTAAATACTATTGGTCCCTCTTGTATATTGTTCATAAAATCAATCCTAATATGCACTATGATCTTCTTAAAAAAAAAATGAACTAAGCAAATCAAAATTTAAGAGCTTATAACAAAGCCGATAACATCTTCCAGAATTAGAGCATAAAAAGCTCTCTGAAATTTGTATGGGAAAGGAGATATTCTCTTACCACAGAGAATATTCCTTTTCCAAATGGGTTTCCCTCTAATTAAATTCAAAATCATATCTCAGTAAATTAAACATGCAAATTAAATCCTAATTACCTAGTTAAGCTCATCTTATTCTCCCCCCTTCTGTGGGCCCCACCTCTATCTCTTACCTTTTTCCTAAACATTGTTGTGATAAGTCAAAAAAAACAATTAAATTAGTTTCAAAGGGACTGAACTACTTGGAAGTGGCACCACCTTTCTTGCTGTCCTCACTTCCCTATACATTCTGACATGTCCTTACCTTGCATTCCAAGTCAACTCCCCTTCCTCTTTTCATGTGAAATTTACTTAGGGAAAGGAAGCCTAGGATTGGTGGGTCCTACAAACCTTACATCCCCCTTTCCCTTGCTGAGATCCCATGCCACCTTTTTGGCTTCCCATACCATGCGAAAATTGTTAAGGAGGGATGGTTTAGGGGGTAGTATGGTAGGCCAGTGCATGCCTTGTCACCCTGTACCCTCCCCCATGGCAGATTTCAAAACTTGCATTGTTTTGGTTTTGTAAAAAAGGGACTTTTTAGTATGTGGGTAGCTAGGTGGTGGGCCCTTCCCAAGGACCAAGTCATGTCAACCTGCTTTCTTCTTTTGGAAATTCGATCCCTTCCCTTTTGTATTTGGGTTTCTTTTGACTTTGTCATAGGAGATGTTAATTAATGAATTTATAGGTTAGTTAGAAGTTAGTTGATAGTTAAGCTAGTTAATTAATTTTTGTTTCATATATTGATTTTAATTCCTTTTTTATAGCATTTTCCCTTGCACATTATATTAATGTTGTAGCATGTAATATTAAGTATATAACTTTAATGTGTTAATTTAAATTGGTATTAGAAACTCTTAATGTATTAAATATGTTTTAATTTTTAATTGGTATTTAGTGTATTAAACATGTTTTAATTGCAATTGGCATTGGGATCATTTAGGGTATCAAACGTGGTTTTAATTTTAATTGGTGTTGGAATTATCTATCAATATTATAGTAAATCATTTTAAATGGGAACCTAGAATTATTTGTTTAGATTAATTTATAATGGTGAGATTCGTGAATTTAATAGATCAAAATTTTTGTCTATAGTATTGGTTAGACTATTAGAGGGACGGATTTCTCAGTTGATTCAATTATATAGTTAATGTTAGATTTTAATTTATTATCAAAATAAAAGGAGGGATTATATTGCTCTTGTATTCTAGGGGATTGAGAGTTATGCTCGAGTATAATTAAAAGTAAATTTAAATGTTGAATTAATAGATATTTCGAATGTCTAAATGAAAGGTTAATTTAAAGTCGTATGTTAGAAACTGATGGATTAGAAATGCATGTTGTTTTATCATAGGAGAATAATTATATTAATGATGTTAGTAGGTTAGGAAATCAGTCTTGATTTTAGCTATTGGATTTTAATTAATAGTTGATTGATATAGTGAAATTATTATTCAATCTTAATCTTGTCAATATATAAATGCCTAATGTTAACTGCAATTAAGCTTGAATGGATTAAGTTGCAATCTAGGTTTAAGGTTAAGTAAGGACAACCCAGAACAACATATGTTCCTGAACCACTAACTACCATCATGATTTTAAACAAGAGATCAGAGTTAGATAAACCCGAGTTGAGTATTCAGATAACCGTGGAACTAGTTGATGCCCAATTTTGCATCTATTGTGGCTTGACCCTTATTCAGTTTGCATTTACACCTTGTAATTCGAAGGTTGAATATTTTTTCTATCACCCTTCTAGCTCAACCATTGTTAGTTGTATGTACTTATGTGCCTTTTAAAAAAAAATGAAAAAATTTGTGTGTGTGTTTTGTCCTAGTTTGGGTACGACATCTACATTCTCTCCCTAAGATCGCAAGATCTTACTCCTCAAATTCAAGGGCTGGATAAATTTCATATGTATTCTTCCAATGCTCCCCCTAAGGCCATGCTTGGCCATCTAGTTTGATGTAGGAATGTTAGCATCAGGCGAAGAATCAGTAGCATCTACTGACTCTCTCTGAACCTTATCCTCACTAGATTATTTTACCTTCCATACCTTATTACTTTTAATATATTATGTTTTCTTGAAACAACTCTCAAATTCACTTTTTTACTTTGCAAGACTCTTACCATTATCACCAATGTTATTCTTTGTAACCATAGGAGGTGGTCCTCTTCTATTGTCAATACTATTGTACCTACAGAACTTCACTATATGCCTTGGATTATTGCATTTGTAGCATATAGGAGATGATCTATTCTGATTAACCTATAACTTACAATACCTTGTAATGTGCCCAAGGTTATTACATCTATAACATGTTTTCTTAGTTGTTGTCTCCTCACTAATGTAATCTTGTTTGTATCTTGATTGATCTAGTTTTTTGCATTCTGCTTTCTTCTGTCCATATGCATAACAATTAAAGCAATAATAAAAAAAAGTTTTGAAAGGGGCTTTACCTCTGCAATCTCTCTTCATGTGTCCAATATTTTTGCAACAAAAACATCTACCTCTGAAAGGTTTGATATGTTCATTAGGTTCTTCAAAAGTAGGTCTTTCTCCATCAATTTTTGCATCAGATTTTTCTTCTTGATTCTTTGAACATTTAGCTTCATTGAAGACAACACTATTCATGTCTCCTTTAGGTTTCTATTTGTCTCTCTGTTCATCGATCAAGTTAGTACTCATGTGAAGTATCTCAATATGATTATTTACCTTAACAAGTTCTCCTTTTATGATCTGGTTGTATTTATCTAATTCCATATACTTGCTCTTGTAGTGTTCAAGTTCAGTCTTAATTTGTTCCATTTGAATATTAGCATCCTTCAAGGTTTCTTCAATTTTGTTCTTAGCATCCTTTTCTTGTTGAATCTCTTTAGCCATCTATAGTGAAGTAGTTTCATAATCAAGCTTTAAGATATCTTTCTCTTACTCAAGTTGCATTATCTGATCTGAATTATTATTGTCTGAATCCTCTTTTATCTTAACCATAAGATCTTGTCTCTGACTTTTGGAAATTTTAAGTTGTTCTTTTAGTTTCTTAATGAATCCCTTTGCTCTTCTTAATTTGAATTTCAAGTCATCATTATTTGTTTTATCTTTTTCAAGATCTTCATGATGCAAGGGTGGGATGGAAGGAGGGGCCAAAGGCTCTCCCAACTACCAAACCAACTTGTAGAGACAATGCAGAAGCAACAACAAAATAGTGAGAGAAGAAACAACAGGGATCCTTTTCATTAATTAGAAAAACTTATTATGTGTTGGGCTATAAGGCATTCTAGTTTTGGGCCATATACATTCAATAAATTATAGATTGATCTTCATACATGCAAGGTCATAGACCTGCCTTCTAGATAATCCAATACTTAATCTTCTATTACAATCTGATATCAAATCCTACTTCTAAACTGCCCTTCACTGCCTCCTAAACTAAGAACATAGAAACAAATATATACAAGAGTCCACCAAAGAGGTTGGTGCTCAAATACATAAGTGAGACCCAGATTTAGGTCTATAGAGATCCCAAAGAGAGACCCCATATTAATTAAGCCATGAAAATTAAATGCAAAATTCGGCCACCAAATCCAATTCCATAATAAACAACTCAGGAAAAGGATAACTGAGCAACATAGTGACTTAGGAAAAGAACACCTCGAGCAACAAAAACATGACCCGGTCCAAGAATTCCCGAGCAACAAAAGACAAACTTGAGAAATAGAGAAAATGAACTTGGAACAAGCATGCCTGAGCGAAAGAGAAAATGAACTCGGAACAAGCATGCCTGAGAAATAGAAACTAGAGCAACATAGACCAACTCAGAATAGGCATAACTGAGTGACAGAACCTGAGAAACATAATACTTCTTTGAGAAACATCCAAATAAACTAAAGGATAAAAGAAAACATATTTTTGGTTAAGCAAGATTGCCAAGGACCCAAGATGCTACTACATCAGACACCTGGGGTTACAAGAAATGATTCCCTGAATCATGTATCAGGTCCAACTTGAAATAAATCCATTTTAGTAGACATTCCATGTATTCCTTGTTAGTAATATCTGAGAGGGGCTAGGGGTGAATCAGTGGCCTCAAAAATTAATCCTTAAATTAACTCTTAAAACTTATAACCACAAATTATGTCTCTAGTTATCTTTTGTCCTACAAGATGAATGCCTTGAAATACATTTATCAATTTACTACTTGTTAGATTGCTTTGTAAATCTCTCTTCTGTATGATTATCGATAAGAAGTTAACTATTTACCGAAACACAGTAAATATGCAGAGTATACTGATAAATCCAGAAGTGCATATGTGAAATGTAAAATAGTAAAGTAATAAAACATAAACACATAACACATGGATTTTTAACATGGAAACCCTGTTAGGGGAAAAACCACTAGGACCGATACCCCAAATTTTCACTCTTCTAAAGTGAGCTCTATTAGGAGCCAACCCTGTTAAAGGTTACAAACACACTATTGGGTGTGACCTTGTTAGAGGATTTAAAAGATAGTTTGTCACCTAGTATCTGGCATCTAATGCTACCATCCTTGATCAAACAATCACGTGGCCTGTCAATAGGTATTGGACATATCCAATGCTACTTTCATGATCAAAATTTTTGATAATCCTTGGGATGTATCTCAATTGTAGAAGACTTTTAAGTATTTCTCAGTTAAGAGACTTGATGGTTCAAAGGTTAAACTAAAAAATTAATGATATGTTCATAAATACAACTCAATTGCAGATTTTTAGATCTATTATAAGTGCATTACCTCTCTGATCAATATAATCAATTCTATACCTTTGTTCCACACTATTCTACTTTGTGATGCTATCTCACTATCCGTTAGTGTTTGCAGAATCTAGCTCTTTCTTTAGCTTGATTGATCAGGTTTGAATGAAGACTTTCTTCTCCTTCAGAATCTCTTTAGCATCTGTCCTCTTTTTTCTTTTTTTTTTCACACACCCACTCATAATGAATTGGGTTTGTCTCTATATAGACATGATTTAACTTTTCTTGGATTTCTTGATTATTGGTGTGATCCACAATTCTCACCAATAGATTTAAAGAAAACTCATGTTCTATCTCAAAGAGATCTTCTTTCCAACTGGATAAATCAGCTTTAAATCAATTACTTATCTCCGGCTTTATCTAGATGATTAAAACAATGATAAGTATTCATTAAGTCTATTTATAGCTCTTGACAGCTAAGCATTTTGTCATTTTATGAACTCTCTATTCTATTGGTCAACACTCCAGTTAGTCATCAGTGATAAATGACTATTCCGTCGGTGTGACTTCAGTTGTCATCAGGATCTCCTTCCTTGTCTTTTTCGTTGGGCAACACTGTGAATTTTATCGTCGATAATGCTGTGCATTAGCTCATCGGGTAACACTGTGACTTTTGATCTTTTAATTTGATCGTCAGTGTGCACTCAGTCGATGTATATAGTCACTTAGTGAATACTTGACTTATATGTATTAATGATAGCATAGCCTTTGATTCATTGGTTCTTTGAAGTCTTTGGCAGTATTTCTATGACCATACAAATTATATTAAATTGACATCAATGACAATACAATACATTAACCTATTTAATGCCTTGCATGATCATCAACTTAACATTTTCAAACATTCAATTAGTTACATGTCATCAATCTCTCCCTTTGGCATTGATGGAAACATACTACATTATCATACTATACTATTTCTAATACAATATGAAATATATAGTTTTCATCAAGCTTTTCTAATGTAACTATTACAAATTTCTGGCTTTTAGTAAGCTCAAATATCTTTGATTTGATTGATTCTTGCATATTTCTTTCTATCTTAAATCCCTTCACTTGATAGATGTAAAATCTTTCTTTCTCTGATGTGATGTGTTCTCCTTCTATGTCAAATTCTCTCCCTTTTACTGTTCTCTGTTCTTGTGATGTCTCTTTTCAGCAATTCTCTTCCTTTGTGTGTACTCTCCCTTTCTTGTTACATCTCTCCCTTTGGATACTTTGATGGATATAATCTTTCTCTTTATCAGTATGATAATGATGTATCTCTCTTCCTTTGACAACAATGCCAAACAATCATCTTTGTCAAACAAGCTTTTGACAGTGATTCCAAGCAGATCCTTTCTATCCATAATATATTCCTTGAATTTCCCAATCCATTGGTAATAACTCTGGTGCTTGGAGTAGATAAATACCTTGCTATGTATAGATGTATCATTGAAGTCCATCTCTCTACTTGCATCAACATGAATGATATTCTGATAATATGTAGGCTGATGCAGCCTTCTAGTCATCTTATTGACCAGTAGACAAAGGTCTGATCCCTAGTCTCTTTCTCAAGTACTCAAATGTATCCTTGGTCAGTGGCTTGGTGAAGATATCAACCAGTTGTTCCTTTGATTGCACATACTCAATTATCACCTCCTTTGCCTGAACTTGTTCTCTCAAATAATGATACTTGATGGCAATGTGCTTTGTTTTAGCATCCATGACTGGATTCTTGGAAATGTTTATTGCACTTGTATTATCACAATAGATAATTACTGGTTCAATAATTTTCATATGCATACCTTCCTGTAACTGTTTGATCCATGCAATATTTGAGCAGTTTGCAGCAGAAAAAATATACTCTACTTCTACAGTAGACTGAGAGATGCATCCTTGCTTCTTGCTGATCCATGTGACAAGTCTATCACCCATAAAGAATTCCCCTCCAATTGTGCTCTTCCGATCATCAATATTTCTAGCCCAATTAGCGTTGGTAAAGACCTTAAGTTCAAATTTTCCTTCTCTTCTATACCATAAGCCATATTCCTTGGTATTCTTCACATATCTTAGAATTATTTTCACAATAGTCATATGTGATTCCATGGGATTAGCAGAAAACATTGCAACTATTCCTACTACATGTGCAATATCTGGTCAGTATGTACAACATACATGAGTTTTCCAATCATTGATCTGTACAAAGTCTGATTTACCTCTAACGACTTGTCTTCCTTTGTTAGCTTACATCCAATTGCCATCGGTGTTCCAACTAGTTTGGAATCTTCCATCTTGAATATTTTTAGTACTTCTTTGATGTATTTGGATTGTGTAATGAAAATACCTTCATCTTGTTGCATGATCTTTAGACCAAGAAAGAACTTGATCTCTCAAAACATAGGCATCTCAAACTCTTTTCTCATTTCATTTGAAAATGATTTGCATAGCATATCATTGACTCCAAATATGATGTCATCAACAAATATCTCAGCAATCAAAATGTTAGCATTAGTATCTTCCTTCAAATAAAGATTACTGTTTTCACTAGTCCTTAAAAATCCAATACTTATAAGATAGGAATGAAGACTTTCATACCAGGCTCAGGGTGCTTGTTTCAATCCATACAGGGCTTTGTGTAGTCTACATACCATGTCCCTCTTGTCTAGATCAACAAACCTTTATGGTTGTTCAATGTATACCTCTTCTTCAAGTATTTTATTTAGGAATGTAGACTTGACATCCATTTGATATACCTTGAATCCTTTACATGTAGCATAAGCAAGTAATATTCTCACTCTTTCTAGCCTAGCAACAGGTGCAAAGGTCTCTCCATAGTCTATCCCTTCTTCTTGTGCATGCCCCTTGCATACTAGTCTTGCTTTATTTATGGTGACTTCTCCATTCTCATTCAGTTTATTCCTAAATATCCATTTTGTACCGATGACATTCTTATCATCTAGTCTCGGTACAAGTGTCCATATTTTGTTATTCTCTATCTGCTCAATCTCCTCATTCATAGCGCTTATCCATTCATCATTATCTAGTGCAACATTGACAGATTTGGGCTCATAATAAAAAATAAGACATCTTGTATTTAGAGACTTACTTCTGGTTCTCATACCAGCCTTCTTATCTCCTATGATTTGGTTTTGTGTATGGCTCCTTCTAACATACCTTGCAAGTACAGGTTCAGCTCTTTGTCTATCAGCTTGATCATCATTTTGTCCTTCATTATTTTCTCCATCCCTTTGTGCATCATCTTGAGAAATATCCCGATCGTCGGTATTTGCAGCCTTATGCTCGGGTGCATTGATCTGTTGCTCGAGAGCTCTACATTGTTGGTCGGGTAGAGTGTTAGGTTCCTCATTGTAAGAAAACCTATTTTAGTCCTCTATTTCTTTAGTGCTTTCCTTTTCATTCTTCTCTACAAATTCATCTATCTTTACATTTGCACTTTCAATTATTTTTTTAGAGGTTTTATTTAGACATTTATAAGCCTTGCTCTTGGTAGAATACCCTAGAAATATTCCTTCATCATTCTTGGAGTCAAGTTTTCCATTTCTATCATCTTTTAAGATATAACATTGACTACCAAAATTTTTGAAGTAAGTCACATTGGGTGTATATCCATACCAAAGTTCATAAGGTGTCTTCTTGGTGTCTTTCTTCAATTGTACTCTGTTCAATGTGTAAACAATAATTTTGACAGCTTCTCTCCAGAAGATTTGGGTGATGCCTTTTTCTATCATCAGTGTCCTTGCACAATCAACTATGAATCTGTTCCTTCTTTCAGCAATTTCATTTTGTTGTGGTGTTCTTGGTGCAGAGACATGTCTTTTGATTCTATGCTCATTACAAAAGCTAGTGAATTCGTCTGAAATAAATTCTCCTCCTCTATCTGATCTTAAGCATTTTAATTCTTTACCATTTTGTTTCTCAACCATTTCCTTATACCATTTAAACATCTTAAATGCTTCTGATTTATCTTTTAGAAACATGAATGTCATCATTCTAGAGTAATCATCAACAAAGAATAAAATATCTATCTCCATAACAACTCTTTGTCCTCATAGGTCCACATAAATCAATATGGACTAATTCTAGAATAGCATCAGATGTATGGGTTTTTATTTTGAAACTAGACTTTGTCATCTTACATTTTTGACAATTCTTACACACAATTATGTTGGGCTTGGTCATCGTTGGTAAGCCTCTGACATTTCTCTTTTTGCTAATCTTTATCATGTTGTCAAAGTCCACATGACACAATCTTTTATGCCACAACCATATGTCTTCATTTGTAGTAATCAAACAAGTGGTGTCAATATCATTCAGATAGAATAAGTTACCTTTTTTCTGCTCACCGGTACCAATTAGATTTCCTTATTTATTGAAGATCTTTGCCTTCTTATTTTCAAATGCTACTCTGTGACCTAAATTATTCAACTAAGAAACACTCAATAGGTTATAATTTAATCCATTTACCCAGTAATCATTTTTATATTTTATCTAGTTATTCAACATTATGGTTCCTCTACCTTCAACTGGACAAGGTGTGTCATTACCCATTCTTACTGAACCACCTTTATAGTATTCAAAATTCTCAAAATTTTGCTTATCACTAGTCATATAGTGAGTGCAACCACTATCTATGATCCATACATCATTTTTACTAACTTTAGATATGAGTGCAGTTTCTACATACCTTTCTTCATCATCATCTGAATCATCTTTTACTCCTGCAAATACCATCTCGATGTCTTACTCAGATTCAGTGTTAGTATCATCATCTTTGTATTTTTCTAGATGATTGGCCTTCTTTCCTTTGTCCTTGTAGTCTCGGGTATCTCTTCTTTCTGAATGTTGGTAGCTTTTGTATTCACCTCTGTCAGACTTCTTTTCAAATGATCTGTCATTAATTCTATCATCTTTTCTTCTATTAGGACATCTTGTAGCAAAGTGTCTAATCTCTTTATAATTAAAACAAACAAGTGGTAATTTACCTTTGTATTTACCTTTTCCTCTCTGCATTCTTCTTTCCATAAGTGCTTCAATTTCATCAAGATCTTCTTCACTTTCACTATCACTATATTTTCTCATAGTGTGTTTATGACTTGATTTACTTATTCTCATAGAAGTTTTGAATGTAGACTCTATGTTTGGTAAGACACTATTATCAAATTTATTCATCTCAAATGAAATCAGTCTTTCAATCAAACTGTCTAGAGTAACATTGCTATTTTTTACTGCTCTCATTTCTTAAATGATAGATACTCTAATAGCATAAGTAGGCAGTAAGGTTCTTATAATTTTACTTACCACTGTATCTTCTTCTATTACACCTCCAACTCCTCGGATAGCATTGACTACCTCTTTGATTCTTGTGCTATACTAAGTGATGTTTTCACCTTATTTCATTTTGAGATCATCAAACTTCCCTCTAAGGCTTTCTGCCTTGGGTCTCAAAATTTTTTTCTCACCACCATGTACAAGCATCAATTTGTCCCACATCTACTTCACAGTCTTGCAGGTTTTGACATCTTCAAATTTAGCATCAGAGAGTGAGGAAGCAAGCTTTATAATCATGTAGTTGTGCTCATGCTTCTCTCTCATTTGTTTAACTTTTGGTGCTCCTGTGGGCAACACATATTCAGTATCTAAGTATTGAGTAACATCATTTCCAATACCTGATAAGTAGAGTCTTATTCTGCTCTTCCATGAAGCAAAATTATCTTTGTTCAACTTGGGCACATCTCATCTGTTCATCTTGTGATCTTTAGCTTAGGTCTTGAAACCTTCCTTCTAAGCACACAAGCTTTGATACCAATTGTTAGTAATAACTGAGAGGGGGGGGGGAGGCGGGGGGAATCAGTGGCCTCAAAAATTAATCCTTAAATCAACCCTTAAAACTTATAACCACAAATTATGTCTCTAGTTATCTTCTGTCTTACAAGATGAATGCCTTGAAATACCTTTATCAATTTACTACTTGTCGGATTTCTTTGTAAATCTCTCTTCTGTATGAAACTGATAAGCATTTAACTCTTTACTGAAATATAGTAAATATGCAGAGTATACCGATAAATCCAAAAATGCATATGTGAAATGTAAAATAGTAAAGTAATAAAATATAAACACATAACACATGGTCTTTTAATGTGGAAACCTTGTTAGGGGAAAAACCACTGGGACTGGTACCCCAAATATTCACTCTTCTGAAGTGAGCTATGTTAGGAGCCAACCTTGTTAAATGTTACAAATACACTGTTAGGTGTGACCTTGTTAGAGGATTTAAAAGATAGTTTGTCACCTAGTATCTGACATCTAATGCTACCATCCTTGATTAAACACTCACTTGGCCTGTCAATAGGTATCGGGCATATCCAATGCTACTTTTATGATAAAAAATTTTGATACTCCTTGGGATGTATCTCAATTGTAGAAGACTTTTAAGTCCTGCTCGGTTAAGAGACTTGATGCTTCAATGGTTAAACTAAAAAATTAATGATATGTTCATACATACAACTCAATTGAAGATTTTCAGATCTATTGTAAGTGCATTACCTCTCTGATCAATATAATTAATTCTATATAGTTTCTCCACACTATTCTGCTTTGTGTTGTTGTCTCACTGTCCGTCGGTGTCTACAGAATCTAGCTCTTTCTTTAGCTTGATTGATCAGGTCTGAATGAAGATTTTCTTCTCCTTCAGAATCTCTTTAACATCTTTCCTCTTTTCTCTCTTTTTTCACACACCCAATCGTAATGAATTGGGTTTGTCTATATATAGACATGATTTACCTTTTCTTGTCTTTCTTGATTCTTGGTGTGATCCACAATTCTTGCCAATAGATTTAAAGCAAATTCTTGTTTTATCTCAAAGAGATCTTCTTGCCAACTAGATAAATCAGCTGTAAATCAATTACTGATCTCTAGATTTATCTAGATGATTAATGTTAGAGTAGTCATATTATAGCTAATAATTAATTTATTTAATTATTAGTCTATTATACTCTATGCTTAAGTTAAACTTAGGCAGCTTATTATTCTTTAAGGTTTTCACCTTTAGGGTTTTGGTATCCTTTTATAAGGATTCACCACTTTGCATTTGATTAAGGAGATTGTATTGTATTCATTTTTTTTGATAATAGAAATTCATTCTTTCAACATGGATATCATGTCTCTGGCTTTTTGTCTACCATATCTTTCTTCTATCTTCTGTCTTTGCTTCTTCCATGTGACAGGTTTGCATGCAGGTGTTCTTGGGATAATAGGGTTTTACTTATTCTAACATGGTATCAGAGCTTTCCTACTGCTCACTGTTCTGGTTTTGTTGAAGCAAGCTCTTTGCGATACAAGGGTTTGAAGCTTTCAGTCTTTCTTTGGTATTCTTTATTGGATTTGGTGATCTCTATTTTTGGTGCACTTTGGACCAAAACCAACCTCATAGTTACGTCTAAAAGGCCCAAAAACCCTAAAATCTATGTAAATTATATTTGATTTGGACACCAGAGCGTCTGGGAGAATTTTTTTGGCCCTCTAGGGCTGTATGGGCACAGTTTTCAAGAAAAAATTAAAAAAAATATTATTTTTATATTTTTTGGCATTTTAAAAAAATGCGTGTAGTGCATTTTTCAATCGGCTGCCATCGCCGCTCCACCGCCGCCGGTTGGTGCCTGGCCTGCCACCTTGCGCGCTCCGCAGCCCCTGCTGCTCCCCTATCCCACTCCGCTGGCCCTGCCTCCCCACCGACCCCCGCTGCCTGACACTTTGCTGCCCTTTGCGGTCTCGCCACCTAGCGCTCTGCCACTTTACACCACCCGGCTCCTCCACGCCGGCTCTGCGCCGCCCGGGGGGATGTTTAGCTCCCGCGGGCTTTTACCACTAGCGGCTGGTCACATTGGTGACCAGGGGCTTTGGCCCAACCCCTTATGTGCACCATGCAGCCAGGGGGCTTATTTTTTTAACCCCAAGGGCTTAAACCTGGCTTTTGGAGCATTTTTGAGCCCTTCTCACCTTTTTCGCTCTATCTAGAGCATACAGAGGCCTTTTTTGGACTTCATTTTATCGTCAGAAAGCTCTTTCCGAGCTCTTTCTGATTATGGTGATTAGGATTTTTAAATATGCTATTTTGATAGTGTTTTTTCTATCAAAGTCTGATGTTTGCTTTTTGCCTTTCGGGAGCCCTATCTTGCTCATCTGGACTCTATTTTTGGCAAACCAAATATTGTCAGAAAGTTGGTTCAGTGAACTTTTCAGTTGCAGGGGTATTTTTTCTAGATTCTACTCCAGGTTCTTTCTCCTTTGAGTTTGGCATCTTTTGCACTCTGGTAGATTACTTGGGTTTTACAGGTCTTGGGATCTCTTCTTCTGATCTTCTAGCTTACTCTTCTTTCTGACTTCTGAGCTTGTATGCTTCTCTTTTGTAGTATTTTCTTTTATGTAAACACACTGTGATAAAGTTCCTACTTCTGCATATCTGGTATTTTGAGCACCTTGTGTGTTTTTTGTACTCGCGCTTAGTTATAAAGTGCCATGGGGGGTTATGATGTTATGTCATTTTGTGCTCATCCACCTTTTTCAAGTGAGCGTACCTTCCATGACATTAGCCCATGCTGTGTGTGGGTGACACCGCCCTTTATCCTGTGCTTGTACTTCTGTTGCACTGTTGGTGTTCTTGATTCTTCTTTCTACAGATGTTTCTGGCATTGCATTTCAGTGTTCCTGTCACCCCTCTCCCTATTCAACACTCTGGGGGGTTCTCCTGTTGGTTCTATTGCTTCCCGGGTTTGATTGATCAGCTCTTCAGACTTTGTCTTCTCTACCTAGTCATGCACTTCAGTGGGGGTTCCAACAGTCACTTCTAATAGTGTTTGCAACTTCATGCTTCAGAGATGTTTCTTGCTCTTTCTTGTTCCTTTCTTTGGGACTTTCCTTAGATTGAAGGCTTAATTTCCTTCATCTAGTTTATTTTTTTTACTTGGGTACCTGATCAGGCCTAGTTGTCGGGACCCATAGTTCCTTTTATGTATTTTGTTTTCATGCATCTTTTTGTCTTTAGCTTTTTAGGTTCTCCCTAAGTTACACTTAAGGGGGGGTGTTAGAGTAGTCATATTATAGCTAATAATTAATTAATTTAATTATTAGTCTATTATACTCTATGCTTAAGTTAAACTTAGGCAGCTTATTATTCTTTAGGGTTTTCACCTTTAGGGTTTCAGTATCCTTTTATAAGAATTCACCGCTTTGCATTTGATTAAGGAGATTGTATTGTATTCATTTTTGTTGATAATAGAAATTCATTCTTTCAACATGGATATCATGTCTCTGGCTTTTTGGCCGCCATAGATTTCTTCTATCTTCTGTCTTTGCTTCTTCCATGTGACAGGCTTGCATGCAGATGTTCTTGGGAGAATAGGGTTTTACCTATTCTAACAATTAAATCAATGATAAGTATCCTTTAAGTCTATTTATAGCTCTTGACAGCTAAGCATTTTGTCATTTTCTGAACTCTCTGTTTTGTCGGTCAACACTCTAGTTAGTCATCGGTGATAACTGAATGTTCCATTAGTGTGACTTTAATTATCATCGAAATCTCCATCCTTGTATTTTCCATCGGGCAACACTGTGACTTTTCTCGTCATTAATTTTGTGCATTGGCTTGTCTGGTAACACTGTGACTTTTTCTCTTTTACTCTGATTGTCGGCGTGCACTCCGTCGGTGTATATTGTCACTTAGTGAATACTTGACTTATATGCATTACTAATATCATAGCCTTTGATTCATTGGTTCTTTGAAGTCTTTGGTAGTATTTCCATGACCATATAGATTATATTAAGTTGACATCAATGAAAATATAATACATTAACTGATTTAATTCCTTGCACGATCATTAACTTAACATTTTCAAACATTCAATCAGTTACATGTCATCATTCCTTTCCTCTTGTACTTCTGCAAATTCTCTATTTCAAAATCTTCTCAACTTCCTCTATCTGCTTCTTAGGATAATCACTTGGTATCACTACTTCATCAGGTTCATGATATTCATAAAAGTCTAAAATATTGAATATAGGTGATATATCCATGTCATCAGGTAATTCCATTTTGTAAGCATTTCCACAATCAAATCTTCTCAGTATTCTGCAAGGACCAAATTTCTTCATCTTTAACTTACCATATGTTCCAATAGGAAATCTACCTTTCTTCAAATGAACCATTACTGCATCACCAAATTCAAATGTTTTATGTCTTCTTGATATGTCTGCACTATCCTTGTATTTCTGATTACTTGTCTCCAACTTCTATTTTACATCTTCATGAAATGTCTTCATAAACTCAAAAAATTCCTCTTCTTCAACACTTCTTTTCTCTTCTCCAATAATATCTCTGAAGTCTGATATACCTCTCGGTTGTGTGCCATGAAAAATGGTGCAGAAGCACACCTAGGCTAACCTCCATAGTTAGGATGTTTTGGCTTGTACTTGACATTGGCCAAGTCAAGATAGTTTGTTTACTTTGGACCTTAGAAGGTCATTTCAATGTCGGCTAGGTGAGTTAGTCATTAGGACTAAGGTCACCAAATTAGCCATCGTTAGTAGTTTTTAAAATTCTTAGTGTTAGGAGTTTGAGTTAGAGTCTTCAATGTGTCTTAAACACATCAATGATGTCATAGAGATGCCATAAGGTCATGAATGATCTTGGATCCTCAAAATGAAGAGCTTAGAGGTCCTAAAACTTAGGGAGGAGGCATAATGGAAAAGATACCAAATGTTGCTAAAAAGTTGCTATGACAACATTTGCAATAATTGCAAATGTTGCATGCAAATCGGTTACATAGGATTCCCTTAAAACTAGGAGTGGGGAATCGACCAACAGGCCCTAAAAACATGGAAGATGGCATCTAATGGAGAAGGAGGCTCAAATCTCGAAGTGAGTCATCCATTGTAACATGTTTTGATTATTCAATATAGCTTTGCAACTCTGTATTCAGGAAATCTGAGATTTTCAGTGAGACAGTGATATTTAATGGATTGAATGCCTTAGTTTAGTTGTTTATTTGTGTTCATAGGATAGTTTGAAGTGTTTTTCATTCAGTAAGAAAGTTGATTAGAGTTAGTCAAAGGTCTTAACTAAATTGTTTTTAGTTTTGTGAGTCCACTGGTCCTATCCTGACCAGCTAGTCAATTCATGGTTCCCCCATGAAATCTAGCCATGGGATCTTCCTAAGGATAGATGGAAATTTTAGGGGATTCGATGGTCTATATATATGTAGATTTAGGAGTCATGAAAGGTCGAGTTGCTATTTTTAGTGCCAAGCCCTAGGCAAGCATACACTATCTGGTTAGAGGGTTGGAGATGAAACATTAAGCATATTTTGCAGGGTAGAGAAGTACTATATGGGCCAAGTACAGTTCCAAATAGAGTATGGTCATATCTTGACATAATGTGAGGATTGAGTTCATACCAATCCATGAGACCAATTTTTGAGAAATTTTTAAAATATGTTGCGGACAGTCGTAGAAATTAGGCCTATTAGCCCTATTAGACCTAGATTGTAGGAACCCTATGTACAAATGACCTAGGGGATTAAAAATTACAAGATATTTTGAGGAATGATAAAGGGTATCTGAATGTGGAATTGGATTTTCAACTTCTTTGGGAAAGTTTTGAAAGAATTGGGAAAAAGTCACTGTAAAAGGATACAAGGAAATAAGCCCAATTAGGCTTCTTGGAGACTAAAGTTTGAACTCAACTAAAAAGGGTTAAGGGATTCATCAAAATGGAGTCAAATGGGAACTTATGCATGGATTACAACATGTTTAGCACCCCTGTAATGAATGCTAGATTGGAGTTGGCACTTAGATCCTTTTAAGTGTAGTGGGAGAAGTGAAGAATTGAATTAACTAAAAGGTGTTAGTCTTTCAAAGGTGAAGCACAAAGAGTGAAACTCTTAGAGAAGAGTTGGAATTGGAATTAGTTAATCATATAAGCCAATTAGGACCTAGAGGAGATTAGGTTCCTAGAAGAGACAAGCTAGGTCTCTTGGATGAAGTGCTAGCAAGCCTTGGAACACAGATACCATATTGGTATCAGAGCCAGGTTAAGATCAGGCTTGTGGTGGATGTTTCAGCCTAATGAATCAGTTAGAGATAATACACGAGAGGGATCAATAGAAGAAAAAACCATGGTGACTAATGCTGAGTTAGCCAAAAATGTGGATGACCAAGAAGAAGACAACAAGTTGTTAAGAGAAAGGTTGTCTCAAATGGAGCAACTCTTGGGAGAAGTCCAAGACAAAGCTGATAAGATGAAAGATAAGATAGATTAGAAAGAAGAAGAAGAAGCAAGGGAGAAGGGAGTGGATTTAGAAGAGTAATCTCCAACCCCTGACCCCGTCATTTCTGAAGAACCCTTATTAAAGGCATTGAAGGCTTTAAGTGGCAAAACTTTGGAAGGTGTACCACTATTTGGTGGACAAATGGATCCAGATTCAGTTGTGGATTGGATTGATAGTATAGAAAACCATTTTGAATGTGATGGTGTAACAGAGGCCCAAAAAGTGAATGTGACCAAGTCAAGGTTGAGAGGACTAGCTCTCACATGGTGGAAGTGTACTCAAACTGAAAGGGAGAAAGAAGGAAGGAGTCCTATAGTCACATGGAAAGGCATGGTGTCCAAGATAAAGTAGACCTACTTTCCTAATGATTATGAGGTTCAGTTGCATAGAAGAAGACACAATCTCAGACATAAAGATTTGGATGTCCAAGCATACACTGAAGAGTTCCAAAATTTGTGCTTAAGGTCACAAGTCATGGAGGATGAAATCATCAAGCTAGCTAGATATTTGAATGGACTCAAGTGGTATATTCAAGAAGACATGAGTCTTGTGAACTTCAAAACCATTCACCAATGTTATCAAATGGCCTTAAAGATAGAGGAGAAAGGCAAAAGAAAACAAGAGCAAACCTCCAAAGGAAGAGGTAGAGGAAGGGATAGTAGAGGATCAAGAGGTGGCTATGGTGGAAGAAGTTTAGAGTCAAGGACACAAGGAGAAGTCAAATACACTGAGCAGCAAGAGGGAAGTTCTAGTAGAGGTGGTAGAGGAAGGAACTCAAATTTTAGAGGGAGAAGTAGTGGATAAGGAATAGGCAATTACTTTTCCAATATGACATGTTATCATTGCAACCAAATGGGACACCCTACCTATAGGTGTCTAGAGAAGGGTGATACTTCTCAAGGAGGTAACAAGAGAACTAATTTAGTTCATGAAGAGAGAAATTTAGCAGAGACACACTCTGAGGTACCATTGAATTCAGAAGAAGGTGAGAACCTCATGATGAGGAGAACATTGATCAAGGAGCCAGTTAAAGAAGAGCCAAGCCAAAGAAGGTCCCTACTTAGAATCAAATGTAGGGTGATGATAAAAGTATGTAGAGTCATTATGGACTTAGGGTCTACTAACAACATTGTATCAGAAGAAGTAGTCAGCAAGTTAGGCATGACAAGGATACCCCACACCCATCCTTACAAGGTCACATGGCTCAATAAGGGACAACATGTCTTAGTCAACGAGAAAGATTGGGTGGAGTTATCTATAGGGAGATATAAGGACAAGGTTCTATGTGATGTGCTTCCTATGGATGCATGTCACTTGATCCTAGGCAGACCATGGAAATTTGACTGCCAAGCTATCCATGGAGGAGTGAAGAACTCCTATATATTCAAGAAGAATAAAGTAACTTTCAAAATCCAATCATTGTTAGAGGATACATATGTGAAGACAATAGATCCTAATGTGCTTATGGTGGGTGAAAAATAATTCATTGAAGCCATGGAAGAAGGAGAAGAAGTTGGCTACGCATTGGTACTAAGGCCAAGAGAAAAGAATGAAGAAAAAGGAGACAAGAAACCAGAGGTACCTAAGGAGATACAAAGCATGTTGCAGAATTATGAAGGCATAGTAAGTGATGGAAAACCATCAAAATTACCCCCTAATAGAGCCATAAGTCATAGGATAGACTTCATACCCAGAGCTACCCTACCTAATAAGGTAGCTTAGAAGATGACCCCTCAACAAAATTAGGAGATTACTAAGAAAATAGAGGAACTCCTTAACCAAGGCCTTATCAAGAAAAGCATTAGCCCTTGTGTAGTACCTACTATCCTAGCACAAAAGAAAGGAGGAACATGGAGGATTTGTACTGATTCAAGAGCCATAAATAGGATAACCATTAGGTATAGGTTCCCCATACCTAGGATTGAAGACCTAATGGCTTGTCTAGGTGAAGTCAAGTACTATATCAAGATAGAATTGAAGAGTGGGTATCACCAAATTAGGATACATGAGGGAGATGAATCGAAGAAAACCTTCAAAACCAATGAAGGTTTGTATGAATGGCTTGTCATTCCATTTGGACTATCTAATGCCCTCTCCACATTCATGAGGCTCATGAATGAAGTCCTCAAAGACTACATTGGAAAATTTGTAGTAGTATATCTTGATGATATATTGATTTATAGTAGGACAAGAGAAGAGAATCTTCAACACCTTGAGACTATCTTCAAGAAGCTGCATGAAGAGAAGTTGATGATCAACTTGGAGAAATGTGAGTTCATCAAAACAGAGCTAGTGTACCTTGGGTTTTCTCTCTCTCATGGAAATCTGAAAATGGACAAAACTAAAGTGGAAGCCATAATGAATTGGCCTACTCCAAGGACATCAACAGAGGTAAGAAGTTTTCATGTCCTTGCTCAGTATTATAGGAAGTTTATAAGGCAGTTTAGTGCTATTTGTGCTCCTATGTTGGACACAATCAAAGGAGGAATGAAGACTAAGTTCATGTGGAATGAACAAGCCACTACGAGCTTTGAGTTGCTAAAAGAAAATATTGCTACCCAACCTGTCTTAGTCTTGCCAAGCTTTGAGAAGATTTTCACCATTGAGTGTGATGCAAGAAATGTGGCTATTGCAGCTGTCCTAAGCCAAGAGGGTAGAATAGTTGCATTTCATTCAGAAAAGTTGAGTGAAGCCAAGAGGAAGTACTCTTCCTATGACCTTGAAATGTATGCATTGGTTTAGGCTTTAAGGAAATGGAGACACTATTTACTCCCCAAGGAGTTCATAGTCTACTCGGATAATCAAGCTTTAAGTTTCTTGAACTCTCAAGAAAAGTTAAGTCATAAGCACATGTAGTGGGTTGAGTACCTACAAGATTATACCTTTAATATCAAATACAAGAAAGGAGTCCTCAATAAAGTGGTAGATGCATTATCTAGAAGAGCTCTCACAATTCAGGAAATTCAGTTGAAGAGTATGGGAATAGATCATTTCAAGGATCTATATGCCGATGACGAATATTTTCTAGACATTTATAAGGTATGTGCTGAATACAAGAATCATTTTCATAGCAAGTATGTTGAATACACTTTTCAAAGCAATCTTTTATTTAATGGAAATCAATTTTGTGTCCCTAGAGGGTCTATTAGGGAGAACTTAATCCAAGAAAAGCACAATGGTACATTGAGTGGACACTTTGGGATCACTAAGACCCAAGAACTTGTTCAAAGGTTCTATTATTGGCCAAGAATGAATTTTTGATGTTAGGAGGTATGTGGAAAGTTGTATTGTATGTCAAAGAGAAAAAGGTACTTCTTCAAATGTAGGCCTTTATCAGCCACTACCTATTCCCACTAGGCCATGGGAATGCTTGAGCATGGATTTTGTAATTGGGTTACCCAAGACAAGACAAGGCATGGATATTGTATATGTAGTTGTGGACAGATTCAACAAGATGGCTCACTTTGTGCCATGCAAGACCACTAATGATGCCAGCATAATAGCCTCTCTCTTCTTCAAAGAGATAGTAAGAATCCATGGGTTACCTATGAGCATTGTGTCAGATAGAGACACTAAATATATGAGTCATTTTTGGAAGACTCTTTGGAAAAGGTTAGGCACTAATTTATCCTTTGGGTCTGCATACCATCCCCAAACTGATGGTCAAACTGAAGTGGTGAATAGGAGCCTATGAAATCTATTAAGGTGCTTGACCAAGGAATATGGTAAAAAATGGGATCAGTTGATTGGGAAAGCTGAGTATTCTTACAATGACACCATCAACCGGTCAACAGGGAAGAGCCCATTTGAGATAGTCTATGGATTACATCCTAGAGGAGTCTATGAGTTAAGAGACTTGAAGGATGGAGTCAAGGCAAGTGGATATTCAGATGATTTTTCCTATGCAACGCAAGAGATACATGATACAATCAGGAAGGCTTTGACAGAGAACACCATGAAACATAAAGCCAAGATAGATGAAGGTAGAAGAACAATTGAGTTCAATGTGGGTGACTTGGTCATTGTGCATATTAAAAAATCAAGACTTCAAAAGGGAGTCCCTTACAAGTTGCAGATGAGAAGGATAGGTCCCTATCATATCTTAGCCAAGTATGGTGATAATGCATTCAGAGTTGAGCTCCTGGAAGATAGTGGACTGTCACCTGTTTTTAATTGTATACACTAAAAAATGGCTTTGTTAATTAATCAATTAATTAAATATTTATTATTTAATTAATGTTGAATTGATGAATTGATTAAATATTTATTATTTAATTAATGTTTATTTCTTCTATTTATTCAATAAATTATTATATTTATTAGATAAATTCACTATAGTCTATTCTTCTTATCCTAGGTCTTCATAATTAGTTCTATTAAAAGTGATTTAATTAAATACACAATCACTAAATATGACTAAGTTCCCTAGTCCACCTCATAAACCTAGTCACCTTACACATCATCTTGGCTAAAATAATTAATTATTATTAATTAATAATTAATCATTATCCTCACCCACACATGTCCTATAATTAAGGGCTATGTGGCCTTATAAGACTTGGTCTCATGACCACATGTCTTCTCCTACACCAAGTCAAGAGGTAATCCCTATTTTTAAGGAGCTTCTCAAGCTACCTCTAAGAGTCCAAGATGACTCATGGGACACTTGTACCAAGAGTCCTCATGAGGAAGAAGTCCTTCCCCTTTCCTCTCCATGGTCTTTGTGAGACACTTGACACGCGTCTTTCCCTTCCATCTTCTTCTCCCTTATGTCAATGTAGGAGGAACATATTCCCTATTCTTTCTCTCACATCCCAACTATATCCCCTTTTCTCTCAACCTCTTCAACCAAGTCAATAGCAACCCTAGGATCTTCCACCTTTCATTCTCCACCCTAGGATTGTGCCACCTAGGCTTAGGTCCTCAAAAACCCTATAAAAGGAGCCTAATTTCCCCTTTGTGATCTAGAACTATCAAGAATTCAAGCAATAGTACTATCAAGCATTCAAGCAATAGGCATTCAAGCATTCAAGTGATCAAGTATTCAAGCAGCCAAGCATCCATTTCAAGCAATCAAGCATTTTCACAAGCATTCCATCATCCATTTGCATAATTAAGGTTTTAGACCATTTTGCATTCATTCATATAATATCCACACTTTGGTAGCATCTTGGACAAAAGGGCTTCATTTGGAAATCTGAGAGCTCACCATACATTCAAGAAACCAAAGCTAGGAGGGCAA
>MU227519.1:1727764-1762059 GCA_018584345.1 Thuja plicata
TAGGTGAAGGTAACTTTATTGTTTTTCTTCATTTAAACTTGTAATCTTCATTGTGTTTGCATTTAGATTGATTTGTTAATTGCATTGATTAATATCTCATTTAGAGTAGTTGCACATCTATTTTGCAAACATTAATATTGGAGACTTAGTCCATTACAAAGGACCACAACAAGACATGGATCAGAGTCTCAAGGAAGTGATCAGAGATATGAAAGATCTCCAATTAGCCCTTGCTACAGTCGTAGGAGCTGATAGTGTACTAGATACTAGAATATACAAGAAGACTAGAACCAAAGAATACAAGGAGCACTTGATCAAGAAGAATGGTCAAATTGATGTTGATGTAGTATGGGTAAAGGAATCAGATTTTAAGAAGATGGGTATCGATCCAAGCATCCTCAATCCAAGGTTGGATTGAACTTTTTGTTTTGGGGAGGATGGTGTAGGAGCACACCTAGGCTAACCTCCATAGGATGTTTTGGCTTGTACTTGACATTGGGAAAGTCAAGATAGTTTGTTTACTTTGGACCTTATAAGGTCATTGAAATGTGGGCTAGGTGAGTTAGTCATTTGGACTAAGGTCACCAAATTAGACATTGTTAGTAGTTTTTAAAATTCTTAGTGTTAGGAGTTTGAGATGGAGTGTTCAATGTGTCTTAAACTCATCAATGATGTCATAGAGATGCCATAAGGTCATGAATGATCTTGGATCCTCAAAATGAAGAGGTTAGAGGTCCTAAAACTTAGGGAGGAGGCATAATGGCAAAGATGCCAAAAGTTGCTAAAAAGTTGCTGTGACAACATTTGCAATAATTACAAATGTTGCATGCAACTCAGTTACATAGGATTCCCTTGAAACTAGGAGTGGGGAATCGACCAATAGGCCCTAAAAATAAGGAAGATGGCATCTAATGGAGAAGGAGGCTCGAATCTCAAAGTGACTCATCCATTGTAACAAGTTTTGATTATTCAATATAGCTCTGCAATCTGTATTCAGAAAATCTAAGCTTTTCAGTGAGACAGTGATATCTAATTGATTGAATGCCTTACTTTAGTTGTTTATTTGTGTTCATAGGATAGTTTGAATTTCTTTTCATTTAGTAAGAAAGTTGATTAGAGTTAGTCGAAGGTCTTAACTAAATTGTTTTTAGTTTTGTGAGTCCACTGGTCCTGTCGTGACCAGTCAGTCGATTCATGGCTCCCCCATGAAATATAGCCATGGGATCTTCCTAAGGATAGATGTAAATGTTAGGGGAGTCAATGGTCTATATATATGTAGATTTAGGAGTCATGAAAGGTCGAGTTTCTATTTTTAGTGCCAAGCCCTAGGCGAGCATATACTGTCCGGTTAGAGGTTTGGATATGAAATAGTGAGCATATCTTGGAGGGTAGAGAATTAATAAACAAGAAAAGTATAGTTCCAGATAGGGTATGGTCATATCTTGACATACTATGAGGATTGAGTTCATACCAATCCATGAGACCAAGTTTTGAGCAAGTTTTAAACTATGTTGCAGATAGTCCTAGAAATTAGGCCTATTAGCCCTATTGGACCTAGATTGTAGGAACCCTATGTATGGATGACCTAGGGGATTAAAACTTAAAAATTATTTTGAGGAATGATAAAGGGTATCTGAATGTGGAATTAGATTTTCAACTTCTTTAGGAAAGTTTTGAAATAATTGGGAAAAAGTCACTGTAAAGGGCTACAAGGAAATAAACCCAATTAGGCCTCTTGGAGACTAAAGTTTGAACTTGACTAAAAAGGGTCAAGGGATTCATCAAAATGGAGTCAAATGGGAACTTATGCATGGATTACAACATGTTTAGCACCCCTAAAATGAATCATGAATGCTAGATTGGAGTTGGCACTTAGGTCCTTCTAAGTGTAGTGGGAGAAGTGAAGAATTGAATTAACTAAAAGGTGTTAGTCTTTCAAAGGTGAAGCATAAAGACTGAAACTCTTAGAGAAGAGTTTGAATTAGACTTAGTTAATCATCTAAACTAATCAGGACCTAGAGGAGATTAGGTTCCTGGAAGAGACAAGCTAGTTCTCTTGGATGAAGTGCTAGCAAGCCTTGAAACACTCACACCAAAAATATCAAAAGGTTTCTTTCTAGTACTTCTATTTACTAACTTTTTGTATGCAAACTCTGATTGTGACAACATCAAATCCCAATTAATTAGTGTGTCTCCAACTAGGCATCTCAAAAAGTTACCCAAACTTCAGTTTACAACCTCTATTTGTCCATCAGTCTGTGGATGAAATGTAGAACTATACTTCAACTCAGTATCCAAGTTCTTCTAGAGTGTTCTCCAAAAATAGCTTACAAGTTTAGTATCTCAGTTAGAGATGATACTCCTAGGTAATCCATGCAATCTGACAATCTCCTTAAAGAAAAGTTCTTCTATATGTACTACCTCTGATGTTTTCCTACATGGTATAAAATATGTCATCTTATAAAATCTATCCACAAAAACAAATATGGAATCATTACCTCTTGGTGTCCTAGGTAAGCCAAGAACAAAATCCATGCTGATATCACTCCAAGGTTTCTCAAGAATAGTAATTGGTGTATATAAACCAGTATTCTGACTCACTCCTTTTGTAACTTTACAAACTCCACAACTTTTCACAAATTTAAGAACATCCTTATACAACTGGGGAAAAAAATACCTTTCCTTCAGAAAATTCATTGTCTTATCAATACCAAAATGTCAAGCCAATCCACTACTATACTTATCCTTAATTAAATTAGTTCTCATTGATCCTCTTATTATACACAACTGAAAACATTTGAACAACATATCTTCCTGAATGAAATAGTCTTCATACTTACTTGATTGATTTGAATTAGGTGCTCTGCACACTCTCCACTACTCAGAAAAATCAAGATCATTTTCATACAAATTCTTCATGTCATCAAAACCAAGAACTTCAATTCTCATTTCAGTCAACAAAGATATTCTTCTACTCAATGCATCAACAACTCTGTTAGAAACTCCACTCTTACTCTTAATCACAAATGTGAAAATCTGCAAATACTTTACCTATTTCATATGTCTCTAATTCAACTTATTCTAACTACCCAAATACTGTAAATCCTTATGATCAGTATACAACACAAATTCATTTGGCATAAAATAATGTCTCCATTTCTTCATAGCTAGGACAATAGCATAGAATTCTTGATCATAGACAACATATTTCCTCTTAGCATCATTCAACTTTTTAGTAAAGAAAGCAACATGTTTACCTTCTTGAGTCAACACAGCTCCAATTGCACTTCCACTTCCATCACATTCAGCTTGAAATACCTTATTGAAATCACATAATGCTAACATTGGAAATTCACAACCTTCAACTTCAAAGTATCAAAACTTTTATCAGCTACATGTGTCCATTTGAATTCTCTTTTGTCTCCTCTCATTGTCTCAGTCATAGCATTTCAAATAGAACTAAAATTTATGATAAACTTCCTATAAAAACTTGCCAATCCATGAAATGATCTTACCTCACTGACATTCTCAAGTGTAAGACAACTAAGTATAGCTTCAACCTTTTCAGGATCCATCTTCAAACCATCAGCTAAAATTACAAAACCCAAATACACAAGTTCTTCTTTCATGAAGGAACACTTATTCATATTTATCAACAACTTTTCCTCTTTTAATCTCTACAACACTTGCCTTATATGCATCAAATGCTCTTCTCTAGTCTTACTGAATATCAAAATATCATCCAAATATACAATCACACACTTATTCAAGAATTTATTCAAAACTTCATTCATTAACCTCATAAATGTACTCGGTGCATTAGTTAAACCAAAGGGAATAACAAACCACTCATACAAACCTTCCTTTGTCTTGAAAGTAGTCTTCCATTAATCACCTTCTTTGATTATGATCTGATGATGCCCACTCTTCAAATCAATTTTGATAAAATATCTTGCTCCTCTCAAACAATCCATTATGTCATCCATTCTTGGTATAAGAAATCTATACTTCATTGTGATCTTATTAATTGCTCTTGAATCAGTGCACATTCAACATCCTTAATTCTTCTTAGGTTCCAATAAAATAGGTACTGCACATGGACTCAAAGTTTCTTGGATCAAGCCTTTGTTTAACAATTCATGAACTTGTCGGTTAAGCTCTTCATTATTGGTTGGTGTTAAGCTATGTGGTGCTTTTTTTGGTAAAATAGCTCCAGGAATCATATCCATACAGTGACTGATATCTCTCATTGGTGGTAAGCCATCAGGTACATTATCTAAAACTATCTCCTTGTACCCAGTGAGTAACTTTTCAACTTATGTAGGAATGTCATCTTTTGTATTCTTACTTGGTTTGTTAAGAATCAAAGCATAACAAATATTATTTCTTTTCAAATCCTTAACAAACTATCTACCTTCCATCAAACAAACTTTCATAGATGTACATATCTCACCAACACATTCTTCAACCAAAGGTATCAAAATTTGCTTCTTACCATCAACCCAAATAGAATATCTATTCAATCTTCCATCATCTATAGCATTTCTATCATATTTTCCAAGGTCTACCCAACAAAATATGACAACAATCCATTGGCATAATATCACACAACACCTTATCATAATACTTTCCAATTTTTAGATTCACAAAACACTGCTCACTCACCATTAATATGTGTTCATCATTGATCCATGAGATCTAATAGGGCTTCAGATGCTTCATCCTCTCCAACTATAACTTTGTGACCATTTCCTCAGATGCCAGATTCTCCAAGCTTCCACTATCAACAATTACCTTCCAAACTTTGTCTGCAATTTTACATCTGGTCTTGAACAAACTTTTCCTGACGTGATCTTGCTTATCTTTCTCACTCCATAGTATCCTTCAGATCATGAGATTTCCTTCCTTCTTAGCTTCATTTGGTGACTCTTCTTGCACCAAAGCATTTCTTCTACTACTAATCTTCTTGCTTGCATGTGTACATTCAAAAGATTTATGTCCTTCTTCACCACAATTGCAACAAGTTACTTGGAATCCTTTTCTGCTATAACCAGCTCTAGAGTAATTTCTTCTTCATCGATATGAACTTCCACCTTTCCTTTCATTCTTTCCCTTTTCTTGAGGTGTGTCTGAAATTGGCTTGTCTAGTTCATATATACTATTTTCACCATGAGATCTAGCTCTTCCTCTAGGGAATCTACCACCTCTTCCTCTTTTTCTTTGTTCAATCTTCTATTCAACTTTTCCTCATCTTTTAGGGGAAATTGATATGCCTCCTCAATGCTTTCCATCTTGACAAAACTGATCTCATCTTGTATGTAAATTTTCAATCCATTTAGGTATCTTGCTACTCTTTCCACTTCATCTTCAACATGTCCAGATCGGATGTCCAATCTGTAGAATTCTTCAGTGTAGTCTTTTACAGATCTGTCTTTCTGCTTCAAACTTTGCATTCTCCAAACTAGGTTAATCTGACAATCACAAGGTAGAAACTTGCCTTTAAATTTGTTTACCATCTTATCCCATACCTTGATTTTGTCTTTACCTTTCTTCTTTCGATCCAATTACAGATGTTCCCACCATAAGGATGCATGAACTTTCAAATTTGTGCTTGCAATCTTAACTTTCTTGTCCTCTGATACATTCTCATATTTAAAATACTTTTCCATCTCAGTTATCCAATCAATCAATTCATCAGAATCCAACTTTCCATTATACTTAGGAGGATTAAACTAAGGTGTGGATTTCAAACTTGTCAATGCTCTCAAGAATCTTTCTTCTTCCTGATCCATCATAGGTGTAGGTGCAACTTTACCTTGAACCTCTTCTAATTCATCATCTCTAACATATTCAAGATGTCTTCTTCTACACTAGGCTATCTCAACAGCTTCCAAGCTTGCATCCATCTATCTAAGCATATCAGCTAGACTTGGATCTGCATTTTATCTCCCATGAACCATCTTGAATCCCTCTGTAATTATAGGTCATATCACAATCTGCTACCCCACAACAACATCACCAACTAGGGTTAGGGTTTACAAGAAGGAACTTAGATCTCACCTGACACAAGGGTGGGATGACACAAGGGGCCAAAGGCTCTCCCAACCACCAAACCAGCTTACTGTGACAATGAAGAAGCAACAACAACACAGTGAGAGAAGAAACAACAGGGATCCTTTTCATTAATTGATCAAAACTATTAAATGTCAGGATATAAGGCCTTCCTTGTTTGGGCCATATAAATTTAATGAATTATAGATTGATCTTCATACATGCGAGGTCATAGACTTTCCTTCAAGATAATCCAATACTTAATCTTCTATTACAATCTGATATCAAATCTTACTTCTAAATTGCCCTGCACTGCCTCCTAAACTAAGAACATAGAAAAAATATATACAAGAGTCCACCAAAGAGGTCGGTGCTCAAATCCATAAGTGAGACTTAGATTTAGGTCCACACAGATCCCAAAGAGAGACCCCATATTAATTAAGCCACGTAAATTGAATGCAAAAGTTGGCCACCATATCCAATTCCATAATAAACAACTTGGGCAAAGGATGACCGAGCAATAGAGTGACTTAGGAAAAGAACACCCCGAGCAACAGAAACATGACTCAGGCCAAGGATACCCAAGAAATAAAAGACAAACCTGAGTGATAGAGAAAATGAACTTGGAACAAGCATGCCCAAATGATAGAAACCCAAGCAACAGAGACCAACTCAAAACAGACATAATCAAGAGACATAACCCGAGCAACAAAATATTTTCCTGAGTAGTCTCCAAACAAACTAAAGGATAAAAGAAAACATATTTTTGGTTGAGCAGGATTGCCAAGGACCCAAGATGCTCTTGCATCACTTCAAGTGCTACTTCAAAGTTTTCTTCCAACTTTCAGAATCTATCTCGATCTCCCTTAAGTTATTAAACTTTCTTTCCAAGGGCCAAAAGCTCTGATACTAATTGTTAGGATTAAGTAGTACCGAGAGGGGGGGGGGGGGAATCAATATTACAACACTTTANATTGTTAGGATTAAGTAGTACCGAGAGGGGGGGGGGGTGAATCAATATTACAACACTTTAAACATGAACTTAATAATTTATAACTTAACCATATAAGTACTGAAATGAAAATAACAATAAGCATACAACACATAACTCATAACACCATGAATTGTTGTTAAGGAAACCCTGGCCAAGGGAAAACCCCAGTAGGGATGGTACCCAAACATATGCACTAAAAGTATAGTGCCCCTATTAGGAGACCTAGCCCTATTAGGAGCTGAATATTACATTAGAACATTTCCCTATTAGGGGAATACAAAACCCCTGTTAAAGGTATACTTAGCACACTACTCTTAAAATCATAAATAATTTTTTTATAATCAATTCTTAGTAGTGAACATTACAAGCATCATCCATGCTTAGATATTTCTATTTTTAGCTCACATATGTCTTACATCACAATGGATCCATTCATTCTATCTTCTTCATATCATCTCATCACTTCTCTACTTCGCTTTACAAAAATCTCTTCATATATATATATATATATATATATAGACACACACACACACACACACAAAGTCAATGAATTTATTCTACCAAAGAATAGCTAATCCATAATCACAATCCAAATTAGCACGCTAGGATTTCATGACATACTCCCTCAATCATCGTGACTGTTCACCTATCCTGTATCTCTGTTCCTCTATCTTCACATGTTTTCACAACACTGTAACTCACTGCAATCAACACAAAAAATCAAGCGACCTTGACAGAAGGTCATACATACTCCAAAATGTCTTCCTCTAAGATTGCATGTCCCCATGCATCCTCTAGTGTCTTCAATGTCCAAAACTATACCGCTATACTCTCTAGTTCTGCTTACTGTAATTAGTCATTTTTCTATCTATATACCCAAAACTATAAACAAATTCAAATGATCATCATTCCATATGTGTTTCCATAAATGAAAACCCTCAAGTATATCATATCACTCCAAAAATGTACCACTTTCCAACAAAATACTTTATATATGATTGAGAAGCTTTTGAGAAATAAATAATTGAATTTAGTTAACACCAATGTCTTAGCTTACACTTTATGATCCACCATTTTGATAAGAAAGAAAAAAGAAATTGATGGATTATAAACCTAGTGCTATACAATCATAAAAAAATAAAAAAAAAGCTGTGAAAAAAGTGGTGTGCTGATAAATACTCTTTATATATGACAATAATTCATAATGTAAATAGACATAGAAATTAAGATTGCTGATTAATTTGTGAAATGAATTTAACAAACAATGTTAATTATAAATACCACTTGATAGTTATTACACTAAACTATATAATCTCCAGTAAACTAGGTATATTAGAGTAGCAATCAATGTAAATATAGTTTATTCAAATACTCCATATATGATAATAACTAAGACTGTTTACTCACTATCTCTACAAGGTACCCTAATGTACTTCATTTCCCTCTTTAAAATCTCATAGTATGGTTAAAAGTTTGGAAATGATTCAAAGAAACCTCATGTGGGCCAAGACCAGGAAATTATCCTTGGAAGCTTAAAAGATTGGGCATAAGGACAATTATTCTTCTCAATAAGACCTCATGCCTAAAATGTGGCACAACTTCTCATTACATAACATTGATTCAAGGGATATTATCAATGCCAACAACCTTAACTTAGAAAATTTCTATATATTCTTCCCCTTTTAGATATCCAAGTGGTTCTAGAATTTGTAACAATATCCTGCAAAGTTGAGGTTTAATTTCTCTAGGTCTTGAGTGGTAAGTTTGAAATGGGTTTCTTATATGCATTTGGGAGCACAAATTACTAGGGGATATGTCCCTTGAAACTCACCCTACTTTAAAAGGAATTAGTGGAAGGGCTCAAGTGTTCTTTGGACCCTTGGTTTCAAACCACATGTCGCTTCCCACCTCATGAAGGGATTTCACACAATCTTGGCAGAACTAGATACACTTATTGTAGAAGGTTTATTTGTTGCAACAACTCATTCAACAAACTATAATTCCTAATTAAATTTTTGTTTGGGAGATTAAAAATATATTGTAGTATTATTTATTCTTCTCTCCATATGAAAAATGTTCTTTGCAACAAAATAAAAAAATCATCAGACCCTATTCTAAAAAATGAAATACGGATTAAATGTTAGTAATCCCTTTGAAACCCTAAGAAATTGCAATAAATCAACAAATCTACAAAGATTGAATCAGTCCTATCAACAGAATCATTCTGAAAAATCTAAATCCCCCCCACACATAGGAAAAAGACAAACCACTCTAGGTCCATCTCTTCCCACAGAGAAACCCTAAGGAATTCAAATGGGTCTATTTTGTCTAGCAACAATCGAGGTTGGATCATAGCTCGAAATTGTTGAAAAAGGAAAATACCTATCTCAGGAACAAATAAAACACCATTAGGGCTTTCCCAAAATCAGAAGATGATGGTTTTGGGCTGCAATCCTTCTACTAGGGTTTTAGGAGTTCCTAATCATGGTTAGGTGGAAAGAGGCATGACATCACAATTCTCACGATAAAATAATGCAAAAAAATGGGAGAAGTGTTGGCAAGTGGTTCATTCAGGAGTGTTTTGGAACACTTGAGGGTTCTCATTTATGGAAACACATATGTTATGGATGATTTCATGATGTGAAACATAGTTTTGGAGTTAAGGATTACAAAATGACTAAGTTCAAGAAGCAAAGTTATAGGGTATAGGAGTACAGTTTGGTTCAGTAAAGACAATATATGATGAATAGAGATATGAGAGCGTAGGAGAAGCTATTTTGGGATATGTGTGACCTTCAGTTAGGATCTCTTATGTTTTGGAGGTGATCATAGTAAGTTCCAGTATGATGAAGACATGCGAAGATAGAGTAATAGTGATACATGGTAGATGAATAGTTGTGATGATTCAGGGAGTATAATGTGAAGTCCAAATGTGTTATGTTGGATTTGAATTGTGGACTACCTATGTTTTGATAGTGTATGATTTCCAACTTGGTAATTAATTTTTTTATAAGTATTAATTCTATTTTATGATGTAATTGGAAGCCGACTGGATATGTAACAATGTATATATAGGAAGAGATTTTTGAGAAGTGAAGATAGAGAAAAAAGATGTGATGGATGTGTACGGATGTGAAGATTTGGATGGATGCATTGTGATATCGTAATCAATCAGATGGTAATGTGAGATAAAAATGGAACTACCTAAGCATAAAAGATGCTTGTATTGTTCATTCTTGATAAAGAATTGTAACAAAATCTCATTTCTGATTGTGTGAGTAGTGAGCTCAGTATACCTATAACAGGGTTTTGTATTCCTCTAACAAGGAAATTTACTAATGTATTAATCAGCTCCTAATAGGGATAGGTATCCTAACATGGAAAATATACTTTTAGTGAATATTTGTGGGTACCATCCCCATTGGATTTTTACCTTAGCTAGGGTTTCCTCAACAAACAATTCATGGTGTTATGAGTTGTGTGTTTATGTTCTTTTAATTTAAAAAATTATCCAGTTAAGTTGGAATTTGCTAAGTTCATGTTTAAAGTGTTGTAATAATGATTCAACCCCTCTTAGTATTACTTAATCCTAACAATTGGTATATGAGATTTTGGCCCTTGGAGAGAAAGCCCAACAGCTTAAGGGAGATCAAGATGGATTTTCAAAGTTTTGAAGAAAACTTTGAAGCAGCACTTGAAGACCCGAATAAAGCTAAAGTAGAAATTGGTGACTTGAAATTAAAATTGAGAAGAGTAGAGGGATTCATCAAGAAACTAAAATAACAACTTGAACTTTCAAGAAATCATAGACAAGATCTTATGGATAAGATAAAAGAGGATTCTGACTATGACACATCATATCAAATAAAACAACTTGAACAAGATAAAGATGCTTTGAAGCTTGATCATGAAACAAATTCCCTTCAAATGGCTAAAGAAATTCAACAAGAAAAGGATAATAGAAAAAAAATTGAAGAAAAATTAAAAGATGCAAATATTTAGATGGGTCAAATGAAGACTGAACTTGATCACTACAAGAAAAAGTATCTAGAATTAGAGAAACATAATCAGATCATAAAAGAACTTGTTGAGGAAAAGAAACATATTGAAAAAATTCATATGAGAAGTGATAAGATTGATGAGCCAAGAGATAGATAGAAACCTAAAGGAGACATGACTAGAGTTGGCTTGAATGAAGATGAATGTTCAAAGACTCAGGAAGAAAAATCAAAAGTAAATACTGATGGAGAAAGATCTACGCTCGAAGGACCTAAAGATCATATCAGACCTTTTAGAGGTAGATTCTTTGGATGTAAAAAAAATTGACACATGACATAAATAAAATTCCCTACATATCCTTTGATGGCTATTGCAATAATTTTCATGCATATGGACACAAGAAAGAAGAATGCAGGAAACCCGATCAATTTAGAATCAAGAAAGATTACATTAGGAAAGAAACAACAACCAAGATCACATGTTACAAATGCAATAACTTTGGACACAATTCAAGGTATTGTAAGTTGCATGTTAATCATAATAGACCACCTCCTACATGCTACAAATGTAACAATCCAAGACATATAGCAAAGTTTTGTAGGTACAATGGAATTGATAACAGAAGAGTACCATTGCCTATGGTTATAAAGAAGAATATTAGTGACACTGGTAAGATCCTTGCATAATACATGGATGAATTCAAGAGTCATTTCAGAAAACCAAAAGATGAAAATAGTGGTAAGGTATGGAAGGTAAAAGAAACAAGTGAGGTATTGGTTCAGGGAGAGTCAGTAGATCCTACCGAGCCTTTGTCTGATGCTAACCTTGCTAAATCAACCTAGATGGACAAGCATGGCCTTAGGGGGATCATTGGCAAGAAACATCATAAATCTATCCAGCACTTGATTATGAGGAGAAAGCACTTGAAATTTTAGTGAGAGTATGTGGAGATGTTGTGGAACACATATCTAAGATCACATTTCTTTACAATCTATATCCTATGATTTCCATATTCTTAATCGACTAGATTATGTGAAGAAATGATTTTATTGGTAACTATGTAAGTTCTTTACAAAGTGAAGTAGAAGGTTAGTCAAAAGAACTTGCTAAAACATCATTCGAAGAATAGAATCAAAGGAGAGTAGAGATTAGAGAAAAATAAGAAAAAAAGAAAGTGTGTTGAGAATTTGATCGAGGAAAAAATTCACAAAATTGACAGATAAAAGGTATGTAGATCATTTGTGAAGCTTTGATTATGGATACTCCATTGATTTTCGATGTCACTAAAAGGCCTAAATATACATTCAAGAAACACCCATTCAAATCAATTGAGGATGATCCTGAAGGTGAATTTTTGTAAATACCCTATGATGTTCTACATGTTGAAGACATTAGGACTTGCATTCATTATAAGTATGAGTCTCTGAGAGACTTTGAGATATTTTTAGAGATGAAGGACATGATTGGAGCAGATGACAAGATGAAAGCCAAGTTCACACACCTTGAAAATTTAAGTATCATGCGGATGACTAAAATTTACAAATTTGATGAAGAAGAATGGTTTAAAATCATTTTGAGCAGAGTTCATGACCAGTTCATTTGGCTTGGAGATCATCCTGTGAAAATATGCAGCAAGTTGATTCATAGTATAACAGGTTTGGACAATTTTGGAGTAATTCCTGTTGCAGAGAAAAACATAAAGAAATAGGTGGGAATCCTAATTCATTCACGATGGGATAAGAGAGAGATGACTATCAATGATATATTTCAGCAAGATGTTAGATTGGTTTTAAAAATTCTTGGATACAAACTACATTATAGCAGCTGACCTAACTTGGTATCCACAGGAGTGATTTTGATGGCATATAAAATGGTTAAGGAAAATGTTAAATATAACCTTTGCAAAATAATTGCACAATATTTTTTAGAGAATGTAAATAAAATTAAGAAGGATAAGTCAAAGGCATTCAGGTTTGGATCTCTATTGATACATGTGTATATTCATATTGTAAATATTTTTCCTGGTATGCACCCTTGATCTTGGAAAGATAGTGAACCCACTAGAATTTATTTCACATAGAGCTATAGAAGATATAGATACACATGGTTTGTTGTTGAGTTATTTAAGATGATCAAAATATTATAGAGATAGATGAAGGAAAGAGAGAGGATGCCCGAGGCATTGGTAGAGAAGTATAAAGATTCAATCTTTTTCATGGTTGAAATTGATTATGTTTTCTTTGATGCAGTCCAACCTAGGATGAAGTGGTATTATCCTCTGGGATATGAAGTCAGTTTTGAGGTATTGACTATGCTAGTTGAACACATATTATCTTCAAAAATTGATCCATACAAAGAAAGATGGGGCACCTATGAAGATAAGTCAGCGAAGATAAGGGAAGAACAAACTAGATGTGTTAGGAAGAGGAAAGTAGAGAACTTGGTAGATGATCTAGAAGCCAAGGTGTTGTGGGTCCACAAAAGACACCCCATTTTTGGTCCTCTAACCATGAGCCCCCCCTTTTTTTTTGGTTTTTTGGTTGAACCCTCCCCTATTCCTTGAACTCTGATCTGGAGGGGCCTGTTGAGGAAGCAAAGTCACTTTTAGGTCTTTTGCACTTTCGACATTTCAGACATCAGGAGGTCCTCCGACCTTGAAAATGTTGAAACATCAAAAAGATGAAAGGTCAAGCCCACACCTTTCAGTATTTTGGTCGCTGAAACACTGAAAGGGGGAGGTCACCAGACTTTGGGGTTTTTGGCCACCAAAACCCTAAAGTGGGTGATGTCACCCCACAGGCTATAAAAGTAACTCAAGCCCTTTTTTTCCTCACTTGTTATTTTTTTTGCCTACATTTTTCTTTTTGAGATCCTCACATGCCCATTGCTTTCTTTCTTGCCTCCTCGCCATTCGTTGTTCCATATTGAACCTCCTCGTGATCAACTACCTTTTCGTCTCCCCTTTCCTCACGCCTTTGCAAGTAGGGTCTCTTTTTCATTTCCCTTCTCTTCTTCTTTCACATTTCAGGGTTAGGGTTATTTTTTTGTTTGTTTGGTTCTTGTGTTTTCTCATTGTTGTTTTTGGGTCATTTGTCCTCCCTCCTAGGTCTTTATGGTTTGTGTCCTTGAACCTCTAGTTGGGTCATGGTCTCTCTTTCTTATTTTTGTTTTGCCCTTTCATTTTTAGGTTAGGTTTTTTTTGTTGTGGCTGAGTTGTAGGTTTTTAGCCTCCGAAAGGCCAAAAATAGCCCCCCACATTAGAGATAGATTTCATAAGTACAGTTTTGCACTTTCAAAATTTTGGAGTTTCACATAATCAGATACCGCTAAAACATTGAAAATCTGAAACACCGGAGACAAGGTCACCCCTCCCAGAATTTTTGGCATTTCACACTCTAAAATTTTCTTCAGACCTTCGCACAATGAAAGGATGAGATCCATTTCATCAACCCCCCAAGTCTATCAAATTTTGGGCTTTTGCACCTTGAATTTCCCCACATTTTTTTCACTCTGCAAGTCCAAAAATATTTGCTTCTCTAGAATCTCATCCATCAATTTTTGGCCTTTCACACCCCAACCTTGTCTTTGGAGTTTGAAAGTCTGAAAGACCAAAAAGTGTTATAAAGTTTCATTTTTGGCTACTTAAGATTCATTTGCTTCTGGCGTTCTTAGTTGTAGTTTCTTTTTATTTTCTATTTTAGTTTTTTCCTCAATAAGATACTTATGTTTGCATGTTTCCTTGCAGGAATGCCTGAAAAGAAAATAGTATCACCAATGAGGTAATTATATAAAGGACACCATCCCCCTTCCAAGATCAGGAATAAGCACCTGGAAATCACAGATATAGACATTGGGAATAGAGACTGGAATGAATTCTTGGTGAGGTGTTCCCAACCAGCAGGGAGAACCGAAGATTGCACCTCCCTTGTCTTTTCAAGCCTAGTTAATGCAGGAGCATACCCTTTGTTGGACTTGTCCTCTGAGCTCATCATGATATTGGAAAACCATTACACACCAGAGGAGAGGGTGGTTAAAAACACAAAAATGATAGGTAATTCTTGACCTCAGGCTAGACAATATCAAAGATGTCTTCCATCTTTAGAAAGGTGTTGATAGGTTCTATGACTTCTTTGTGGAGAAGGGCTTGAGGTGGTTCATAAATAAGACCCAAGAGGAATATGAAATTGTAAATCAAGAATACCTCCTGCAACCTCTCCCAAAGAATAAGCTAGATAAAATAGACCTAAGAAGGCGTCCCTTGAAGGAAGACATACAAGAAACAATCACCATGATAAGCTGAGTATATGTACTACCTCACTCCATCTAAATCAAGAGCTGGATGATCCTACTAATAGAAAAGATAAAGGGATGTAAGGCTAGTTTTGATTGGGTGACCATCCTGAGTGACCAGTTGGATGAGTAACTGACTACTGTAAATCATAATCCCAACTTTTACATGACTGCATACATAGTGTACCTGCTGGCTGCCCGAGAAGACTATCCAGGGCTTACAAAATGGGGAGCCTTTAGTGAGATAAATGTATGACCCTTCACTATCTATCCATAGTTGATAAGAAGAGTTGACATGCCCAAATATAGCTCAGATTACCGAATAGTGAATGATGCATTCATCTTTACAATCATTATATCTATAGAAGGTGACTATGCAAAGAGGTTATCAGAGGAAGTTGCTACTTGAATAAGGGCCATAGGGGAATATTATATATAGTTTAGAAATTTAACATACATCAAAGTGGCAGGATCTACCCTTACTCCCAAGAAAATACCTAGGTACCCTTCTAATTAGGCAATTATTCTAGAAATAGCCAGGCAACTCGTAGATGCCTACAAAAACATCAAGCATAAGAAGAAGCATTGCTAGGATTTTCGCATTTCCATAGGCCCCAACACTCTCTAGGATATGAAAATTTTCAAATAATTAGCCTTTGAGTGGGACAATTTCCCACAACAAACATATGCACACATCTGGGCTATATTTCACCCCATAGGTACATACAACCATATCATTGGCAAATTCTACATCCATGAGCCACATATTGAATATCACTAAATGAATTGTGTGGATGACTACGAGGTGAGAATAAGAGATTACTGCAAGATGTCCCTCACATTAGCACAAATGGCCTTAGAGGTAAATATTCCCCCAATTTTTGGGACAAAGATTCATATAATGTGCTAGAGCCACTCTATAATGATGACAAAATATACAATAGGCCTATCTTGATTGTAGAAATAGACAAAGAAGAGAATGAAAACATTGAACTCAAAGCAAGGCATGTAGTTAGAGAAAATATGGCATGAATAAAAAATAATTATCAAATGGATCCTATTCCCATAAAATAAAAAATGGATCCACCCAAGAAGGCAAACAAGAAACACAAAGAGTTTCCTGCAGTGCCCCAATTTAAGAAGGCCCCACCCCAAAAACTAGGAATAGTATATGGGCATGAGTGTGCAGTAGAATATGGTTCCAACCCTAGGTGTAGATGTCCAAAAATATTAATATTATTATTAATATTAATTTCCCTTTTATTCATCTAACTATTTAATTTAATCAATTAAATAGTTTCATCATGTTGGTATTTATCAATAATCTAAATACTATCCTAATATATTTTATTTAGATACATTTGCCTCACAAAATCCCCTTTTAATAAATTTATATTTATTAAAAAAAAATCCTCCATATCCCTAATTCTTCTAAGCTATGATTTATTCAAATATAATTTGAATTATAATCTAAACCCAACCTAGAGACTTATTAATCCAATCTAGAGGTCTACCCTAAGCCTACCATATTCATACTCTACACCCATCACCTCACTTCCTAAGCATACTCCCCCACCTAATTATCCTCTTATCCTAATTAAAAAGGTGATTCCTAACCCTTTTAATGTTAATAGAATGCTCACACATGTGTGAAAATTCTCTCCAAAATGGTCACCCATCCCTCTTAAATACTCTTACATCTTTGTCCCACACTTGAAAATCTTGAGCCACTCAAACATTTAATGCTATGTTTGACCCTTGGATGGACATCCCTTCCAAGCCCATGTGCCCCTTATGTGGTTCTTATGTGCATGCCACATAGGTTCCACCTCATTCAAGCCTTTCTCTTCTCTCCCAAAAATCTATAAATAGAGGCCTTCTCCTCTTGTATTGGCATCTCTCATTTTGCATTTTTTTTATGCTACTTTAGTTTTAGAAGTTCACTTCTAGTTTTCATGCTCTTTATGATTAAATCACTTAGAAGTTACATGCTAGGATAATTTTCAATGAATCATAGTTTTTATCTTGCATTTTGCACATCCTTTTTGTAGTTTAGATCATCTTTTGAGAAGAATTTGAGACTAGTTCTTCATACTAGTTCTTGAATCTCTTCTTTTCATCCAATATTGCATTCAAATTTGCATTTCATTGGGGATCCATTTTAATTGTGTTTGAGAGAGCACACCCACATCCAATCTAAATGAGCAAATCAAACAAGTAATATAGGGTGCACTAACTTGTTTTTATCTCAATCTGATGTTATGAAGATTTCTTGTTGGTTCTTGTTTATTTCATGATTTATATGTGCTAACCCGCTAAATTTTCATGTTTGAGCTTGCTCCCAATAGGTTGAATATTTCCTCGTACATATTCTGGCATGCCTAGTGGGACCTACATCCCTAAAATCCTTATAATTTTCTTGTCTTCTTCTCTCATTATCATCAAACTCATGGATCGACATCTGTGATTTACAGAGAGGTGTCTCCGCAACCATATGTTCTTCTTGAACCCTCATTCGACATCTGCGCTAAACACGTGTATGCACAACTAGAATCAACGTCTCCACTTTAGACTATTTTGCTTGAGATTTTACAAACCTAACATTTCATTTGTCAAGTTTTATTGTGTTTCCCATTGCTTTTTGGTGTTTTAAAATTCTATTTTTTAGCATAAATCAATTTTACAAGTAGTCATAATGTCAAAATTTCATTAAGGAAAAAAAATCTTGATAAATCATTAAATAACATTAGTTTTTAAGGTTTGAGCAATCTCAGCATAGGTTTTCTGATCGATTTAAGAGCTAATAAAGAAAGAATAATAACTTTTTTTTGTTTTATTTACTGTGTTTTTGGCCTTGCAGGTACAACAACATCTACGCAAATGTTGGTTCACATTTTGGCATCTATGCAAATGCTGGTTCAGACCAATCACCAACTGGCATCTCCAATTCACAAATCAGTGTCTCTACTGGTATTGCAGTTTCTTGGTTTTCTGTGTTTTCTGGCGTATTTTCTATTTCTGTCATTTTTGGGATAAAAAATAGAATCAACGTCTGCACTCTGTCAAATTTTTATTTGTCATGTTCTAACAAATTTTTGACTGGTTTTGTATTTACAATGCTTGTCAAAGGCTAAATTTCAGAAACTACTAACTAGTTGTGTTGCAGCACCGCTTGCCAAAGACATAAATTCAAAAGATTACTCACATTTATCTTGTAGGTTGCCTTAATATAAATTGACAAAATGATCATGCTTGTTAGCATTTAATTTGATTTATTAGGCACATAGAATAATTAGAGGGATCTTTTTGTCTAATCCAAAGCAAGTGTTAGGGGATTATGCTCTCTTCCCTTTTCATGGGAAGATAAAAAAACTAGATGCATTTGCTTTGTGTTAAATAATTAAATATTTGGGAATGAACTAAGCTTGTCTTGCGTATGTGTGGAGAAAATGATAAGAGATAGGAGAGTATGTTCTTTTCATCTTGTGGGAAAATAAAAAATCTAGACTTCTTTTTTTTGCCAATCCAATTTCTTTTCAAGTTAATCCTTTAGATGAGCCTATCGGTTAAGGGAAAAATCTCTAGGGAATGACCCACATGAGAATGAGGTGTAAACCACACCACTCCAACTCACGTTAATCAAATTTACTCTTTGGGGTTAAAGAATCAGGAGTTGGTTGGCATTTGATCTTATACTCGGCTCTCATCTAACATAAGTGTGGCCTAACGGTCTCAATCATGTTTACGTGACCACTTTTTTCAAGATGCTCTATGGGGCTATATGCTTGAATCACACTTTCAAGGACATAGAGGATACAATCAAACAAAGAACCTTACTAAACACTCTAGGGATAGACGCTACCTGGAACACCCCCAAAAGGTGATACTGTTTGTGCAAGGAAGATAGTAACTTCCCCAAGATCACTCATACATTCGTGCCACCTTGAGCATTTGGAGTCAGCTAATATGGTGTCATGATTGGAGCCATTGTGTGCTTGGTGATGACCATATTATGATTATCTCTTGTGTGTATGCCTAATCTTGCAAGCAAATATTTTAATGCTACACCAATTCCTTAGGTAGACTTATGCTTGAAGAGTTTAAAGAACATTGACAAATCCAAAACATGAATGGAATTCCCAATGAACAAATATTTCACACTTTCTTGTATCCTTCAAGGTTGCTATGTCCCTTGTCAGATTATTTTCAAGACACATGCCTGTTATTTTCTGATTTGACTGTGTTAAAACTGGTTCTTTCCATTGAACAAAATCTATTAAAAATTAGAAAGAGATAAAGCTTTTTCCAAGTCATCAAAACACTGTCATTTTTTACAGACTATCGTGAGCTTCACAATTTTCCAGAATCTTCAAAATTTGGTCTTTTATGAGATATGTCCTATAACCTTCAGTTTCTCATCCAAAATCAAATCTTTTTTCTATAAGACATGATCGATTCCAAGAAGCACAAGAAGGTAAAAACTCCATTACCCCCCGTGCATAGAGAACACAAGAATACAACCCGAGAGGCTACCAAGTACCAACACATCATTGAATCCATCAAGAAAGAAAATCACACATGGGAAAAATTTGACAAAGTGATATACAACAACAAGGTTTCTCGCTTCATAGGAAAATATCATATGAACATTGCCTTCATTGCATTTGATCAGTATGACTAGCTGGCCTACCACAAAAAACAACCATTCCTCCAGTTCTTAGGATCACTTAGCATGCATTTTTAGGATCTCCTTTAGGTTGTCATCTTTAGAAACACATCACACACTCATCCTAACATAATCTAGCATAATCCAATCCAATCCTAGTCAACCTAGCATCATCCTAATCATAATCCAGAGCATCCCAAATCACATCCCTCACTTGGTGTTGCATCCCCTTTTGAGTTTCTTAGAACATATATCTTAATCAAAACCCCATCCTTAGGTATCCTTAAACTAAGCATTGTTTTAGGATAATCCCCTTTGCCATTATAACCTCATAACCTTGATCAAAAGGTTGGTTTGCATTGACAGAGAATCTCATCCGCCGAAGACCAAAAGTTTGTCCTAGGTAGACAATCACATCCACTTGATCTTACAGTAGGGAAAGCAACCCTTAATCCTTTCATCCACCAAGTCATCCTTAATCCTTAGGAGCATATCCATAGTCTTAAACGCGTCATCTCAAATCCTAATCCTAGAATCATCATCCTTAGCTTCCTAGGGAGATCCTTGCATTACATATTGCATCTCATATCCCCTTAGGATAATCATTTCATGCTACCTATAACACAAGCCACTAAGAAGAGAAAGGACATGGACCCTAATCTTATAGCTAGTTCATTTGATCCCATGACTGATTACACTAACACCATGGTCTCCTATGCGCCTTAGCCCAATAAAAAAATTGAGTACCTCTGGGTGGACACAAATGAGTCTCCTATAGTGAGCACTATGGAAAAATTCATGAACCATCCGAGACATGCTCACACAGTCAATGTTGTTCTAGGGCACAATAACCACACCATACTTGAAAGCATTTAGCAGAAAGGAATCCAACTACCACCTAGGATTATACCTATGCTACTCACACAACCCATGGCACTCCCAAGGGAGATCCCTCATTTAATAAGACATCACGTTTTAAAAACCATACAACAAGCAATACAAGTGGGATCTATCATATCACAACTAATGCAACCTTCTATCCCCCCACCTATATTGCACACCATGTCACAATCCACCCCACTTATAGTCATAGGAGCCTCACCTCCTAATCCACCACCAGATGTACAATAAATAGCCCCCATTTCTACCCAAGAACCACCACCAATTCAACCCACAGTTGCTCCAGTATCATAGCCAGTTCCACCCCCATCAACAGTCAACACCCAACAAGCTAATGTCTTGCCAGTCACTACGCAACCCATCCAGACTGCATCAACCATCTTGCAACCACAAAGTACACAACCCATCAGCTCTATGATACCTACCTCCACTCCACCTTTCATCCCTACAACACATCAGCAACAACCACAATTCACCATAGGTATGCCAATCATGGGAGCTCACAATCAACCCCTATTTCTGCAAAGGCCTACTTTCAATGCTCAACCAACGTCATGACCATAGTACACTCCAATAGTTCTACCTCAAACACAATTCAACCCAAACCCCCTACAACAAGCTTCCCAAGTTGGACAAACAATGCAAAATGATTCATCTTCCACTTGAGGCTACTCACAAGCCGCCATGAAATCCTTGGGTATCCCCATGTGGATATAGAACACCCAAGTCCAACAAAAAAAACCATAGTAGCATAATGCCAATCCATTCACATCCCAAGCACAAGAGAAACATACCAACCCCTTCGCAAATACCCAGCAGCCACAACCACAAACGCAGGGGGAAAATCCCTTCATGACACAATCACTGCAACAACTTGCTAATCCTTTCACTAACATGCACACTACCATCTAACCAATGCAGCAGAAAAGAACTCATTTTTCCAAATACCTAGCCATGCCATCTTCCATTGCATCACAAACTATTCCACCACCCCAACAATCTAGTGTTCCCATTAACACCAACTACCTCACCACAGCCACTAGGGGAATTCCACCATAGAAAACCTATCCTTCATCCTTTGGTAGCATGACACCACCATCCTACATAGGCCTGCAATAGGCTGAGCCCAATTATCCAACACCTCAAAAAATACATGCATACTTCCAGTAGTTATAACAACCCTATCAGGTGTTGCCACCTCCTCCACCACAATACTCCTTTCAGCAGCAATTTCTAGCATAACAACCCATCTACACTAATCAACAACCTCCATACCAAACACCACAATATCCTTAACAAAATCCTCCATAATTTCCATTTGATCTATATCAGATTCAGGAAACCAATGTGATCAGGGTTAATAATTCTCCCCCGCAAATCAATAAGGAATGGGATGAAATGAAGAATTCTCTTAAAAAGATAAAAATAGGGACCAAAGCTAAAACATTCAAGTTTGAAGAGGTGTGTCCTTACTCATTTTATTGATCTATCACTACAATACCCTTCCCCAAGGACTTTGAAACACCCAACTTCGATAAATACCAAGGGAAGGGAGATCTTGTGAGCCACGTTAAAGAATTCTACATGGCATGCCAAGAAGTGGCCTATAGAGATAACTTCCTCATGAGACTATTTCCCAACATCTTAGGAGGGACCACTCTTGAGTGGTTCTACAAAATTCCCTACAACAAAGTATCTACTTTCACCAAACTATCAGAGAAGTTTATGGCCCAATACGTGCACAATGTAGAGAATGAACTCTCCCTCCTTGATTTGTGTAATTCTAGACAGAAGGGAGGAGAGATCCTAGCTGATTACCTTCAGTGCTGGCAAGGGATTACTACAAGGTTGTCCTATCAACTCCCCAAGAAAAATGTCATAAAAATATTTATTAACAACCTCCATCCCAAGCTTGCCTACCATATGTGCATGAATTGTATACATACCTATCAGGACATCAGAATTAAAGGTATGGATCTTGAACGGGGTCTCATAGAAGATGGTGTTGTCAAGAACTACAAAGAACCCCAGCCTGACAGAAATAATAATGATTTATGACGATACTAGAAAAATAACAAGAATGAAATGACTGATGGAGCCACTGACACAAAATACATTCAGGTCATGGTGGCCAGTCCTAACACACCTACCCACACTTATCAGCAAGCACTGACAGTATAACCTCTACCCCCTCCCATGTATCAATAGCCTACTTCTGCATATCACCAATTGACATACCAGAAAAACATATGCCCTCAAGGTGTGACTATCTATCCCCCTCTAGAAACATCATATCAAACCAACTATCAAGGTCCAGTAAACCAAACAAATGGTATATCTGTCTTGTTTGGACAACAAAGACCTCATGCTCAGAATGCACCACAACAAATGTCTACCCCCTTGGTTGAACCCATGGATGTTATCTTCCACAGAATGGCTCAGGCTAACCAAATTGTGTACCCAAAGACAACCATTTGATGACTCAATACCTAAGCCTACATGGTACAAAGATAATGAATACTGTGATTACCATCATGTTAAGGGACACACCACCATCAAATGCATGAAGCTAAAACACTACATCTAGGATCTCATCAACCGCAAAGAGATTGAAGTAGATTCTCTAGCCCAACCATCGCCAAATACAAGCCTTAAAATCTATCAAAATGCATTTCCTAAACACACTTCAGGTAAAGGACTAGGCAATACGCTCAATCCCCTAACCAGGGGAAGGGCAAGAAAGGAGACAATGGAGATAGAAAAGATTATACAAATACATATATCAACTATGATAATCTCATTGGCTGCATATCCCAAGTCCACCCCTATGTCAATGTCATTCATGTCAAGGGCACCGATAACCAATGCACAGTCACCACTCATTGCAAAAAAATAATAGTTACAGGTGAAAGTACCACTCCATCTGCAGGTACCCAATACAACTCGTTGGAACACCTAGGGAATACTCCTGCTCAAATTTCCATCCTGGATCTCCTCTGCACCTCACCCATCCATCAAAAGATCCTCAATAAATCCCTACAAGAATCATGTGTTCCCAGTGACATCAACCTCACTGAATTCAAGAACCTTGTCGGCCACTTATCTACATCTTGTGGGGTTTCTTTTAAACCAACAGATGTACCCTCTAAAGAACTTGATCATAACCTTCTTCTCTGTATCGCTGTCATGGTTAAATATTTTTCCATTAAGAGAGTCATGATAGATAATGGTTTGGCCCTAAATCTGTGTACTCTAAAATTCATCAAATAGTTGGGATGCACTGAAGTAGATATAATAAATGATGTCATTACCATCAAAGCCTATGACAATCTGGAGTGCATTTTTGAAGGCACCATTTCATTGCCCATCAAGGTGGGCCCTGATATCCAAGATACATTATGTCATGTTGTTGATCTTGACCTTCCCTACAACATCCTCCTTAGATGCCCATGGATCCATTCTATGCAAGCCGTCCCATCCACCTACCATCAGCGGATCAAATTCCCATATAATGGCACTAAAATCACCATCCACGCACATCCCAAGCCCTTTGCATACTACAATACATTGGAAACCTCCTTCCCACATTCCAATCACTATCCTAGGATCAACATGGGCACCTCTGTCACCAGTTCATCTCAAATCCATTCAGATCTAGAAAAAATCCTCTCTTCCACCCTTTCCACATTCAAGATCAACAAAAAATGTTGTGGGGAGTACAACCTATTTGATGCCTTCATAGTTTTAAGCATTGCCAGTTGATCCACATATCCAAGCGAGACCAAACAAGAACATAACAAACCAAAGCAAGCCATAGACAAAGTAATTGGGTCCTACCACTTTTTATCTCAAATGACATTTTGAATAGCCAAGAGATGGCACCAGACATCAATCGGTGGATTTATAAATATCCACCACCCCTAGACACTAGTTTCCTCAATTATTCCAAAGGAAAATACCCTTCAACTCACAAGCTGGTTACAGAAAAATGGAACTATCAAGGTGGTGGCTTGGGTGCTAAAAAAAATAATGAAAGCCCCTTTTGTGCCCACCAAACAAAAAAAGCATTTAGGCCTTGGTATGGATTCCACCATGAATGGGGATACTAATGAAAAAATCTATACCCATTGTAGACCCCTGGGCCTAATCATTGAATTCAAAGATGTCCTTGAAGAAAAAATTGTGAAAGCCTATGACAATATTGACAATGACATCTTCCTGGGCAACTCTATCCTCCATCAAATCTCCATTAATTTTATTAACCTTCCCCTTCTACATCCCGAACTCATAGACTGGGACCAACCAAGTTTCCTACATGTTGATGAGCTCCAAAGAAAGGACATGCTCCTAAGATTCATGGGAGCAGTTGAACAAAGCAATGACTGGGGGAAAGATTCAACACATGTCTACAAACTGGATCCGAAGGCATACTTTGGGGAAGAGGAGGACTTCAGCCACAAAATTGGAGTAGAAAACAAAAATAAAAAGGAGAAAAAACTATCCCCTAGCGAAAACCTCTCTGGGGCGCTATCTGATAAAAAAATAGTAAAAATAAAAATAAATGGCATATCTGCTAGTGAAAATCTCTATGAGGCACCAGAGGATGAAGAATCTCCTCTTCCTCTTATCCATGATTACAGGCCTGAGTAGTCATCTATCCTCATTGAAGAAACCAAGCCTATCAACCTGGGCACAAAAGAGAATCCTGCCATCACATACATAGTAGCATCTCTATCAGAAGGAGAAGAAACAACTTTTGTTTCTCTCTTACGAGAATCTATAGATAAATTTGCATGGTCCTATTCCCACATGTCAGGATTAGACCCTAACTTAGTAGTTCACCATCTAGTAGTGGACCCAAAAATCAAACCTATCAAACAAAATCTCTGAAAGATGCACCACAAGGTAGGACTACTTGTTAAAGCAGAGCTAGAGAAGCTACTCCTAGCCAAAATCATCCACACCATTGACTACTCTAAATGGATCTCCAATATGGTGCCAATGTCTAAACTTGATAAATAAATCAATATATGTATAGACTTCCAAGATATCAACAAGGCATGTCCCAAGGATGATTTCCCACTACCAAACATAGACATGATATTAGACCTCACATCAGGACATGAGATGTTGTCACTCATGGACGGCTTTTTAGGATATAATTAGATCCATATGACAGAAGAAGATCAACACAAGACAACATTCACAACCCCTTGGGGAACCATCTGCTATAATATGATTCCATTTGGTTTGAAGAATGCTGGGGAAACCTATCAAAGGGCCATGAAAGTCATTTTCCATGACATGATTCACAAGATCCTTGAGGACTATGTAGATGATATCTTGGCTAAATCAGTTAAAAGGGAAGATCACCCAGATATTCTAGAATGCATCTTTGACAAGATTGGACACTACAGCCTAATGCTCAACCCTAAGAAGTGTGTCTTTAGGGTCACATTAGGAAAACTCCTTGGCTTCATCTTATCCAATAGAGGCATTAAAATAGATCCCAAAAAGGTACAAGCTATCATGAAAATGCCTCCACCAAGAAAACTCCGACAACTACATAGCCTCCAAGGAAAATTACAATTTGTACGCTGTTTTATCTCTCAGTTAGAAGATAAGTGCCAAATATTTACTCCTCTCTTGCAAAAGGATAACAATTTTAAATGGGATCCTCAATGCCAGAAGAGTTTTGAAAAGATCAAAGAGTACTTGGCTAATCCACCCATCTTGGTACCACCTGTACCTGGCTGACTACTCACCCTATATATTTCTACTACTACAATAGCACTGGGGGAACTCCTTGCTCAGTTGGATGATGAAGGTAAGGAAGGATCCATTTATTACATCAGTCAGAACTTAGTGGGTTATGAGCTCAATTATTCCCCTATGGAAATAGCATGCCTCGCAATAGTTTTTTCCACTCAAAATATTTTCCACTATATGCTTAGTCATACAACCAAGCTCATTTCAAAAGTGGACCCTCTCAAGTACCTACTCTCTAAGACTACTTTCACAGGTTAAATGGAAAAATGGGTTATGCTGCTAAGCGAGTTTGATATTCAATATGCAGATAGAAAATCCATTAAAGGAAAAGTCATCATAGATTAGCTAGTAGAAGCACCATTGGTGGACGCATATCATCTGATAAAAGAATTTATAGATGAGCATTTGTACATTATAAAAGAGCAACCCACTTGGAAACTCTATGTTGATGGATCCTACACAACCCACAGTGCAGGGGTGGGAATACTTTTCGTCACACCGCAAGGTGACTACATCCCTATTTCATTCAAATTGGGATTTCCCTGCATGAACAACATTGAATAATATGTGGCACTAGCTATAGGACTCTGCATGGTTATAGAGTGGAACATCACATATATACATGTCTTTGGTGATTCCCAGCTCATCATTAAAAAAGTCCTGGATGAGTATCAAACCAAAGAAGACAAACTAATGCCATGTAAGGAGATGGTTGACAAGATGAAAGAGCATTTCCTCCACTTGAAAATAACACAAGTACCATGCTTCCATAATAAGGCTACTGATATTCCTCATGAATCTACACAATACAAATTCTTAGTTGAGCAACTTCATGCTCCCACTTACGAGAACAATGAATCAAATTGCGTATGCGTCTTGATTGGTCTTGTGTCCTTATGGTACGACGATATCCATGATTATCTACAAAATGGTACAATATACCCTCATCTCACCACAACCCAATGCCAAAACCTTATTCATAGAGCTTCCCAATACACCCTTGTAGCCAACACCCTTTATCATCGAGGCTATAACAATGTGCTCTCTAGATGTTTAGATAAAAATGAGGCCGCCCAGGATTTACAAGAGGTACATGCTAGAATCTGTGGTGCCCAAATGAGTGGCATGGTCCTAGCCAAGAAAATTTTATGGACAAGATACCATTGGCCTACAATGGAACATGATGCTTGTGAGTTCGTCAAGAAGTGCTTACCTTGTCAAAAACATGCCAATTTGATCCATGCTCCTACATAGGACCTCCAACCTATTACACCCCCTTGGCCTTTCTCTTGTTTGGGTTTTGACCACATTGGTAAGATCTCTTCCCTCTATTCTGAAGGACACAAATACATAATAACAACAATGAAGTATTTTACAAAGTGGGTTGAATAAATTCCACCCACCCTCACTATAGGTGTCCAGATCTCAAAATTCCTCCTCTACCACATCGTCGACCACTTCAGCATACCCTACACTATCTTGACGGATCACAAATTACCATTTGAAAATTAACACATCAATGATCTGTGTTCTCGCCTCCATATCCATCATCATTTCTTTAGTCCATATTTTCATCAAGGTAACGGCCAAGCTGAGGCAACTAATAAGAACATTGTCAAAATCCTTAAGAAAGTTGTCAATGATACTAGCCACAACTGGCATCTCCAAATTAACCCCTCCCTCTAGGAATATCACACTTCATATCATACTCCTACATGCACCAATCCATATTCCCTAGTCTACGGTGCTAAATCTATCTTACCAATTGAGGTTGAGCTGTCATCCCTCCAGGTATCACTGAGAGTCCTAATCATTGATGAAGATTACTGAGTAGCAAGACTCACACAACTTGATCTACTAGATGAAAAGTGCCAGAAAGCCTATGATCACCTGATTTTCTATCAAAATAGACTCAAGAGGAAATATAATAAGAAATTCCACCAATGCCAGTTCCAGGTATGGGACTTTATGCTAAAGTAAAATCAAAGAGTGGGTACTGATCGAGAAAAGAAAGGTAAGTTCAAGGTTACCTCGAAAGGCCCATACATTGTTACTGCATGCTTCGGGTCTGGGGCATATCAACTCTCCACTACTGAAGGAGAACCCTTGAATGATCCTATCAACATCATTCATTTGAGGTGCTTCTATGCCTGACAGCTAGTTATTCTAGTCATTTGAAAAAATTCATAAAAAGTATAAAAGGTCCTAAAAAAAGAGAGTATAAAAAAAATAAAAAATAGTCCTAAAAAAATCTCAAAAAAGTAGAAAAAGAAGCTGAAGAAATGGTTTTCCCAGTGAAAACCTGGCAAATAGGTGCTTAGGCAACATTAAAAAAAAAATCAAAAGTCAAAAAAGAGTAAGGAGAAAAATTTCGGCTAATGGTGAAAACTTGGCAATCAAGCGCCTTGGACAAGTATGCATGCTGAAAGCCTAGAAATAGACATCACACATAATGGACCATTCCATTATCTATCAAAGTCTCATTCCCTCCATCTGTTTCCTCCATTTCATTCCAAATCCCCTATTCCCTAGGTGTTCCAACACTATCGCACTTCATAAAAAATAACAAGATCCAATCTAGTCTCGTCAAAAATATTTGTACATACTCGCTTGTATTTAGTTGCTCAGTTTTGTCCTTATATTTTCATCACGTGTCCAATTTCCTCTCCATCAAACTAAAACTATGAGCCTCCATCCTACTAACCTTCCTTTCCTAGTCCTTTGCAGTTCTCTTATTCAGTCCATCAGTTGAATGTGACAAACACCAAAAACCTGGGTCCCGTTGCATCTATTGCATCCACTACATCACTTCATTTTTCATATCATCCATGCATTTCCATTAGGATCATTGCATTTACATACATTGTATCATAAAACATTCATAACAATCAAATGCATTCATCACATCTCATCAAAAAAACTACAATATACATCAAATGGATAAACATACATCTAGATACATGCATTTAAAACATCACATACTGTAAACATCTATGTCAATACTCATATAAGCATATGCATAATAACATCATATAGAATAATGCATAGAATCACATAGAATCATATAATCATCATCGTTCATAATATATATAAAATTATGTCCATAAATACAATGTCTGTCATCAATAAATACATCCTCATGCACCTAGGTGCTGATATACATATACATCTCATCCAAAAATACAAAAATGTGCGTGTCACAAAATCCTTTGATAAAATCATGTAGGTGGCTATGATGGTCCTCCTCTTTGTCCTAGTGGTGGACATGGTGGCATCCCAACTGATCCCTAAGATGCCCACCCTGTTCTCTATGATAGAGACCGCTTTGTGAATGTCTATCTCTGGCCCTTAGGTACTAAATCATGGTACAATATCCTATAGTGGGTTGCCTCCCTACTTGCCCTAGCTACATCTTTGTGCACTGCAAAGGCCTCTGCTACTACGTGACCCATCCCACCTATGCTGGCTACCTGTCGAGCAATGTCTCACTCTATCATATATGCCTTGGCTTGCCTCTATGTTGCATCCTTCTCTAAGGTAAATGTTGTAACCTACTTTGTAGCCTATTCCATCTTCCCTGTGAGGGTACCTAACTGACCTGTCAATGTCCCTATCTCTATCTGTAGCTCAGCGATATCCTATTTCAAGCCCTCCATCAAAAACTCTCTAGAGTCTACCTTGCCCTGTAAGGTGCCATGTGCACCCTCAACCCTGTCTGCCCATACTATCCCCTCAGCCAATAGTCTTGAAATTTGAGATAACTTTGTCTCCATGCTAGCCTTTGATACCTGTTGCATAGCTAGTATCCCTTGTATTCATCTGAGCTCTCTCCATAGGCTATCTTTCTCTACAACATTGGTATCGTGTGTCTCCTGCAAAACATATCCTATGGGTGGCCGCTGTGGCCCCTATGGTACCTATCCCTGTATTAGCCCTTGTGACCCCTAATCCTATCCCCCCTCCTCTCCCTCATGTACCTCAAATCATGGCTGGACACATCTCCTCTAAGTTCTCCTCCTCTATCCCACTTCTAATGTCTTAGGGGAATCCCCTACTACTATCCCATCATTAACCTCTATGTCACCTATAGGGTTCTCATGAGCAGCCACATGTACCAGATCCATCAGTCGTAGAGGTACATGTGCGACCCACTAGGCCGCATACTCTACCATCATCCCTGCATCCACTACATCTGGCCTCAACACATATTCAACCTGTGCCAAATTCCTCCATGTCACCCTCATTGTAAGAGTGTCAATGTACCTCTCCTAGACTCCAACCTCCCTGGTGACATGAGGATGTAGACCATCCTCTGCCACCACCCCCTGCTATAACCCAAACTACCTCCTCACTTGGGATGGCCTATATCTCTCAATCTTGTGGATAGTCCTCCCCAGTAGAAAACATTTTATCTAAACATACAAGAGGTATATGAAATCCTTGAACCCATCCTCCACCCCAGTCTCACAGTCCATAGATCCCCATAGCTCACACGCCCTTTATGGTGTCCAACAGAAAAACTAGAGCTCATTGATCAATCGTCACCAATAACCTATCTATTCCATAGAGGTATACCTTGGTGGTAGCCTATATCTGCATGCGTAGGTATCTCTTGGCTATCAAGCCTCCTACACTCTCATTATTTAGAACACTGCAATATGATCCCAAGCCCATACTAATAATAATGTGACCCCTGTCCCCATGTTGCATACCCTGCGATATGTAGCCATGTGTAAATCATGGTACAACTGTCCTAAGACAAAAAAATCCCCAACAATATGTGGTCGCCTACTCTAGCATCACCGCTAACACCCTAGACCACCCCATCCCAAGCCCATGGCCGGCCAAGTCTTCCAGCATCCTCCCACCCATCAATCTCACCAGAAACAACACTATCCTCCTCAGCCTCCTGTCAACTACCAACTGCCAGGGAATCCATGTCCTATATTTAGGCATCCTCCTCAAGGGCCTCCTAAAATCTAACTCCATATAATGCTCACTATCATCCATACTATACTAAGGGACCGGTCCTTGGATCGGTATCCACAAAATCCCCCATACATCCTCCAATGTGATAGTCGCCTCCCTAGTAGGCAGGTGGAATGTGGTGGTATCACTATGCCAACGCTTCATAAGTGCAGTCATCATCCCATTATGTGCCTATAGCCTAGGCCATTGGGGCACATAATCCAGTCCCACATCTAATAATAGTCCCCACTCTACCTTCGTCAGCTAGCCCTCCAACTCCATCTTGGGCGGCCAGTGCTCCCCAGATCCCAATGGTGGAAACTGCTCCTACAAAATCCAACACCACCATGTTCATGTCAATTTCCTCTTGCTTTTAGCCTAAACCATCCTAGAATGGGGTATCATGTCCATAGATCTCTTCCCAACCCATCCCTAGACCCCATTGGGTCCTTCCTTTTCCCTCCCCCTCAACATCTTCCCTTTTTTGGCACAGACGCCGGTTTGGGTGGAGACATCAGTTCTTCAACCAGTGTCTCTGACCATTTTTCTCCCAGACCCCTATCTACCAAGACGCGGGTCCAGGTCCAATGTCTTCGCAAATACTGGTTCAAAACTGCCATCTGCACAAATGCAAGTTCGAGGATTGACATCTATGAAGACGTCGATTTGGGGATCAAAGTCTTCATAAATGCCATTTCAAGAACTGGCGTCTCTAGTTCAGGCCCATTTAACCCCTTATTAATGACCCCTAGCCCATCCCCAAAAGCATAACAAATTTTAAAATAGTAAATGCAAGGTCTCAGTTGAGCTAGTCACCGGTGCTAGCCACTCAGTGGGTCTCCCATGGATCCAAACATGCTCTCCCAACTGCCCTTTTAGCCTCTCGTTCACCATATTTTCTCTCTAGAGCTATTTTCTCCTCCACTCACTATTCACAAATGACCTTCTTTTTCCCTCCAGCCCCTCTTATAGCCCCCATTTTTCCCAAAAAAAATTTCGCTCTATTTTCTTCTCTTGTTTGTATATTATTGTATTATTAATCCCATTGTATAGTCTAAATGTGCAAAAATCCAAAAAAAAAAAAATCACAAAAAATTAAAAAAATCACAAATTCTTCAGAAAATTACAATAAACCTTTCCTTCTTTTCACATCGCTCAATTTTTCCAATTTTAGTGACGCTTTGACTCCTATGACTGTGATCATGTTTTTCACCAATCATTTTTGCGACTAACTATCCTTGCTCCTCATTCTGTTCACAGCTTTTGCCAGCGAATATGCATTCAATCAAATCAAATCCAATCCTTGCCAGTCCAGCTGCATCCTTCTAGCATCGGCTTATCAAATCCTTCATCACATCATCCTGTTCATGGCAAGAACTTTAGACTGAATGTCTGCTTGTTCATGAGGCCTTCTTTATTGATTTTAACTTTTTGTGTCAGTTGAACCCTACTCACCACTACCTCGATCTGCTATATCTTGGTACATTGTGACTAGTGGCTACTAATACATGCACCTTTTGCAGTGTGCTTTGTTTTAGTGTCTAGTCCACGCAAAATAATCCTATCATTTGTGTTTCCTAACACCTAATGCATACCTCCTTTTACAAAATCAATAATGGATGTTCTCTCCATATTTTACACACACAGATCCCCAAGGCTCGTTAGTTATATTTACTTTCATCATTGCATTTGCATTCTGAGTTGCATTCATGCTTGCATTTTAGAAGGCTTCTATTTATTAATGTTAGTAACATAGTAGAATATATAATTGCATGAAGTTGCATAAGGATGATGTTAGAAGTATAAAAATTGTCTTCCTTGAGTGATGGTGTGCATACTCTAACGCATCTAACGTGAAAGATCTTGGATGTCGTGAAGTGACTACTCCCTTGAGTGTGGCTACTCCTAGTCACCTTGTTATGTGAATGTTTTTATATTGGTTATTCATTTTTGTTTGTTTGATATCTTGTTGTGTTGTATGTGGTCAACATTAATTTCTTTTGGATTTTCTTATAATTGGATTAGTCACCCAAAACCCTTTCTTTGTCTAGTTGTGGCATTAGTCACATTTGATTTATTGTTGGTATTGTATAAATTTTTGATTTAATGTTGAAATTTGGAAGTTCTCCCATTTGGGCTTTTCCTTAGACTTGTATGGTGGCTATTCCGAATGTTTGTGATTTTTGACCATGTTTCGTGATAAGTATTGTTTCTATCATGTTCTTTGTGGACCTCAAATAGTATGTATAAGGGAGTACAATGCAGATATTGCACTATAGTTGTAGGTGAAACAAAATGCCTTATGTAATTTATATGTTTACGTGAGTGCTGCATTAAGTAAAGTTGCATGAAATATTCAAATTTCTATTCAATATGAACATGGATATGTGTGTTCTATATTAAGCTTTAGTATGTATGTATTTCATGATTTTTGAAAGCATTAAAGATAAATACTTATTTAAAGAAATGTTAGATGACGAAAAATTGATCAAAGTGATTTTTGGTTTATGCTTAAATTTGAGTTATTTTACTCTTTGTGGTTTGTTATGCATATCTTAAAATATAGTTAAGTTAATTTGCATTAGTTCTTCTTGAATGTAAATGAGTGATTGTTGTGATGGTATATTCTTTTGGTGTTTATGAAGTGGGTGAATCTTC
>MU227519.1:1764417-1795878 GCA_018584345.1 Thuja plicata
TATATATATATATATTAGATTATAGTTTAAATGCGATTAATTTCCTTTATATGTGTTGAGATTTAGTGTTTAAATAGGTATTTAATTTTAATCTATACTATTTGAGTTAGTATATGGTAGTGTTCTATTTTAAATAGGGATTATTCTCATTACTGAATTATAAATGTTGTTAATTCTTTACATGATTATCTAGTAATTAATAGTACCATTGATTTATAAATAGAAGAGGGTTTTGTATTGTTTATAGATTAACTATTATTAGTCAACAAGTTTTGTTGGTGTATAATTAGATAATAATAGCGTCATTATTGGACGAATTTTATCAAATTTTATATTGCACCTAGGAGTTTTATAATTTTGTAATTATAACTGATAATTGGTAATTATTTCTTAGATGTATTTATGAGTTGTTTTTATAAATAGATCTATAGGAAAGTTTAACATTTTACCAAATATGGACTATTTTATTATTTCTAGATAGTAATTTTAGTGAGTAAATGAATTTGCATGATTGAGAATTATAAATTTGTTTATTCCTACGTTAACATTATATTTGATTTAATGCAATCTGAATATGATTTGATGATGTGTTTTGGGTGCATGTTTAAATGAATCGAGTGTTTTTCTATGTTATCATATTTTTGGGTATCTGTTGGGTTAGATGACCCTAGGACTTAAATCCAAAGGTTTTTGGATTGTACTTTCTATATGATGTATTGATGATGTCAGTTGGTGTTTATATGATTGTCATAGTCCTGATTGGTTAGACCCAACTTGGTTTGGTTCTGATGTAGTGTTTGGGCATATGAGGATACTGTGGATGTTTTATGGTTATTGAGAACCTATGTGCACCTGAATGGGTAGGATGCAATTGATTTGTGATGTACTTTTATGATACTCTTTTGTGAACCTAGGGTAGGTTACCTAGTTGTATAGTAGGAGGTGGCTTGCAATAAGTACCGGAGCCCACAAGTGGCTGTCAGGATTTGCTTATTGTAAGTAGTGGTAACAAGTGATAACATAATTAATCTAATTAGGCTGATCTAGTATTAAACTAATAATATTAATGCCTCACCCATGCTTAAGTGCTAGTATATGCTAAGATGGAGGATGAGATGATGCTTACCCCCTTTCAAGGTGCGGGTTCGGGCATCATTAGTGATCTTGTCTATTTGAAAGGTCACTAATGCCATGTATGGTCACTTGGGTGCCAGAATCCATTAAGGGATTGTTAGGACTTAACTCAAGGGTTAGACATACATGATGACACCTTCCTATATACAACTTAGGTTATCCTACATGTGTCAGTTATCTCTGGTGTTGTTTGGTATTCCTTGTTATATTTTAGATTGCTTCTAGGAGCTTCCTTTGCATTGGAGTATGAGGTCATGTATGCCTTGTTTGCATTCTTGTTGTATACCCCATGTGATGGGCCTGTTACTATCTCCTCAGCATAGTGGGAGTGGACCTTTGGTTCCATGTGGTCGGGTGGTAGTGATTCTTATTACGATTGAGATTTTGATGGATTCTTCATCATGCTTGGATGTTTCTTATTGCAGTTTCATCTTCCTAGTTTTTTGGAGACTTGATCAGTTACTTGAGATGTGTTTTTGTACCATATGTATATATTGGTTATCATCCTTGGAGGATGCATTGTATTGTTTATTATGTATTATTACATACCCTGCGACTTGTGCAGTGGATGTTGATTAGGTAGTATACCTTATGGTATTAGATGTATATGTAATCTTTATTTATGAGATGTATGTTATTGGTTCTAGATTATGTAACCTTTATGTCAGTTCTTTATTATTGTAATCGTAGATTATTATGTTTAAGTAATTTTACGCCAAGGAACCCTCAAGAAATGTTGTCGATCTATGAGTTGTATTTCATGTATATCATGTACTTCAGTATGTTGCTTCCACATTGTTAACATTATTGTTGTAAACATTTAAGAAAAAAAATTATTCCATGAAGTTAGTGTCATGTTTAGGTTAAGTTCTCATGGGTTCCCTGGCAGGGCATTACATCTCCCTTCCTCTTCCTTCCCGTTGCATCCTTTTTCAAGAAAATTCCACAGCACTATCCTTGTTGTGTTCTTTCTCAAGGGGGCACAACCCTATATCATCATCGCTTTGACATGATTCCTAGAAACCCTCTTCCTTTGGGAAAACTTATTTTCTTCTCTTTGATGCAACATCACTTGCGATGCCATGTCAAAGAGGGGAAAAATGTAGATGTCAAAAAATATTAATATTAAATTCCCTTTTATTCAACTAACTATTTAATTTAATTAATTAAATAGTTTCATCAGTGGTATTTATCAATAATCTAAATACTATCCTAATGTATTTTATTTAAATACATTAGCCTCACAAAATCCCCTTTTAATAAATTTATATTTACTAACACAAAAATCCTCCATTTCCCTAATTCTTCTAAGCTATGATTTATTAAAATCTAAGTTGAATTATAATCTAAACCCAACCTAGAGACCTATTCAACCAATCTATAGGTCTACCCTAAGCCTACCATATTCCTACTCTACACCCATCACCTCACTTCCTAAGCATACTCCCCTACCTAATTATCCTCTAATCCTACTTAAAAAGGTGATTCCTAACCCTTTTAATGTTAATAGAATGCTCACACATGTGAACATTCTCTCCAAAATGGTCACCCATCCCTCTTAAATACTCTTACATCTTTTTCTCCCACTTGAAAATTGTGAGCCACTCAAACATTTAATGCTATGTTTGACCCTTGAATGGCCATCCCTTCCAAGCCCATGTGTCCCTTATGTGGCTCTTATGTGGATTCCACATAGGTTCCACCTAATTCAAGCCCTTCTCTTCTCTCCCAAAAATCTATAAATAGAGGCCTTCTCCTCTTGTATTGGCATCTCTCATTTTGCATTGTTATTATGCTATTTTAGTTTTAGAAGTTCATTTCTAGTTTTCATGCTCTTTATGCTTAAATCACTTAGAAGTTACATGCTAGGCTAATGTTCAGTGAATCATAGTTTTTATCTTGCATTTTGCACATTCTTTTCATAGTTTAGATCATCTTTTGAGAAGAATTTGAGACTAGTTCTTCATACTAGTTCTTGAATCTCTTCTTTTCATCCAATCTTGCATGCACATTTGCACTGCATTGGGGATCCATTTAATTTGTGTTTGATAGAGCACACTCACATCCAATCTAAATGAGAAAATAAAACAAGTAATATAGGGTGAACTAACTTGTTTTTATCTCAATCTGATGTTATGAAAATTTCTTGTTGGTTCTTGCTTATTTCATGATTTATATGTGCTAACTCGCTAAATTTTCATGTTTGAGCTTGCTCTTAATAGGTTGAAGATTTCCTCATAAACACTAGGCACAAGACACCAAGGACCAAGATGACTGGGGAAATATTCTCCTTTGGGACCATCACAAGTCACCCAAGGAGAAGGCCCTACCACTTCTATCCTGTCTCCTACTACCAATGTAGAAAGAAGTAATTTTTACAAGAGAAAGAGAGCTTCTTCCTCTCCCCGATTAGAGAATCTACAAGAAGAATTAGAACTGAATGATGTGCCCTTAGTCAAAAGGAAAATATCTCAGGAAACCTCTCTAAGGAAAAAGGAGACCACAAAGGAGCAGACAGAGGCTCCAAAGGAGCATGACAATCCTTTGGATAATCTTTGCTTAGATGAATTCCCCATGTTAGATTTTGAGGGCCTAGAAGGTTTTGTAGATCCAAGACAAGATACACCTGACTCTATTATAGGGATTAACATAGAGGCACAAGCACCCATCAATCCTCAAGTTATCTCCATTCCACCTCAGTCCCAATTCACAAACCTTGCCCTGAATGTGCCTCTCATAGGATCAAATTCTAGCACCAAACAAAGGGCAGAAACTTAGGATACTAACACTACCAAAAACATAGAAGGGGACAAGATTGTAGGGCAAGGTGCAATGCTAACTCCACCATCTTATATTCCAACTCCACCAATCTCTCTCCCAACTCCCATTCCTACTCTACCAACCTCTCTCCCAACTCCTTCATCAACTCCACCCCCTTCCATTTCCACTCCCCCACCTGTAGTACTAGCACCAAATCCACCACCATCTATTCCTCTACCTTCCTCTAGCCCAAATCCCCAAGTGTCAGTAAGTATAGAAGCTATGCCTCCCCTTAAGACCGCATTGGAATCTATGAAAGGTCTTAATTTAGAGATATCAATCAATTCCTTCGAGGATGAAGGCAAAAATAAAGATGAACAAGATGCCACAAGAGAGGAAGATAAGGGAGAGGAAGAGAGAGAGGAAGGTGAAGTAAATGAGGAAGAGAGGAAAGAAGAGGGTGAAAATGAAGAAGAGTCAGATAAAGATGAGAGGGTGACCCCTAGTCCAAAAATATTTTCTTTAGTCCTTCACATCGCCCCGTATGAGCCAGTTACATCCTTTAGTAAACCCACTTGGTTCACAAAAGAGATTTAGCCCTGAAAAAGGACTTAAACAAATGAAGAGGATGAAGAAGACACAAATATGTCATTCTTAGGGCAAGCCTTCCATCCAACAGAGACTAATATACTAGCAAGAATCATATCATATATTACTCAAGAAACCAAGGGTCATTGGAAGGTATAGGTGCTAGTTCCATCTACCAGTGCATCTCAAGTACAGATAACCCTAGAAGATTATACATTTGAAGAGGTGGATCTGGGAGAACCAACAAGAGAAGGAAGTAAGACTGGAAAATTTAGGGCTCAAACATTCTCTAGGTTTCATGAGCAAAGATGAAGAAACTATCAAGTCCCTGATAGAGGAGAATGAGGCTCTGAAGAAATTAATCTATAAAATGGTGGGTCCCATTGACCCAAATTTCCTAGAGACCTCATTACAGGTCATACTAGAGAAGAAATTTACTCCAGACTTTCTAATAGGTGTAACCCATTCTTTCATTTAGGAAAATGCTGATTGGAAGAACAATTTTGAACAATGGGGAGAGAAAGTAATTAGGGATATCTTCTAGCCATTCAGGGTTACACTTAAGGAAGTCACCAATTTGGTGGATATTATGGAAGGATATGGAGAATTAGACTCTAAATTGACCTAATGGTGATTAGCTATGTAGGATCTAAGGATAATCAAGAAGCAGTGCTTCCAAATTTTCGTCAAGATATATAAAGGTGAAGAGATAGACAATTTTAGTACCTGGACCAAAAGTATAGAAAATTCCACAAAGGTCCATAAAAAATGTTTGGAGAAGGTGCATCAAAAGCATAAGGAATTATGGAATGGGTGGAAGAAATAGAGAATTTTTTGCAGGTATTGACTTAGAGTTATAGAGAGATGAGGATAGGCAAATCATGTGCCCGACCAAAGAAGTGATACAATAATTCAAAGGTATTCTGGTAGGAGTTAGCACCAAAGAGGACTTGCCCCAAATTTTCTAGTTCAAGGAAGATATGAAAAGTATTTCTGAACACGAAGAAGAGATCAAGTTCTTTGCTTCTGAATTGACCATTTTCATAGAAAATCAAGAACCACACCTTGCTAAAGTGAAAAGACAAGAAGTAAACTATGAGGAAGTATAAGAAATAGTACAGAGATTGCGAGTTTCTCATCTAGAGGTGTTCCCAAACTGACTATTCAGTTTAGAGTTAGCCATTTTTTGAGAAAATAATTCTTCCATACTTAGCCATTTTTCAAAGTCTAGTTTTTGGGATTTCGGCCTTTGAAAGTCCAAAATTTGGGAGTCCCAAATTTTGGTTCCATACTTAGTCAAATTTGCACTTGGCTATTTTTGGGGCAAAGGTCAAGGTTCAAATTCTAGGCTATTCTAGTGTGAATTTTTTTTACATGAAAATGGAACTTTAGATCAGATAGATGCATAAATTGAGTTTATTTTTCAATGATTAAGGGTCTTCTATCAGTTCCCACCGTGAAGAGAACCCCAGATTAATATTCCAAGAAGAACTTAGAGATCAAGAAGAAGACTCCAGTTACAAACACTAAAACTCCAGCTTATCTCTTTCTTCTTTCTTAATGAGTTTGACCCTATTTTCATGGGCAAACGGATTATAAATGGATTAAGGATACATGAAAGTAGTCCAGTATTAGTTTATCAGTATATTTATTTAGAAAGCTTTAGTTTTAGTTTGTTTTCATTTTTTTAGAGTTACTGATGCCCTAATTTTGGGGTTCAAAGTTTGTAGATCACAACTCTATATATTGTAAGCAAAAAAATGTATTAGGGTCAGATTCTTGATAGAATAAAGATCTACAATTGGTGCTTAATTCATGGTGTGATTATTTTTCTACTATCTATGTGAAATTAATGAGTGTGTGTTTTCTTATTCATTCTTTTCAAAGAGCCAACTATGTTTATTGTTTCATGAATCTACGATTCTTTAAATTTGAGTTTGTTGTTGTTCATCTACTTTGTTGTGACTAATGTATGGGAAAGATCATCTATTAGGTTCAATGATAAATCCATCTCATGTGTGTGTACATCTTGGTGACTTCATGATTTGATAGATTTTGAAAATATTGCATGCGTAAATACATTTTCTCTCCAAATGATTGCATCTATTGGGTATAAAATTATGAAGTGGTCTGGTTTATATCTAGTGGGTTACTCCAAATCTTTCCATCATTCAAATTAACATAGAATTATTAACAATGGTTTATGTCCGTAAGGATTTCATTTCTAGAAAAATTTACTTTATTCTTGTCACCCAACTCTTTTATTTTCTTGTTACGAATCTATATTGATTGGAATCATATTTAGTTTTAAGTATAAATTTGCATCATTAGTGAACTACATTCATTGATAAATCAGAAAATACAAAAAAGTACTAAATTTGTTTTGTAGTTTGATGTCTTGAAAGTACCAGCAAAGGCCTCCTTGTGAATATTCACATTTATCTTTAGTTGAGTTACCAAGTAGGTTGTACTATGACCACGGAGAACCTTTGGATTAAATTCATTATTCTTTCAAGAGAGGATATCAAACCTTGAGATCCTAGAAATAGACTTGTGTAAAAATAACGCTCAATAGAAGTGGCACTAGAAGGAGGGCCAAAAGACTGAAGAGCTGGATAATATTGGATCTTTCTCTCTAGAACAGTTTGAGTGAGTGCTTAGATCATCTTCAAAAAAGAGGCAAGTTCCTTGAACTCACTCACCACTACAGAGCTCGTATTGACAAAGGAAAGTCAAGAGAGAACCCCTCTCACCATCACACCATTTCCCAAAATCTTCTTAGACAACAATCAAAGATCATTATCCCGACTGTCCTTGCAGCCATAAACAAAAATCAGAATTTGTAAAATCAGAATTTACAACAACCTCATCTGATGGATTTCTTTTCCAATTCCCAAAGCTTGCCACTAAACTTCATTGGGCAGCTCCATGAATTGCCAAAAAATCTAGAGAATTTTTTCACATATTTTATATATGGAGAATCAAGGACAATAGAAGAGCACATCCATGCCTTCAAATAAAATTGTAACCACAAGGAGATTTCCCACCAAGATGTTGTCTTCCACCTATTCCCATACAATTTAGGGGAGGTTGCATACAAATAGTACTTGAACTTACCACGGGGATCTATCTCTACATGACCCAAATTTGAAACCAAATTTATTAACCAATTTAAGTTATATGTGGACCCCTCTACAATACATCACTAGTTCATAGAGACAAGAAAATACCCCAAGGAGCCCACTTCTATGTTCAATCATCATTTACAAAAGATGCATCAATAATTGGAAGCTCCTTACACTATACTAGAGGCAGCCATCATACAAGTTTACCTTAAATCCCTCGACCCCTTTAATTCAATTTTTCTAAGAAGAGTTCCCCCCATGGATAGGGACACAATAGAAATAGTGTACAACAAGGCCATAACATTTACACAACAAATGGACCCATAGGAAGGGAAATTTGGGATCGTTCCTACCATTTGTAACATTGCTGCTCCACATCAATTTTTAGCAAGAAGTCAACATTTGGTCACCCACATGCCTTCATTAAACCCAATTCCAACATAACCATTCGTGACCCCACCACCATCCATCACTTATCCCAGTTATGAGGCTCATAAGAAAATGTTCTTGGAGCACAAGGTTGTGCCCCAAACTGAACCCTATACTCACCCATCCTTCGAGTTGTATGTTGTAAATAAAAACCTATCCCAACTCACCAATGAACTCATCTAGATGAAGTTGAATCTCTCCCAAAACCAAAGTGGATACCAATAGATGCCTTCTGGTCTTATTTCCTATCCCCAAAATTAGAATTAGAGTTTCAATACCTACAAAAATAATAAAAATTCACAAGATTATCCATCTAGGCAGCAAAGGCCCAATAGACCACAAAACAATCAACCCAACAATTGTAGCATACCTGCGAATAATGCTAACACTTATGAGGCTGCCGAGGCAAATTTTGTTAGGTCTTTAAATCCATGTCAAGGAAATGAAGGATGTGGAAGCAACCCCTATAATCAATATCCTCAAAATCCAGAGGAGCCATCCATTCAGTTTAACGACATGATGTTTGACTCCTATTAGTCTATAAATAGGGAAATTTTGGACACCTATATTGGAGAAGAAGAGTTCATGTTCCCATTCTATAAGGAGAAAGATCTTGAATACTCTGAAGTTCACGCCTTCCAAAATGATCATCATAACTCGTACAACTTACAAAGCTAAAAGGAACCTCTGACCAGTGGTATACCTCTCAGAAAACAACCAACTCTACCTAATCCCTGAAAAATCAAAAACCCTATGCGAAATAGAGGTTTGAGTGCTCCCACATCATCCCCACCAAACACATTTTCTAGTTACAAAAGTCTGGCTTGGTCAAATGACAAATATAGTGCAATTAAAGAATTGAAGAAAATGAAGGTGAACATATATATGTTCAAAATGCTTTAAGGATTACCTTCTTAGAGAGAAGCACTCCTAAAATCCTTGGACCATTCAAAACATGGTACAATAACCAACAGTGTGAAGATCACCACCACCAATGTCAACACTTCTGAAACTTTCCTGATGATATTCAAAGACAAGATAGAGGTACCACCATTCCTACCCAGTCTGCGAATATTCAGAAAAAAATTACATAACTACTTGATTGATTTAGGAGCTTCATGTAATGTCATGCCCTTATCCATCTATCAAAAAATGGGGATGGTTTCACAAAAAAAAATAGAGTGGTGATCTAACTTGACAAAATAAAAGTCAGGGTAATTAGCATACTTAAGGATGTGCACATCCAACTAGTTGCTAACCCAAGGATTCAATAATACATTGATGTGCACATAGTAGATATCCCTGAGACTTATGGGATGTTGCTGAGTCGAGAATGGACCAAATTCATGAGGGGATGGTTATCCAAAAATTTCACCTAGTTGTGGCTACCATGGAAGGGATTGAACAATTAGACGAAGATCAATGTCGAGCCCAAGTTAAAGAGGATGATCACAAACTATAATGCTCTGAATGAATTTCTATTCACATAGGCTAACTTAGGTACCTATCTGATGGATGACATTCTCATGTTTTGAAATATAGAATTTGAAGAACAAGATCACAGTCCTGTACAAGGCCTACAAGAATTCAACATCAATGATGAAATATTTTAAAAATTTATTAGCACCATGATGATGAGCCTACAACATCTAGGGAGGGATGCAAACCCTAACATCCTCATGTTTCCAGGGTACTAGCGATTGCACCAAGTAAGTCATTCAGAATTTATATGCCCCGATTGCCAAGATGCACTGTTGTGAGTGTTAACTCAAAATGCCCTAGCAATCAAAATCCTAGACAGGCCTGAGATAGAAAAGGAAAGCCTTGAGATGGAAAATGAAGGTGTCACTATACCAAAGAAAAATAGACCCAAAATCCTAGACACTCTGGCCCAGAGTCAAGACTGTGGGTCAGATTTAGATGACAAGAACCCTACCTTGAACGTATTCAGTGACTGGAGCACTTCAAATGATGGCATGTGTCCACCCTATAGAAAGATACATGAAGATCAAGAATGTGAAAGTGCTAAATCCCCCAACCTTGAAAGTATTTAGGGGTTAAGGAAAGAAGAGTTAACTTCCTTAGATAGTGACGGGGGAAAGAAGCGAAAGCTCAAAGCAAGGGATTCTCAAGAAATGTCCTAACCAAGTCAAACCCTGCAAAAATATACCAAATATGGAAAAAAAATTGATGGGTCTAAGTGTAAACAAGGAGTAGGTGCAAGGATTGAGCTAATAAATTTAAGAGGTAAGTCATTCTATGCTGCTTATCAGTTATAATTTCTATGCACTAACAATGTTGCAGAATATGAAGTGTTGGTTTGTGGACTCCTTCTGGCTCATGAAAAGGGAATAAAAGCCTTGACAATAGAAGGAGACTCATAACTGATCATCAAAAAAATTCATAGCTAATATTCTTGCAATGATAAGAGACTCTCAGCCTATCAAAATAGGGCATGGGACTTGATCAAAGACTTCGAGGCATTCAACATCAAATCCATCCCAAAAAGAAAAAATGTCATCGTTGATGCCCTAGATGTATCCTCTAGTTCATTATATCTGATGGAGAAATATAAACTAAGGAAGTTCTAAATTGAACACATTGTAGCCCTAGATATCCCAGATAACATTACCAATTTTCAATTCTTTCAAGATGACCAAAACATCCTTGAGTTCATCATGTGTACAAGTGTGTTCAAAAAGAAGATTATAGATCAAGAGAAGGAGAGGAAAAAGAAGAAGTCAGACTGGAGGTCCCAGATGATCAAGGCATCATAAACCTAAGGACTGATTCCATACCAAAAGGAATGGTGGAAATCATAAAAAATTTTGACAGTAACAAGACTGCTATGAGAAGACACCTAGACATACCACCAGATGGTAAAGAATATGAAACATACAACCTTGGCATGGAAGATGAGCCAAGAGAGGTCCACATTGAGAAAGTATGTGCCAAAGAAGAGAAGGAGAGGATGGTCCAACTCCTTATGGAATATCAAGATGTCATAGCCTAGAGTTATGAGGAACTAAAAACATATGACACCTCCGTCATAGTGCACAATAGTCCATTGAAACCAGACTCCAAACCATTTCGATAACATCAACATCCCGTGAATCCTACTATGGAGCCCCTGATATAAAAGGAAGTCTAGAAGATGCTAGATGCAAGGATCATATTACCAATTTGATACTCCATGTGGGTAGGGAACTTGGTACCTGTGAGAAAGAAGACCGATGAGATCAGATTGTGCATGGATTTACAAAATCTAAATAAAGCCTCTTAGAAAGACAACTACCCACTCCCTTCTCTCAATGAAGTACTGCAAGTGGTAAATGGTTCCTAAATGATGTCTTTCCTAGATAGTTATTTAGGTTACAATAAAGTAATGGTACAAGAGGAAGACATGCTAAATATGAAATTCACCACCAAATGGGGGACATTTGCCTATCGATGGATGCCCTTCATTTTAATCAATGCTAGGGATAATTTCTAGAGAACAATGGAAACTACTTTCAAGGGGCTAGTTTGAAGGTGTATCATAATCTATATGGCCAATCTAACATTTTTTTCAAAACAATGAACTGATCATATAAGCAATCTAAGAAGAGTCCTTCAAAGATGCAGGAAGTACATGATTTCCCTCAATCCCAAGAAATGCATATTTGGGGTCATAGAAGGAAAGTTTCTTGGGCACATAATTTCAGAAATGAGAACAGTAATTGACCCCAAACAAGTCCAATCCATTATCAAGCTGACACTACCTCATAGATAGAAGGAGTTGAAATATTTCTTTACAAAGATTAACTCTGCGAGGAAGTTCATTAGTAGTTTTGCTGAAATAGTAAATCCACTAAATGATATGCTGAAGAAAGATTCTAAACTTGAATGGAATCCCCCAGTGAGAAAGTGATTTGAGGAGATCAAGAATGCAATTGCTATGACTCCTTTCCTTGTCAGTCTAGATTACACTATCCCTTTCAAAGTATATTCTTTCACGTTAGAACACTCCTGAGCAGGCATCCTCATACAGAAGAAGGATGGGGAAAACAAGAGATCGATAGCCTTCATGAGTTTCCCCCTTAAGAATGATGAAGTCAAGAACCCCAACCTAGAAAAACTATTTTTTTCTTTAGTCTAAGTGGTGAAGAAATTCTAGCACTACATCCTGAAGAGTAAAGTCTTTGAGATAGTCCCTGACGTGACAGTGAAATATTTGTTGATGCAGAACAAGATGGGAGAGAAAAGAGGAAAATGGATGGTGATCCTATAAGAATTTGACCTCAAGATCCAACCAATGAAACTAGTAAGAGGCCAAGGCCTGACAAATCTGATCTCTAAAGTTGAAGAGGGTTTAATATGCCAAACTTACACCGATCAGGGTGTGATCACACATATATGGTATAAAGATGTAGTCTATTACCTACTATAGAACCTCTACCTAGAGGGGATGAATAGCTCACAAAAAAGGGATTTGAAAATCAAAAGTAACTCCTACATGTTGAAGAATGGTCATCTATACAAATTCAATCATGAAGGTCTTTAGCTGAGGTACCTAGACAGACTCAAAGAAAAATAAGTCCTAGAGGATTTCCATGATAGATATGGGACATGACATAGGTTAGATGAGGCATATGCCCACTGAATCATAGACTAAAACATAATTAGGGAAAATTTCCTTAGAAACCCAATTATTAAAAGAGAATTTTAATCTTAGCATGCCAGGTTTGGTATAATCATTTCTCCATCCCCTCAAAAAATTCCACTTGTGCAGACAAATTTTCATAATGCATGAAATCTTTTTCCCCTAGTACATGATATATACCCCCTTTTAAGAAATAAAAGGTATTCATTGTTTGACTAGCTACACATCACTATGAAAAGATGCTATCAAATCATTATAGTACCCTGTTGAAAGTTTGCAAGGGTCCTATAATCCTTCTCTTTCCTTGTAGACAACCTTTTGTTACTAAATATGACTTGACTACCTCCATCCTTTTGACTAATCTACATCCCTAAGTCCTATTTCCAATTTATACTTTTGTTATTATTTAGGAAAAGTAGAATTATGAGTCTTTACAACACAACATACTAACAAATATTACATGGCTTGATATTTTTACTTATATTTATGGAATAACCCCTACACTAGCTATAGTGAAGGGTAAGATAGCTTCAAGGATTATTAATGGGAATTTTGTAAGATTTATTTTGATTAGTGTTTATCATGACACAATGTGTACTTGATATTGATTGTCCCTTCACACTTTAGACTCACCTTTGGGAGATCTTTGGAGATCCTCATTCATCTCCATTTCTAGAGGAACTTTCAATAGATTGTCTCATTCCTCTTGAAAATGTATATTATAAACCCTATGATCATGGTACTCTTGCAATGCTTGAGTTGATTCTAGATCTTACATGCTCGATTGGATTAGAGAATTGTATCTTAGTTATCACTTATTATATTGAGACATCATCTTAATCTTCATTTTTTTTGTTCCTAATGACTTTGGCATTGGATCATGCATATCCCCCATCATTTCAATTTAGTAATTTGATCTCATCCATTTTCATCTTTGTGACATGAATTCTCGCTAGATATTGTAGGTTTAATTGTTAAGTCACACATTGAATACATTGAGACATACTTGAGGATATTCAATTCCTTTATGATGATAGCTTGAGCATTCCTACCATCCTATCTTTAGTGCCTTCAAAGGTTGTTCATCAGACATCTATTGGATTTTTTTTATTTCATTTGGCATATCATGATTTAGACAAGTGGATGGTTGAGAATTTTGCAAAGCCATACACACTTTGGATTTGGATTGCTATTTATTCTAATTTATGGGAGTGGCTTCTACTATCTCTAGTGGTTTCATTTCTTCCTAAGGGGATAAATGTTTTTTTAGGTAGTGGACCATATTTTGTCTTTAGGTGTTCACCATTGGCACAAAAGATACTTCTTCATTTGGGGGTTTCCTATCCTCTTTCTCTTTTCATTATGGGGGAATACATTATCTCTTTTTTTATCTTATATGGGGAGAATATTATTTTTACTTATGTGAATGATTCCGTACAATCATAGGTCACATTGATTCCTCCTTTCCTTCTTTCAAAAGTGCATTTATTATATTTTCTCTCTTTTAGAGAGGAGTTTTCTCCCGTTGGGTTTTTCTCCTTTACTCTATTTGTGAGATATTTCATTTCATTAGTTTTAAAATGGGTACCGAATCAAGCCTATTTGATGAGACCCATTCATTCATGTATTTAATGTTTAGAGGTTTTTACTTCTCCCTAAATTTCACTTAAGGGGGGTGTTAGAGCATGCATATTTATTTCATTAGGAACATTTGCATATGTTGCATAAATTAATTTTACACATGATTAAAGAATATTCTCATGCTAATTGAGAACATGTTCGTGGATGTTATATGTTTAGCTTAAGTTTACTTTGTTGAGCTTTATTTGAGCTTAATTTATCCTAGTCCACTCTAGTTTGGCTCTAGTTTTCTTTTATAGTTTGAGTTATGTTTTTCTATTAATAGGGCTAGTACTTTCTATAAAAGTGCTTTATCTATGAATTGTAATAAATCTATGAAATCCCATATTGTAATCTAGTTTAATTGTGCAATCAATACATAATTCTTAGGTCGTGCAAATTACTTTGCACTTCTTGATTGTGACAGGTGGTGTGCTTGCAGATGATTCTTATCTTGTGGGTTGATATCATCATCAAATCCTACATGGTATCAGATTCCAATATTTTCTCTCCTACATATGATAGGGGGGAAGTGTAATCATATTAGATTTGGAAATTTATATTAGAATTACATGAATATGGTTAATAAGCAATGAAAATGTATGCAAGGATTCAATCTTGAAAGAGATAACATTTTTAGATTTATGAAATTGATAATATAATTGATATTTGGATTGTTATACGGTTCGGTGACAATAGAGGTGCTATTAGCTTTTCTAAAGGGAGGTTCAAAATATTTTGAAGCATATGTATACTATTTTGAATTGGGATTAAACCATCCATAGATATGAATATAAATTCACCATTCATTAGTAATAATTGAAATCATACTATTTAATCTTTAATTGTATTTTTATTTCTTGCTTGCATTTCATATCAGAAAGAGTGCCCATCTTAGGCCCAATGTTAGATCATTTAAAATTGTTTCATGAAATTCCTAGCCACATCCTCAAAGGAAGTGAAAGTGATAGAAGCATGTAGTAATGAATCAAAAAGTGTAAGTGCATGAACGCTCAAACTTGTCAGAATATTGAAAATAAATTTATCATAACGAAAATAAGGGATACACATAAATTAGAAGTATAATAAATATCCCAATGATCATAGTTATCATCATACTTTGCAAAACAAAGTGTCACGGGGTAGGGGATCCCTTCAAATAGTAGGGCCAAGTCTAGATTAAAACAAAATATCATGTTCTTAAGGGATTTTTAATCTTGATTTGATAATAGATTTTTATTTAATATTATTTTACAGTTATTAAAAGACTTTTTAAGTTGATACATTTTTCTAATGAGGTAGTTCTCATAATATGCTATATGATTTTTAACACATCCCATATACATATTTGTAAGTACAACACGTATAGTAATAGGAATGCTTATATATTTGTAAGTACAACACGTTACCAACTAGTGGCATGTTATTATAATGTCTTTAGTTGTTCTTATGCATTCCTAGATCATGTGTTTGTTTTATAAAAAATGACAAAAAGAGTGCTCCAAAATAACTCAAAGACACATTTGATGAAAATATGAGAGGGTCTATATGTGTTGGTTTAAGTTAAAAGGTTGTATATTAGGTACATATATAAATCCATGTGATCCACTAAGGAAGGATCACCAAAATATGTGTGAGGTAATAAATCATCATGAGATAATGCGTCATCTTTTTCATCATAAGAACATAAAGAATCATCACTATTCTCATCATTAATCCTTTAATAGTAGTTCATGACCTAAAGATAAGAAAAGACAAGAAATCTCATGTCAAGTTGAAAAATATGTATCATGTATAATTACCTCAGTATTAATGGAATAAGTATAGTCATCATAAATTTCCAGTACCATAATATCATTGATAGGTAATGCTAAATTTACTAGTGCATATCTAGGCAAGAAAAATGGTAAACAACCATTTATGTGAATGAAGTTGAATATGTTTATCTATCACATGTAGAATACTAAAATTCTTAAAGACTACTAAATCTATTGAGGAACATGGAGAAGCATATGCATATGACATGATCCCAAATATATTTTTGAGTCAAGTGCATATAGGAATAAAGTAGAAGCTAGGTCACATTCATGAGCCACAAAATAAATATTATCATAATGAGTTATGATATAAGGTGTCAAATTGGTAAGGAAGGTAAATATGATATAAATGATAAAATAATGTAAATCAATTTTAGATTAAAAAAACTAAAATATTTTAGGTATATGAAAACTGAAAATGAAACCTTGATGAGGTAACTAAGGGTGGATAGCATGGGCAAAAAACCAGAAGAATGGTTGTGCAAAAAATAGTCAAGGATGAAGCCTCAAATTTCCTAAGTGTGTCAAGAGAACAACAAGAGAGACTAAATATTTTCAAGACTACACCCACAAGAAGAAAGAAAATAGAAACATGCCCCATGCCCCAAGTCCTCTAGCTATACATAATGGAGAGACTTATTAGACAAGGACCCTCAACAAAAATCAATAACAATTAGCACACAAAGAAAATATCATGACATAGCTCAAGAATTAAGTGTTGTGTTTAAGAATTTAAGTGTGTTAATTGATACTGAGTTCCAAGGATAAGGATCGAATGCTTACAAGTAGGAAAGACCACATGAAAAAACTGGGTAAGATCGAACCAATAAGTGTTGAAAAACACTTGATGTCAGAGGTTGTATTGAAAAATATAGTTGGGGTGGTGTTGCAAAAAACACCATTTGTGAGATGTCCTAAATACTAATGCATCCAAGAGACCAAAGCTAACACAGTTATGCCCCCTAGACAAAGACAAAGACCAATTCCCGACCAAGGCAACAAGGACAAGGCATGATGGAGAAAGTCTAAGTGTCGAGGACACATGCTAAGAAATAGGGGTGCAAAGGCCTCAAGTAGTGCTCGTTTCCAGGTTTTCACCACTTGGATTTTATTACAATTTTTTCTCTTTCATTTTTTTTCATTTTTATCTTCTTTTTTTTTAGGACTTTTTATTATTTTTTTGAATGTTTTTCTACCAAGGTGCCTGTTTCCAGGTTTTCAGCAAGGCACTTTTTCTATTTTTTCTATTTTTTTGAATTTTTTTGATTTTTTTGTATTTGTGGAATATGTAATTTTTTTTGGAGATACATCAAAGTGCCTATTGCTAGGTTTTCACTAAGATGATCATTTTTTGAGGACATTTTCCAATTTTTAGAATTTTTGACAATATATCATTTTTTGGATTTTTTCAGGATCAATAGTTATGTACAAAGGATGCCCCCAGACATAATGGGCATCATGGATAGAACTTCTTCAGGTGCAAGACATTGATAGGATCAGGGAGCTACTCTCCCTCTACTGTAGACAATAAATAAGTACCTATCCCAAAAGCTACTGTAATAATGTAAGGTCCAAGCCAATTAGGTTCAAATTTGCCCTTTTGATCTCTATGCTATTGATTCTTGGGATTTTCATGTAGGACAAGATCTCCTACTTGGAATTCTCTAGGGCGAACCTTTTTGTTGAATTTTTTGGATACGCAAGTTTTTGGACATGTGCTTTTGATAAACCCTCATATGGTGAAATGATGCTTGATGTTTTTCATCTAGAAGTTATAACTCTTGAAGTCTCATGGCGCGGTAGTCTTCATCTGTAACTAGACCTTTGAGGGAAACTCTAAGTGAAGGAATCTCAACCTTCAAAGGTAATACTGCTTCAGTGCCATATGCAAGAGAAAAAGGAGTAGCCCCAGTAGGAGTACGAATACTCATTCTATAGGACCACAAAGCCAGATTTATCTGTAAGTGCCAATCTCTACCATTCTTACAGACTGTTCTATGCAAGATTTTAAGAATGGTTTTGTTTGATGCCTCAACTTGACCATTTCCTTGCAGGAAGTAAATAGAGGACCAATGTTGTTTAATCTTTAATTTCTTGCAGATTTGTTTATGGTCCCTATTTTTGAACTGGCCTCTGTTGTCAGTGATAATTTCAGAAGGCACTCCATATCGACATATGATATGGTTCAGAATGAATAGAGAGACTTTCTTGCCCGAGGCAATAGAAAGTGGGACAACTTCTACCCATTTAGTGAAGTAATCAGTAGTAGTGATGATAAATTTGTGTCCACCTGATGAGTTGGGATGAATCTGCCCAAAAAGGTCAAAGGCCCAATGCTAAAATGGCCAATGAGATATAGAAGGAATGAGCTCCCTGCCTAGAGCATGTATCAGGTTACCATGTTTTTGACACTTGTCACATGACTTTGCAATAGCTACTGCATCAATCTACATTGTAGGCCAATAGTACCCTGCCCTAAGAAACCTTTGGGCCATGGCAAGACCATTGGAATGTCCCCCACAGATACCCTTGTGGATGTCAACTAACGCTTGGTTAGATTCTTCCTTTTCTAAGCATCTAAGAAATGTTCCATCTAGACCCCTCCTATACAAATCACCAGCGATAATGGAATGGCGAGAGGCATTTCAGGTAAGGTTTTTGCATTCAGTTTGGTTAAAGGTTTCAGGAATAATGCCATCATGAAGGTATGAGTAAATGACACCATAACGGGATGACTCATGACCAACAAGGGTACAAATGACATGGATTTCTTGAGAGTAATATATAGGTTGATGTAGCTCTTCCACTAGGAATTCAAATCTTGATTCACGTTGCTCTAACTAAAGGAGTGAAGCAAGTGTATCCATAGCATCAGCTACTTTGTTTCCTTCTCTAGGGATTTGCTAAAATGTGACAAATGTGAAGTAGCATTTCAAGGAATAAACCATTTTCTTGTAAGGTATCATTTTTTGATGTTTTGTTTGATATTCATCATTAACTTGGTTGAATATCAGCTATGAATCCCCATAGATGCGTAACTTTGTGATTCTCCATTCTATGACCATCTTAAGTCCATTTGTTAAAGCTTCATACTCAACAATGTTGTTTGTACATGGGAACAATAATTTATAAGACTTAGGGATCACGTACCCATGAGGAGAAACAAATAACACACTAGTTACTAAACCATTTTGCATAAAGGATCTATCAAAGAACATCTTCCATGTTCTTTCAGTCATATACATGAGGTGCTCATCTGGGAAGTCAACTTGAATAGGTGCATTATATTGTATTGGAAAATCAGCCAATTGATCTGCTATGGCTTGTCCTTTGATTGCTTTACGCTCAATGTACTCTATGTCAAACTCTGAAAGGATCATCATCCATTTAGTAAGTCTACCTATGAGGGCGGCCTTACCTAGAAAATATTTGAGTGGATCTATTTTTTCTATGATGTGTATAGTGTGCGCAAGCATGTAATGTCACAACTTTTGGGAAGCAAACACAACTCCAAGGCAAGATTTCTCAATACTGGTGTAGTTAACCTCGTATGAAACAAGAGTGTGCTAATATAGTATATTTCTCTTTCTTTCCCATTTTCATCAAGCTAAGCTAGTAATTCCCCCAAGGAAGATTCTCTCATTGAAATGTATAGAATAAGTGGTTTCCCTAAGATAGGAGGCATTAAAATGGGAGGATTTGCCAAGTACTTCTTGATTTGATCTATACTCTTTTGACATTCCTCATTCCAAAAAAATTTGAATCCTTTGTGTAAGGTCTTGTTGAAGGGTTGAGCTCTATCCGCAAACTGTGAAATGAATCTCCTTATAGATTGAAGACGTCCTTGAAGACTCCTAATTTGACTAATGTTTCTAGGAGGTGGCATATCTATAATTTCTTGGACCTTCTCAGTGTCTAACTCTATTCCTCTTGCTGAAATGATGAATCCTAGTAGTTTTCCAAAGGTGACTCCAAATGCACACTTTTTAGGATTTAAGCTTAGTTGAAATTGTTCCATGCAATCTAGAATTACTTCTAAATCATCTAAGTGTGTGTCTCTTTGTTTAGAGTTGGCCAAGGTGTCATCCACATAATCTTCCATGTTTTTATGCATCATGTCATGAAAAATGGTTGTCATAGCTCGCTAATAGGTGGCTCCTGCATTTTTTAATCCAAAAGGCATAACGTTCCAACAATAGGTACCCCATGCACAAGTGAATGCAGTATTTTCTTGATTTTCAAGAGCTATCTTAATCTGATTGTATCTGGAAAAACCATCCATCAAGGAATAAATCTCATAACCCGCAGTCATATCCACTATCATGTCTATATTGGGAAGTGAAAAGTCATCCTTTGGGCATGCTTTATTGACATCTCTAAAATCTGTGCAAACTCTAATGGATTTGTCATGTTTGGAAACTGGTACAATATTTGATATCCATTTAGCATAGGTGATAGCTCTTATGAATTTTTCACTAAGGAGTTTCTCCAATTCTTCTTTTACCAGGAGCACTATGTGAGGATGCATCTTTCTCAATTTTTGTTTAAGTGGTTTGACACCCAAAGCTATGGACAAGTGATGCATGATAAGATTAATGTCCAACCCTGGCATATCTGAATAAGTCCATGCAAAATTGATTTTATTTTTCTGTAAGAACCTAGTGTAAGCTTCTTTTTCTTGAGGTGACAAGGACTCAGCTAAGTGTACTATTTATGGAGCCTCATCTATATCCAAATTAACAGCTTGTGTTGGTTCAATAAGCACTAAAGATCTATATTGAAAGTAACTAGGGAGATGATCAAGTACCTCATCCTTAGGTGCCTCATAGAGGTTTTCACCTTTGGATACATCATTTCTTTTTACTCTTTTTGGTTCTGACACCGCCACACGGTGGTTTTTTCCATCAGAACTCTTATTCTTTTTATTTTATTTTCTTTTAATTTTGTGACTATGGTACTTGATGTCTATCTCTTTCATTTTGGTAGCTAGTTCACTGGTGGAAGAGACTATGGGTTTGATGGCATTTAAGTAATAGGCTATCTCATAATCATTTTGAAATGTTAAGAGCTCAGGTTCTTGATAGCGTTGGGACTAATCAATGAGGTCAGGATGAACAAGAGGCAAGTCAATGATTGGTTCAAGGTTATAAATGTGAATGATATTATCACTGGTGACCGAAGAGTTAGAGTCCATCAAGTATCCCTCTAAGCTACCCAAATCAGGATTCATCCTAACAAGCGAAGAATTGTCCACTAAAGCAACATGTGGGTTCAAATCCTCTAATCCTACATGTGACTCATTGGCTACCTTAGGTTGAGAACTATAAGTGTGAACAACATCAATATCTCTATCAATTGTTGAAGACTCTGAGAAAGAGTCCCATTCATACTCATGTGAACTTGTGTCTGAACTGTGACTAGGATGCTTACACCATGAATGTTTGGGACATCTTGATTTGGAAGGTCCAGTGTCACCTTCTCTTTTTCATTAAATGAACAAGATTCTTTCTTTGACGTTCTCTGAAAGTATCTTCTACATCTGATTCATCTTGTTCTAAGGTTGTAACTATCTCATGAATGACTAGACTATCTGAATCTCCCCAAAGGAGATTAGTGGAAGGGACCCAATCTTCACACATATCTTGCTGATTTGTCAAATTAGGAACATATTATGGTTCATCCTCACTATCTGACTCATCAAAGAGAGGATTAGTGCACTTTTTGTAATTCTCAAATCCTAGGCCAACTAGCTTCTTAGACTTGCGTCCAAAAAGAGCATGATCAAGTAGTTTGGATCTAGCATCCAGATTGTGATTAAGGGGGCCATATCTGGGATTGCCCATCTATCTGAAAAAAGTATACCCTTTTCCATAAGTCTTAGGAGAGGGAGAGAATTTCTCATTGTGCATGTATTTTTCTTCTCTATAGATCCAGTCTCTAACAAATATCTCCTCTTTCTCATCTTGGATAGGCATTGATGACTCTACAAATGTTCCAAATAAAGTCATAGCTGAAGAGGAAGGTTTCTTTTCTTGTGAAGGCTTTCCATAATACCTAGGTGAAACTGGTAATGTTGTGAGGGAGTTGAGCTAATACCCCCTCATGCCAAGGTCTATCAATTTAAGTTTGTCTTTGCATTCAGCTAAGGTAGCATCAAAATCTTCTGCTTCTCTATTGAGGGGAACATGAGCCCCTATTGATGGCAAGTAGATGACACTGCTTGCATATTATGAATCCATGGTCTAACAAGTAAGATATTATATGAAAGAGGACCAGCGTCAACTACTTGGAACAAAATATCTTTTTCAACAGGGCCAATCCTAACAGGAAGGATGACCAATCCTTTGGAACTTCTTTCTGCCTCATCATAGGCTTTGATAGAGATCTTCCTTCTGGTATCTATTACTTCTTCTGAATAATCCAACTTTTTAAAAAGACTCAAAGAACAACTATTAAGACCAACACCCCCATCTATCAACACGTGCCTGACACAGGTTTTGTGGATCATGACCTCAATATGAAGGGCGAGATTAAGTGGGTGACTCAAAGATTTATCATCATCCTCTAAAAAGGTAAGGTAATGAGGGATAGCAATATGGTTAATAATTTTCTGGAATTGGTCAATGTCTAAGTTATTTGGGATGTTCACCGTACGCAAGGCATCCTCAAGGACTTGCTTGTGTCTCGGGGACAACTCTAAGAGCTCAAAGATGGAAATCTAAGTTGGGGTTCTTTGTAATTGATCAACAAGGTTGTAACTTGACTTAGGATCAACTGTCAATTTTAGGGTGACATTCTTGGATTCCACTTTCTTTAGTTTCCTAGTTGACATAAATTGGGTCCTCTAATGACAATGGGACCTTGACTTTGTGTGATAGCATTAAGAGTTTGGGATGACATTCTAGAGTTAGGACCCCTTAGCACCACAACGGGTTCTTCATCAAAGATAGGAGGAGAGTCCATGCCTAGATCATAACCATAGGGATCTCTACCCCTCATCATGTTGACATTTTATTCTACAAGTTGAAGCATGTTGATAGTATTCTCCACATCTGTGTAAGTATAATTGACCTCAGCCTTCCCATTCTTAGGTTTAGAGGTTCCCCCCTTCTCATACTTGGGCATTAGTTCTTTGAATGCCTTATGATTGGCGTTGGTGTTCAATCCATCTATCTTAATCTTTCCATTGTCAATGAGATCTTTAATAAGATGCTTGAGTTTGTAGCAGTTTTCAATATCATGTCCAATGCCATTGTGAAACTTGCAAAAAGATTTCTCATCCCACCAATGTGGCTTAACATCAGGTATATAATGCTTTGTAGGATCTTGAGGATGTGCAAGGTTGTTAGCAATAAGTGTTTTCAAGATATCGTCATACGAATCACCAAGTCTTGCAAATTGACATCTCTCTTTCTTAGGTCTATCTTGGTATCTTGGCTTGTTCTCTTGTTGATTAGATGCATTGAGTGTCATGGCTTGAACAACACTAGACAAGTGGAGAACCTCTTGATCTTTGGGTTGAGAGGAGTCCACAACCCCATCATTAACCACTTGTTTGTTCCTATTCCAATGTGATTTCTTCCCTTTATCCTTGTTAGGGTTGTTGTTATTTTGACCATTGTTGTTGTTTTTGTTTCCATGTTTGGTCAAAATTCCTTGTTCTTTTAAAACACCTTCAATCCTACATGCGGTTTCAACCATGGTGTCAAAGGAATCAAAAACCATCTTCCTAACTTCATACTGCATTTCAGGAACCAAGTTGCTAACAAGGATATCAATCTTTTCATTTTCAAGAATGCTTCTAGAGTAGCGAGAGCATTGTCATCTCCACCTTTGGAAGAAAGTAACAAAGGATTCCCCTTGATTTTTCTTTAAATTGGATAAGTCCAACATGGTGATTGATCTTGAATGATTGTATGCAAAGTGTTGAACAAATCCATGAACAAGATCTTTGAAAGTATTAACAAGGGGAGTTATGTTGGTGAACCATTCCATCGCTTGACCCTTAAGACTCCTTGGGAACAATCTCATGAGGTATGAGTCATCTTGATGAAATTCAAAACTTGTGGTATAAAAATAGTGCACATGATCATTTGGATCTCCATTCCCATCATATTTGTCATATTGAGGGATCTCAACCTTTCTGGGAAACTCTTTCATGTTAATACTTTTTTCAAAAGGATTAGGACAAATTTAATCTAGCGAGAATGAATTCTTGGGTGCTAACATCTTCTCCATCATGTTCTTAAGTTGTTTGATTTCCTCTTCTTGAGATGGGCCTTGATTCTTAATATTCTTATCCACATCAAAGTTGTAGGGGAATCTAGCACCCTTGTTGATTGAACTCTCTAGGAACTTGTCTTTGTTTTGCTCTAAATATTTCTCCACATATTGCTGGAAAAGTGGTTCTTGTTGCATTTTCATGAAGTCATGGGAGGTGAGGTCAAAACTTGAACTACTAACCCCATATTGTGAACCACGATGAGCACATTGTGATGGTTGTCTTGAGTTCCTATGAGGTGTTTGTCTCCTATAATGATCATGTCTTGAGGCCCTTCTTCCTCTAGGGCTAGGAGATATCAAAGGTTTTCTTGAACATCTTCTACTTTGGGGAGTCTTAGGAGGGGTGGATGGAGGAGAGCTATTTCCACCACCAACATGCATATTGTTGAATTGATCATTGTGTTTTTGTGCCAAGAGTCTGTCTTACTCTTCTTGGTAGGCCTTCCTTTCCATTTCCAAGAAATTTTTTCTCTCCAACTCTAGGAGTCTAAATTACTCTTCCTTTTTAGCTTGTCCATCTAGGAAGGTTTTCTTTTCATGCTCAATTCTCTCAAGTCTTTCACTTGTGTATCTTGAAGGAATTTTGGGTGGTGAACTTGGTCCTGAATGTCTGAACAAGTCATTGGTATATGTTGTGTTCACCCATGTAACATAAGGCTCATCATTTTGGTTGTCATGATGCAATTGTGCTTCTTGATAGGCTTGTTGCTTATCGCTTTCAGCCCTTTGGTGTGCATCCATATATCTAGTTGAGATAAGGGGTGAGACTAATTGATGTCCATGAGAGGAATGACCAACTGGAATGGAATATCTATGTTTCTCAAATATATCATCAAGGTGTTTATCCATATCCTCCCTATCTCGTCGAGTCAATGTGTAACTCATATCCATATCTGAATGAGATGATGCTAAGGGGGTACTCAACTCACTAAGGTGACTCTTGGAGTCAAACCAAAATTTAGAATATTCGTAGGTGATTGATTAAATATAGGCACTTTTCCCTTACATTTCTTGTGAGTTTGAACTAAGGGTAATTGGTTAAAGACCACTTGAGGTTGCTTTCCTTGATTTACTTGATATCTTGTTGTAACTGGCATGAGAGAAAAGGTACTAGGTGATAGGATGACCCTAACAAATCTTGGTACCAAACTAGGATAGTAAAAGCACTCACTTGTCCAAAAGAGAACTGATAAGATAGAATTTAGCAAGAGGTATAAACCAACACTGCCACATAGGTGGCCATTAAATGGGTGAATACCCTAACACATATGGATCAGGAGGATGATTTAGCCAAGTTATATTGATTGAATTTGAATTTTGTATGGAAGTGAATGGACAAGAGATTAATAAGACTCTCCAAGTGTGTTATCAAAGGAACTAAAGGTTTATCTTCTCAACAAGGATAGTTTATAGCTCACCAACTCCAAGCAAGGTCACTTGTGAAACCAAAGATTACTAGTTCAAGAGGTCAAAACACAAGAATCCAAAGTGTAAACAAGCTTCTAACAGTGGGGTAGGTGACATAATATGATTTGGATCAACCCAAGAAGACTGAAAAATGATGGGATAGCAAAAATGAGCAAGTTGACAGTTTGACACTTAAGAATGCAGATTTGTTGATCGTTTCAGTGTTTGGGTGTATGTTTTGATCTTTCACTCACGCAAGACACATAAAATAGATTGTTTGTGTAAAAGAAATAGTCACATCACAACCTAGGTAAGCCAGGATAATATTTGTTGAATTCTCACTTGAACCAAAGTTTAGCCACGCTTACTCATAGCGGACAACTTAGAAGCTTGGAGGCACGAGCTCCTTCTTACATGTGCACTCACTTCTCAGGCACACCAAGCTTCGATCCCAAGATAATTTCTTCCCAAAGGACTATTGTCTCTACTAAGAGCCATGAAAATGTGGGATGTCTTAGTCGGTCTCAGACCTTCCACGCCAACAAATAGAGGGTTTTTGGTCACTAAAACAAAGTTTGTAGTCAAGGCATCTATTCAGGTAGTTGTGATCAAGTCATTTTCCCAATTAAGGGGGCTCTCCCAATCCTTTCAAAGAAAGGTTTTCACATTAACAATGTAGGGACTTTAACACACCACTAGGGTACTAGAGGATATTTTAGGGTCCACAAAAAATTCACACATGTCCACTGTGAGACTAATCACAATGGCATTTTTTACATACTGGTTCGGAAGGGCTTGGCTTTAGCCTATTACTGGTTGGGAAATCCACTCTCACTGGATCTATTAAAGCACTCAGGAGGTAGCCACGCTAAAAGAATTATATGAGTTTCTCTTACACCCAAGATCCACAAAGGCAAGGGGAGAGGATACATTCATATAATTCTTAGGATTACAATCTAATTGACACTTCAAACACATAAGAAAATGACAATAATGTTTCTAGATTTTTGATCATCCCAAAAGGGTGAGAGCATAGTTTCTTGACATTATTTCCATTCCTAAAAATACCAAATAGAAGTTCATTTTAGAATTCTCGCATGTGGGTTGCTATTTTAATAAAACAAAACAAAATGCAAGCACAATATTTAGCACGCTTTTGAGGAAGGCAACCTACAAGATGATTCATTAGTAGTCTTTGTTTGAGTCTTCTTTTTCAATGTCTTGCAAACCACTGTTAGGCTATAATCAAAGATAAGCATCAAGAACAACAAAGCCAAAGATTGGTCAGCATTAGAAAAACCATAAAATCAAAAACCTGATTGCATATTTAGAAAGTAGATGAAAAATCACGCACTTTCAAAAAAAGTTGCAATAAAAAATATTACCGTATGAGCCCGTGCGAGGCTTTGGAAGCTACAAAATAGAAGATTAAATAGGTACAGTGATGAAAACCTGCAATTTATGATAAATCTATGACTACAATCCAAAAAATAAGAACAACCCAAAATTTTTTAGACAATTCTACCCAAAATTAAAAAAAAATTACACTCAATTTGGACCTAAAATGAGCAAGTTATGATCGTTTGAAGTTAGACCGCAATTTCAAAAACTCCAATGGTGAAGACAAAGACTTTTCAAACCCTGCTAATGTCAGCAGACTGTGGCATTAAAATTGATAGGTTGGGGGCCATCACAGAAAGCCCAGATTTTGACGGTCATATGGCCGTCAAATTTAACATAGTTAAAAAAATTCTAATTTTTTTTAAATTTTTTTTTCAGATATTTTTTTTTGAAAATCTGCCTCGGGCTGCACGCAAAGATGATCTGAAATCTACCTTGATTTCTGTACAACCCTGGTTGGGCAAAAGTATTTGTCACAGATTTGACTTTCATTAAATATGGACAACTTTATAGTCATTTTCAAACGAAACGATGATCCAGACGTAATGGTGGGGTTAGATTTAGCTCAAAATAAAAGCTTTAAAGACACTGAGAGAATAATAGATAGAAGATAGAAGAAATTTTTGAATGTGATGACAAAAATAGATGTTTTGCCCCACGGTGGGAGCCAAAAAATGTGTGCTAAAAATGTGTCACACTTCTATGGGTCATTATATTCAAGATTGCTCAAGAATGAGATCTCAAATGGTGACTCATAGCTCTCTATTTGTGGAGTGCAAGGGTTTGTAATGGAGGCCCTCATATTGACCTAGCTTGTGCCCCTGCAAGTACACCATAAAATGAGAGATTCAAAGAGGAAAAATAATAATGCTAGTCTCCATGATCATCAAGTATGCATGCAAATGAAAGCTATTCTATATGATAACAATGCAAGAAAGGAAATTAATCTATATGATAACAATGCATGATTATTCTATGAAAGGAAATACAAATGCAAGATTAATCTATGAAAGGAAATATGCAAGCTTAATCTATGGAAGAAAAAATGAATTTAATCTAATATTAATTTAATCTACATGAATAGCCGTGGATGCAAGAAGAAGAAGACAAGAAGAAAGAAGTTGCAATATCGAAGCCAAAGTGCTCAAATTCTCTTCCAAAATTGCTCTCCAAACCTACAGCATAACAATACATAAAAATTCTATATCTCTGATTTGATCCCTTCTGATTTCTAAAATGAGAAGGAGAGGGCTCCTTATAAAGGAAAGTGTGGAGAGAAAATGCATCCTCAAGAGCAATGTGGGACAAATCCCTAAAAAGGAAAGTAAGAGGAAAAATCCCACCACTTAGGAATATGTGTGGAGAAATAGGAGTTTTATTTTTATTTATTTGATATATTTCTTTTTTTTCATCAAAAAAAGAGCTTTAAGTGGAGATTTTATTTAATTAAAGAAGAATTTTTTTCTTTCAATTAAATAAGATTATTTTAGTTAATTAAAATAGAGATTTTAATTTAAATAAGGTAATATTATTTAATTAAAAGAGAGATTTTAATTAAATAAGATAAGATCATTTAATTAAAAGGGATGTTTTCTTTTAATTAAATAAGATTATTGATGAAATGATCAAACCTTAGGAAATATTGAAATAATTGAATTAATTACATTTTGATCAAGGAAATTGATTTGAATTGAAAATGTTGCAAAGCATTGATTCATGAATTTGAAAAATTGATTCTGTCATTTGATAATTTTGAAGAATGGGGGCCCATAGTCTAGGCGACCATTTTAGGGTGCATACAACTAAGGGTGGATACCATGGGCAAAAGAGATGTCTCAACAAAACTCAAGAATCTAAATAATGATAAGAAATATTATTATGAAACTAAGTCATGTAAGATAGGATGAGTTTACCAAAATATAAAGGTAAATATTTTTTCTAGGATTAACTTAGGGTGATTGGACAAGTTGAATACACAATATAAATCAATGTAAATTATTAATGATAGAAAGAATTGATAAATCTAATAAATATAAAGATTATTTATCAAAGTAAATATGATAGATAACACCTAGCTCATTAGCAAAAGAAACTATGCTAGTGAAGAATATTATAGACAAATCAATATCGACTAGAAAAATGATGATCTCTCTATTAGTTAATTCGATAGAGTTCATGTTGAATATGTGCTTTGTTACATGTCAAGCTCATAGGGAAGGGTCAAGTTCATGGTCAAGGATTTGCACTTTGAGTTCAAACTTGAGCCTTGCAATGTTAGACTATGCTCATTTAATTAGTCATATAATATATTTCTACTATACTCCTTTTTAGTATATGAAGGATAATGGTATTTAGAGATTACTTGGAAGGGTTGTCATTTTATAGCATGGAGACAAGTTCTCATAAGTCACCACTAAAAAAATGTATAAAATTTATATTAAGCAAGGGTCCTAGAATGAATGCATATAGATTTGTTACTCCTTTTAAAAAACCAAATTAAAATGTATCACTATGTATTGCTTCTTAAATGGTATAGAATTATTGAAAGTTAAAAGCTCCTCTAGTGATTAGATTGAATGCATTAAATATTTTTAAATGCTAACAAATAACACAATTTTTTTATATAAATTATGTATTTAGATAACTTAGGGTAGAAAAACAAAGGGGTTGGTTGGTTAATTTTAAAACGGGAATTTTGGAAAGGATATGTTTATAACCATGAAGCTATGAGGTTGATCTTGTGATTGTGAAAATGATTGTGGGAGAATAAACAAACATATCTAGGTATCTTATAACTATAAGAAAATAGATGCATTGATGAGTGCCATAAAATGTGTGAATGCATATAAGTATGCGCATATAAGGATAGTATAAGTGCTAAATAAATAGGGATATGCATGTATATTGATAGATAAAGGCTAGGGAATAAACTCAACCTCACACAAGATTGCACCATTTATCAATATGAACATGTATTAATACCTTTTCTCAAAAAGAACATAAAATTAAATAGACAATATCATGATTCTCCATTGATATTATACATAATTAATAAATAATAGTTAATAAAAATTGAATCATACAATATTTGATAACTTTAACATGTTAAAACAATGATCAGTCCACAAAAGTTATCTTCTACATTTAAATATACTTTTGTTGAAACAATCATTAACATCTTAGACCAACTCTCTCTAAATAATATATTATAGCTAATTTAAAATTAATACAAATAATATATACCCACATATTTTATATATGTGTGTGTGTGTGTGTGTGTGTGTGTGTGTGTGTGTGTATCCCATAAACTTATGCATTGTTTTGATTAACAATTTACAATTAAAATTGTATCTTGATGTGAAGGGAGTATTCTGATTTTTTCGAATATACCATTAGATGTGAAATGACATTGAAAGTTCGCGTCATTTCCTAAAAAATCTCAGTCTTGGGAAGATTTGAATCTATTATTTTTAAGTCCTTGTATTCTTTTAATCCTATAATATTATTTTCTCAAGATTTAAATTTTTAAATATCATAAATTTAAATTATAATACATTTAAATATACTTTTGTTGAAACAATCATTAACATCTTAGACCAACTCTCTCTAAATAATATATTATAGCTAATTTAAAATTAATACAAATAATATATACCCACATTTTATATATATATATATATATATATAGTTCACATCCCATAGACTTATGCATTGTTTTGATTAGCAATTTACAATTAAAATTATATCTTGATGTGAAGGGAGCATTTCATTTTTTTTAATATACCATTAGATGTGAAATGACATTGAAAGTTCATGTCATTTCCTAAAAAATCTGAATCTTGGGAAGATTTGAATCTATTATTTTTAAGTCCTTATATTCTTTTAATCCTAGAATATTATTTTCTCAAGATTCAAATTTGGAATTAAATTTAGAACTAAATAATTGTTAAAAAGCACGAGCACTAAAAGACTTTCAAATGAGTTTTATAATTTATTCGGGTGGCTCCCTTCCTATTTTTTAGCGAAGGGAATATAACCCCTTTATGCAAACACGTGTTCCATTATAAAATTTAAATGAATTAGGAATTGATAAATTATATTTTTTATTTTAAAAGTTATTTGGAAAGATATAAGATATTTAGTTTCTGGAATAATAGTGAAGAATCAATATTATTATTATATTAATTTAGTCATTTTCATATAAAAATAGATGCTTACTTGATGTCTTAGGATCTATGTAGTTTCTAATAATATT
>MU227519.1:1795928-1808286 GCA_018584345.1 Thuja plicata
TCTGGAATAATAGTGAAGAATCAATATTATTATTATATTAATTTAGTCATTTTCATATAAAAATAGATGCTTACTTGATGTCTTAGGATCTATGTAGTTTCTAATAATATTTGCAAGTTGAATGCAAATGTCGTGACAAAAATGTAGACATTTTAGCTTGTGTCACCTCTATTTTTTTTATTTTTTGAAGATGCGTAAAATTTATGATATTTAAAAATATCTTATGGGAGGCTAGTGAGTTTCAAGGGTTAAGTTCTTTCAAACAAACCCTTTGACAGATTGAATTTGTAGCCATGCACTAATGTTTGTAGACAATAATCTCAAGCATACAAATTTTGATGTGACATGTTCCTTTTAGCGCTTCAAATAAAAATGTTCCTTGATGAATTCCCCTTAATAATAAAGATAGTAAGTCATGTAAATATATAGTCAGTTCATTCTCAATGTTGAGTGAAAAGGGTAGGATTCAATAATTTTAAATTTTAAAAAACTCAAATTTGTCCCAAGTCAATTTTGAGTGAGTCAAGATTGACCATGAATATTGGACGATTAGACTAGAACATGGACCTACATATTTGAAAGTGGGGATTATATGTATGAATATTTGTGTATGGATGTAATTAATGGCCACTAATAGAAAATATAGGGAAATGTGTGGAGCTAGGTATGTAGTAAAGATAAATGTATTGGGATGAGTGAGAATAGATGTGGAATGAGACTAGATAAGTAATAGTCAATGAGAAAATACTTAGTTATTTGGGTTTAATTGTAAATACTTGCATTCAACTTGCAAATATTATTAGAAACTACATAGATCCTAAGACATCAAGTAAGCATCTATTTTTATATGAAAATGACTAAATTAATATAATAATAATATTGATTCTTCACTATTATTCCAGAAACTAAATATCTTATACTTTTCCAAATAACTTTTAAAATAAAAAATTTAATTTATCAATTCCTAATTCAATTAAATTTTATAACGGAACAGGTGTTTGCATAAATGGGTTCTATTCCCTTCGCTAAAAAATAGGAAGGGATCCACCCAAATAAATTATAAAACTCATTTGAAAGTGTTTCAGTGCTTGTGCTTTTTAACAATTATTTAGTTCTAAATTTAATTCCAAATTTGAATCTTGAGAAAATAATATTCTAGGATTAAAAGAAAATAAGGACTTAAAAATAATAGATTCAAATCTTCCCAAGATTCAGATTTTTTAGGAAATGATGCGAACTTTCAATGTCATTTCACATCTAATGGTATATTCGGAAAAATCAGAATACTCCCCTTCACATCAAGATACAATTTTAATTGTAAATTGCTAATCAAACCCTTTGATTATAAAACATAGGGAAATGTGTGGAGCTAGGTATGTAGTAAAGATAAATGTATGGGGATGAGTGAGAATAGATGTGGAATGAGACTAGATAAGTAATAGTCAATGAGAAAATAATTAGTAGAAGAACACATTGTTGTTTATTTCTAATAATATCAACAAATTCCATAAAAATGAGCCCAAAATTAAATGGGATTTGATATAAGTATTAAACTTTTATCTTTACATTTTTTATCCACTTTGAGGTGCATGTGAAATTAGAACATATATAAATTTAAGAATATGAACACTCTCATCGAACATGAAAAGTTAGCTCATATATAAAATGATAGATAGCTTATAGAAAATAATGGACCCATCTCAAGATAATATTATTTCTTTTCCTTAGTTTGAGAACTTTAAAGGCTGAGTAAAAGTGATCGTTATTGCAAGTTAATTCCATTATTTATAAAAGTATGAATGAAAGAAAGCATGGTTACAAATTCTACCTATATGAAAAGTGATATTGAAATACTATACCCAATGTAATGGTAAAGTATCTTGACACAACTTTTGTAGACTTATATGTACAATAAGGTAGACCATGTAAATAATCTTTAAGTGTTCCAAAAGGAATTTTTTTTGTAAATTATGAGATTAAACTTTTTTTATTTAGTTTTGAAAATATTCCAAGATATTATGATTGGTTTACCTCTAGCTCAAGCCATATAGTAGATCATAGGACCATGCTAAGCACCACACTATTAGGGTCCTTGGTGACCTTCCTTAGAATTTTTTAGTTGAAGTATCTTTTGTAGGTCTTTAATAACCTATATTATCCATTTCCAGTGTGCATGCATAAAAATATCAAATTTTTATATCTCTAACTTTGTTTTATCATTTAGTTTCTATTATATATTTTTGGAGTAACTAGGCAACCCAGAACACCCCCAAGATCCCTAAAATACCAATACAACTTTCATAATAGACAATGGAAAGAAAAAATGCTTCAACAATGCAATATTGATTGAATATTGATAATTGACATATTGGACACACAAAATGGACATGAGAGACCTTTCTTGTAAAGACAAGGTGATGAGATAGGATGATGACTGCCCTTGATACAAACATTAAATACATGATGAAATTAATAAATTTTAAGTGACCAAAAGTAAATATTGAGACATTACCCAATTATAAGGAACTTCTTCAATGCCTCCTAGAATAATTAACTTAGAACCAAAGTAAAATTAAGATGTTAATAGGTTCCCACTAATAACTAGATAGGTATTTTATGTCCTTCACACTCATGCCCCATTTTTGTACTTGGAAAAATGAGAACCACTCCTCTCTTTATTCTTCTTTGTTTCCCTAAGGGCTTTGCTCCTTAGTATTTTCCTTTTTCTATTTTCTCCTTCCCTATTTTGTTTTATGTTTCCTTTTTCTTAGGGATCAAGTTTTGGGTTTTACTTGTTCTATTTTTGCCTTACGAAAATAGTAAACGCTACTCATGATCAAAGCCTTTGTGCCTTTGGGAATTGTACGTCAGAGTTTTGAGGTTCACTTGGTAAGAAGTGAATTAAAAAAACCCCAATCCATAATGTTTATGTGTTTCTCTTGCAACTTTGACCCTTGATCCCACATATTATTAAGGGTAGGTAGTCTCCCTATGTTATCATAGCCACCTATATAAAAGCTTAATCTTAAGGTTTTTCTCATTTTTTCCCTTAAAACTTAGTTCTCTATGCCTTTTTTGACCAATGTGTGTGCTTATATACATATTGTACCCTGGCCCTTAGTTTCTCTCATCACTAGTGATTGGTATTGGGCTTGCAAGGTTGCAAGTTGGTTTTCTTCTATTTCTTTTGTTTGTGTTGTTTTCAAGGTGTGATTGATATTTTTTGGATTATTTTATTTGATTTTTTGGGTTTTTTTCTTCCTATTTTTTTCCAAACATGAGGTCCTTGCTATTTAGTATTTTCATGTTTTTTTACACGTAAGGGTTTGGGTGTCATGTGTGTCCTTGCTCTTACAAAACAGGAATCAAAAATTTGATCTACAAATTTCCTCAAAGTTGAATTGAAACCTATGAAATAAATCAAAATCAACATAATAGGATGGAATCTAAGAAATTCCCTTGAGATAGTCAAAATAGCTTTGATTTAGGTCACCCATGGATGAGAACTCAAAAAAACCTAACTATGGTGTTGATTAGATGCTAGGACTTCCTTTGGCTAAGGTCACTATAACCTAGAATAGCTAAATAGGAAACCTTGACCTAATACCATAGAAAAGGGGAAGATTTTGAAAAAACTAAGTGTTTTGATTATTGACAATCATGGGATCACCTTCCAAAACTCATCTAAGAAAAAAAATTAAACTCATAAGGTATCCCCAACCCATGATCCCTCTATGCTCCCAAAAGATTTAAAAATTCATCACATTATGAGGATTAGGGGTATCTTATTCAATGCTCCATTGAAATTTACACCTAGAATGAAGCCAACTAAAACCTCAAAGCCTCATAAAATTAGTGGATGCAAATACTTCACATATTGGGGATCAAGGTTTGTCCTTTCAATTTTAAATAGGAAGACTATAATGCCCAAATCAACCCCAACCCCTTATGTAAACAAAAGGAAAAACAAAAAAAAAAAGAGAAATCATATATCAGTGATTAAGGATGCACTATAACTTATTTGGTAATAAAGAATCTGTTGGAGTTCTAAAATTTTGGATAATTTTGGAGTGACTAAGTTTAAAATTTCTCTAAGGCACAAGTCGCTGCCCCAAAAAGCTTTTGGAGAAAGCCTACTTTGAGTGCATGTAAAAGAGACCCCAGGATTTTTATGAGAAACCACTTGGAGAGTGTGTTCAACACCTTTCATGGAGTGATTACAGTGGGTTTCAGCTCTCAGAATTCAATTTGGATGTGTTTTGGAGATAGTCATTTGGAGGTCATTACCCACTTTGATAGTTTATATCTTTGGCTGGATGGATAGGCATGATATAAGGAGTGTTACAAGATGTTGTAGGTATGAAAGTGATTCTCCATGTCCAATTAGAGATCCCTATGAGTTCATGTGATAAGTTTCCCATAGCCTTTCTAGTTGCAATTTATTTTGTTTCTCATAGTCTGAATTGGAGAATTACGAAATGCCCTACTTTGAGGTCCCACAATTTGTACCCATTTGAATGTCATAAAGAATTGAGTGTTCCCTTGCATTGTAAACATGGAAATGTGCCAGGTGGCTTCTCTGGGTGAATCAAAGAGCGACACATGGTGTGATCTGGTGGCTTCTATGTAGAAAGGGTGTAGAAAGTGCAGAATATTAAAATGAAAATGAAAGTGCAGAATATTAAAATGCAAATCAGTAATTTAAGTGCAGAATTTAAAGATTAAAGTGTAGAATGTAAAGGTTAAATTTGCACATCAAAATGACCCAAAATTGCATAGGGAGAGATCATTATTTTGCGAATACAATATCACATTTCAAAGGGGAACGTATGTATCTAGAAGGAAATAAATTTTCTCTTGGGGGAATATTTTGAAAAACATATCAGATTGTTAGTCTCATAAAAGGAGATTTTGCTTTTAGAGAAGAAAATAGTTTTGGTGGGAAGAAATAGAGGTGGAATCAGAAGATATTCCTAGTTTCTCCTTCTATATAAGTTGTTTTCTTCACAAGGGTTTCAAATTATAAGAGAAACTCTCTAGATTCTCAAGGTTCCATTAATGCAAATTCTGGTTAAGATTAGTGTTATAATTTTAGAGTATTTTTTCATTTGTATATATTGAAGCAATGTTTTATTAATGAAATACAATTGAAATATCTTTGCAAGCACTTAACATCTCTGTGTATTTTTAAGGAATTCTTATGAACTTGACTTGTAAGGCATTTATGGTTTTTCATCTACAAGGTAGATTGTGATATTATTCTTGATTTTCCTTCAAGGAAGGAGTGAATCTTGTTGGATAATTTCTAAGAATGTTAAGGATATGTGGATCTGATGATCATGTATTTGTGATTAAATAAGTAGTATGTAAGGCATTTTACTGGTTTCTGATGTATTGATTTGTGAATCTTTCTGAATGTCTGTTCAACTTGGCTCCATACCCAATGGATTAGGCACTGGTCTTATACCAGAACTGTGGAAAAATCATTCAAAACAAAATTTATCTTTTTGTTTTAAGGACATTAAATGATTGTTAGATTTAGTTTGATGGCAAGGAATACATCCCATGATTCAAAGAAAGAGTGAATCTAATAGGTGCACCCGCCCAAGCCTCTGAGCTCGAAGTGAAGGAGGATTGAATTCTCATTGCATTAGCCTTTTTCCCTGCTTCTCTTTTGTTGGGTTAGAGAGAGTTGTAGATTTCAGTTTTCACAGATTTGTAAGAAAAAGTTCTAACAAAATGGTGACACTACTGGGGATGTGAATAGGAATTGCATAATTAATAAGGTTTCAGTTGAGCTTTCTCCTTGCCTTATTGATTTTTAGTCCAGTTAAGTTTGTCCAAGATTGCATAGAGTTGAAAATATATTTTTCATGTTATGGGGTTTGAGGGATATTGTTTTGTGTCTGAGATGTTTTTGTCCAAGAATTGATGTCTTGTGAGGAATCAGTTTTGTCTTGTAAAGGTGATTTTGCAAAGGGGTTTTCCTTACAAACTGTCATAATTCTATGCAGCATTGCTGAATGAAAGATCTATTTCAAATAGATGCAAGATAAGAAAGGAAGACACAAGATCTTGAGGTAAAGAAACATCCCAAAAAAAGAAGGGTGAGCTTCTAAGTTTTCAAGGAATGGATGCCAATGGAGGAATAAATGAACATGCAGTGCTCCCCCATCATGAAAATCATAAAGTTTAAATGCAAAGTTTGAAGAGAATTTGAGTTGGGATTAAATCTCAACTGTTCAAGTTTTCTATCCTCTAAAAAGAGGTGGCGACTCTACCAAAGAATTTATTGGAAGGTGTGAAGGTAACTTCAGATCTAGCATTTTACAGCCACTACAATACATCCAGGTATTTTGTTTTTCATTGGATTATTATTATTCCATGAAAATTAGTTGTTAAAAATTTCCCTACTAAGTGGTCAACACTAATTGAAAGGGAAGAAGGAAGAAGTTGGTAACCATATCATGATTGATTGTGTTTTGAATTTATGTGCAAGTAGAAATATATTGTAAATTTTTTCAAGCCTTGCATACTTTTAAATGCAATTATGCCTAATAAGATGTCACACCAGTGTAGTAGACAAAGTTTTAGCATTAAGTTGCATGGAAATCTAAATTTTTAAGGAATTCGTGGTTACCCAAATATTTTTTCACCCAAAATCAGAAAAGAATTGCCAAGATTTAGTAGTGAGAGAGAGGAAAATGTTGAAAAGCATTGTGTAAAGTTCTTGGACTTAATTGAGGATTTTGATATTGAATATGAGGATAGTGTTATGAGGTTATTTATCCAGTCTTTGGTAGATGATGCAAGGCGGTGGTTCTCTTTTTTTCCAGATTGTTCTATCTCTTCGTGGGAAGAGTTAAGATCATCTTTTTTGGAGCAGTTTGGTAAAAAGGTTAATCCAGTTGCAGTGATAAAGAATTTCATGGAGATACAAATAAAGAATGGTGAGTTAGTTCCTCCTTTCAATCTCAGATTTGCAAAATTATGAGCTACTTGCTAAAAGATAAAGAGCCTAAAACTTTGCATCATGCTTTTATGACATCAGTAGATATTGAAAATAATTTAATGTATGGAATCATCCCAAGGGGTTTTCCATCTACTAGGGATCATTTTCATAATGTATCAAATGCACTAGATAGGTGTGGATAAAGAAATGAAGATCAATGTCAAGATGTTTTTATCCCTGCTGATTTTACTAACCATGATTTAAATTATGTTTCAATACAAAATGAGAGTGAAGAGTTTTTTCTGAAAACAACGGTTGCCCCTCACATTGGTGTTAACATGGTTAGAGAAGAATTTTATAATTATCTTAACGCAGAGATAGATATATAGGGGTTACACACCTATTAAAGTTGAAACTAGTTATGCTAGTTTTTGGCTGCAAAGAAAAATTGTGTGGAGTCAAATGTGGAAAATAAAGAGGGGGCAGTTGTTTTATCAGATGATGATTTTGAAGCCCAAAATGAGGAAGTTATATCAAACTTAACTGATGTTGAATCTAATTATGCTATTGATATTGTTGACTATTATGCTGATGATGAAATTAATGAATATCAAGACGTTGAAGATGAATCTATAGTTGATAATGTTCTCATTTAGTCTGTAGATTTTTCCTCTTTTCAATATAATAGTGCATATTTCTTGTCTTAGTTTAAGGAAGATTTTTTTGAACTGCAAGAGGATGACTATGATGCATATGATAGTTGTTGTGGGCATTCCTTTGCATGAAAAGACATGAGCCAAGAAGTTTCAATCCTTGGTTCCAATAAGGAAGATTTTTATCAAACCATGTTTTTGTCACATGGGGTGTCCCAAAAGATATTTGTGAGGAATTGGTTGAGGAAGAGGATTCATGGTGCCAAAATGGCCCTAATATTTTTGAAGATAAGGTGATGGCCCATATGCAGCCTTGTGATGAGGATGAAAACTTATCATGTGTTGGAAATGATTGTGAGGATGTAGATTTCTCTAAGATGATAATGAATTATTGCATCCTAGATAATGATGATGATGGCCATCTTGATGAAGATCCATCATTTCTTGTTAATAATGATATTGAGTTAGAAGACTGCATGGTTGGTTCAAATGAAGAGGATAATATTTCAGCCTATGATTTTTCCACATGAAAATGTTTAGGAAAATATATATGAGAAATTAATTGAGGTACTTCTACCTAAAATTAATGTTGCAAGTCCTTGTGACATTGTTGTCCCATTAATTACAACTATGCATACAATAGATCAATTTTATTCTGTGAATGTTAGTTAATCAACACTTATGGTTGGGGAGGAAGAAGATAAGTCATGGTAGAATGGTTATGATTTCTTTCAGTAATGAGAATGATGGTCATGACATTGAGTATTCATGTTGTGAAAGATGCAATGTTGAACATTGTTTCAGTTCAGATTCAGTTTCATTTTCCCTTGATGAAGATTATTATGGAATTGAAATGGATGATATTTTTTGTGAAGCTTCTAATGTTTTATTTGATGATACTTCATTGTCATATTGGTATGAATTGACTTATGAATGTTTTTATGAAATTATCTCCTATGATATGGAGATTAAATCTGATTTTGCATTTGAACCAGAAATGGATGTCATCTTATTTGATGTTAACATTGATAGTTGTGATATGATTAATGGTATGAAATCAGTGTTTTGTCAAGAAAAAACTAGTAATCCTGATAATGTTTCCCATAACAGTGATCTGTGTCAGAGAAACATGTGCCGAGATGAGGATATGTGTAATGAACTTCTTGCTGATTTATTGGAACTGCATTTTGAAATGTTTTGTGTGAAGATGAAAGCGGTTTCAAATTTCACATCATATTATTTGCTTCAGCCAGAGGTATGTTCATTTTCCAAGAATGGGATGTAAAGAGTGTTGATGCACGGTGTTTATTAGATGTTCAAATAAATCAGCAAGGGTGTATAAGCTATTAGACACAAAATGAGTCTTTTCTTTTTCCAGTTTAGCATGTTGATGTTTCTCGGGATGAACTAAATCTGAAGCCACAAGTTGTAGTTCATCATGCTTCACTTGAGTGCTTGTGTGATACACATAGGGTTGAATCTGAAAAATTCCCCTTTGAAATCTAAGCATTATTGAAGTAAGTCAGCATATTTCCATCTATGTGATGGAGTTGGAATCCATGTCTTCTTGGCTGGTTAAAATTTTTAAAGAATGTCACAGCCTTGTGTTTCATGATGACCAACACTTTAAGTAATTTTGTGTTTTCAAAGCACCTAATGTCAATGAATGTGTTGATTATTTTGTAAGTGATAAACTGAGGATAAGTAGCAGTGTGTTTGATCAGGTAGATGAAAGTGATGATTTCAGTTTAACTTTGATGCATGGAGATGAAAATCAGATTTTTGATAATGGTAAGTGTTGATTTCAGTCATGAAAGGGATGGATGATATTTGTAAATAATTTGTATGTTTGTGTAGTTTCTTTTCTTTTATTTGTGTGTCATTTTTGGTTTTCAATAAGGACCTTGTTTTTGAAGAGAAGAGAAGAGAAGAGAAGAGAGGAGAAGAGTAAGTCTGATTATTTTTGAATGGTGTGCTCTACCATGAGATTCTAAATATTATGCATGCCACACATCCCCAATTAGAGCCACTATTAGATCTCTAAAATTCTTGATAATTTTGGAGTGACTAAGTTTAAAATTTCTCTAAGGCACAAGTCGTTGCCCCAAAAATCTTTTGGAGAAGGCCTACTTTGAGTGCATGTATAAGAGACCCTGAGATTTTTATGAGAAACCAATTGGAGAGTGTGTTTAGCACCTTTCATTGAGTGATTAAAGTGGGTTTCAGCTCTCATAATTCAATTTGGATGTGTTTTGGAGATAGCCATTTGGAGGTCATTACCCAATTATGCACTTGTGCACGTTTCTAGTTTTATCAAGTGACCCACTTTGATAGTTTGTATCTTTGGATAGATGGATAGGCATGATATAAGGAGTGTTCCAAGATGTTTTAGGCATGAAAGTGAGACTCCATGTCCATTTCTAGATCCTTGTAAGTTCATGTGATAAGTTTCCCATATCCTTTTTGGTTGCAATTTATTCTATTTCTTGTAGTCTGAATTTGAGAATTACGGAATGCCCTACTTTGAGGTCCCACAATTTGTACCCAGTTGAATATCATAAATAATTGAGTGTTCCCCTACATTATAAACATGGAAATGTTCCTTCATCAATATTTTTAGACCTTTTCCAATTCATTTGGTCACTTTGCTCGACTGATTCCAAATCAGATTTATGTAGGGTGACTGGGTTTGAATTCATAAATTTGGTAAGAGGCTGAATTTGAGGAGTTGTATTGATTGAATAGTTGATCATTGGAGCATGCCATTGGAAGCATCACATCCCTTATATGAAAGTGAATTTATGTCCATGTTTTTAGATTTTAAGAGTTTCATTTGATGTCTTTGTGAAGTCAAAACCAAAAGGATTTTATTTAGTTTTATGTGTGCTAAATGATTAGTCATCCAGGAGGCCGACATGGCATATCAATATCTTGATGCCGCCTGGCAGTCATTGTGAGAAATTTGTTTCTCTAATTTCTATGCATGAAATTGTACTAATATGGGAAGCTTCAAGACTCCAGCAATTGGTGTGCTATGTTTCACGAGATGATTCTGGAGATAGTTTATTATGTTTTTGCATCCTATATCGTTACATTTTTTCCAAGTGGCTATTTTTGGTAAGAAGTATCTCATGTTCAGGTTGGATTAAGTGGAAACCCTTTTGCATGAATACTCATTATATATGGATAATATGATAAACTATAACTGATTGAATGTTTGAAGATGATAAGTTGATGATCATCGATCTGCAAAAGTGAATGCAAGACATTAAATCTGTTAATGTATTGTATTGTCATTGATGTCAACTTGATATGGTTTGATTGTTCATACACATATTGTCATAACCTTGAAGATCTAAAGAGACAAAGTTTATGTGGTTGGTAAGGGTAAAAGAACAATAATCTGTCACCCATAAGGACATTTTGGGATGCAAATTTGTGTTACACTCAGCCAAGTAGAACTCGGTCGAGTCTAACACAGCTGAGTCTGTGTGGGCACCACATGGTGCCACACAGTGCTGAGTGGTGCCTATGTGGCTTGGAACTCTCGGCTGAGAGGTACTCAGCCAAGTTATACTCGGCCGAGTATACCAATATTTTTAAAACTCCCAAAATAGCCCACTAGCCCCTCATTTACACTTTGAGGGGCTAAGATTCAGCGTGTGAGGTGAAGGTGAAAACTCGGCCGAGTATTAGGTAGGTCCCCCCCCTTTTTTTTAATTTGTTTAAATGTTTTACTGTATTTATGCATTTGTGTAAAATGATTTTTTTTTATGTAGCATTATAATATAATTTTTTTTTTCTTCATTTTCTAGAAATAATTTTTTTTAGGTTGAATATTGTATGCAATGAAAATACCTACAGCTGCACAGCAAGTCAAAACATGCAAACACAAGATATACTAATAAATCAAAGCATGTAAAGAACTTGAAACACAACTAAATTTTCACTATAACCTCCGATGAGCTAAAACAAGTGCACCCAAGACTTGTTTGATTTCTTCTTAGAGATTTTGTGGGTGTGCTCTCCCAACACAATGCAATAAATCCCACTATGATAAATGCAAAATGATGAAGATTTGAGCACAAGTATGTGGAACTTGCCCCAAATCTTTCAAATGATGTGATGTAAAATGCAAGATCTATACTAAGGATGTAAATGTAAGAGATTAACTAATAGATTGTGATGAAAACTAAACTAAGGATGAACATGCAAGATTTCAATCTAAAGTATAAAAATGAATCTAGACTATCATGCAACAAGATGAAATCTACACTAAGTGCTCAAGTGGTCAAGTGTGCAAGAATGCAAGAATGCTCAATTCACTGACTAGTTACTCTCACACTAGTTCAAAATGAGGAGTGAGGCCTCCTTTTATAGAATTGACATAAAAAATGAAGGGCTGAGATTAAGTGGTGGAAAATGAGTGGCTGACATTAAAGGTTAGGTAGGGTTTTGGTGGGAGTGGAGGAGATTAAGAGGCAAAAGAAATGAGTGGCTAGGATTAAGAGGTTAAAGAGAGAGGAGTTGACTTTTGAACTAAAAGACAAATGAAGAGACAAGTGACAAGTGTCACAAGCTCATAATTTTGGAGTTGATCCATGAGAATTCACATGATTGGCTATAGAAGGATTAATGAATTTAGAAAATAAACAAAAATATTTATTTAATAAATATAGGAAAAGCTCAAAATTAAATAAATAAAATTTATTTAATTTAAAAGAGAAAAGGGTAAATGAATTATCTAAAAAAA
>MU227519.1:1824060-1858496 GCA_018584345.1 Thuja plicata
GTTGGTCCAAAATTCAATGACTTGACTTCTTACATGTTCAAAAATTTTGTCTATTCAAGGAACTCTACAAATCTGTACCCAATTCTTTTCAATGTTCATATCCAACATATTTCTCTTCCTAATATATATCTGAATATTTCTTCGAGATACATTGAGTAAATCAGAAACTACTCAAACTTGATTTCTGCGTGTCAATCTCTTACTGGTAATCATAGTCATCAACACTCTTCTAGCAGTATTTGAATCAGATCCTCCATGATCTATCCTGTTAAAAACGTTCAATGCATCTTGTAAATTTTCAATTATTGTTTCTTTTACTTGACCTCCTTGTCCATTTTTCCTATTATCAACACCTAACAACTCCAAAACTGGAGTCATTTCTCTTTTCTGAAATAACTTTGCAAACAATTGTGCTTTTCCCACCAAAGTTTTATCCTCAAAATATTCTTTCCAAATGTTTTTGACATAAGATTTAATAGTGTTGTCAGATATCAGCTGCTCTGGTGCAATTTGACTGAAAAGTGAATCCTCATTCATCTCCATCAAATTTTGCATTGTAGGATAAATACGCATACATTGACTACTACCAATATCCTCTCCTAGTTGAGTTGCACCTTCTTCAACATTGATAGGTTATTCTTCAACATCGATAGGTTCTTCTTCAACATTGACCAGTTGCTCTTCGGTAAGTTTCATATGACCTTTCATTTGTTCATTCCTTTTATGATCATATTTCCTTGTTCTAGTCCTTTTATTTCCCATTGCTCAAATAGAAGCAAAAAATTTATTTTGCTTTCAGAATCCTTCTTTATTAAAAATGCCTTCTTCGCTTCCTGTAGTCACAAAATGCCTTCTTCGCTTCCTCAAAAAACTTTATATATTATGAAATAAGTATTTAAATTCACAATTGATATTTTTTTTTTTTAAAAACAACTTTTATATATACCTTTGAAAATGAAAGGGTTGGTCGCCCAAGCGATCACTTGCGGGTGGCTGACCACTTACTAAGAGTTGGATGAGTATAACTCATCCGAGTACTACTTGGCTGAGTTATACTCGGCTGAGTCATCCTATGTGGCATGCCTTGTTGGAAACCAAACCTCCAAAAACACACCAAATCAACAAGTGCTCACTTCTGCTAGTTTTTTCTCTATTGAAACTTAACAATGTCAAAAAACTAAAACTACCCTTTTGTAGATCTCGGAACTATGATTCTTGACATATAAGTTTTATATTGTTTCAACTAAATAACATTGAACAAATTTGTTAAAAGATGCATGTAGGTTATTAAAATTTTTGGAAGTCATTGATTCAGATAGTATAAAAAAATAATAAATCAATTCAAAAGAATTTTAAAATCATAGATAACACTAGAGAGGAGAGTCCTCTTCAATACTATGTAATTTATTTGGTTTTTGGTATAGTTTTGATAGGGGAAAAATGGTTGATTTCAACTAAGTTCAACTTTGAATACTTATAACGGGCAAAGTATACATTGAAAACATTTCTTTCTTTTTTTGGGCACTAGCTATACATGTCATCTAAAACATATTCTAAAATTGGAGGAAAAGCTAATGTTTTACTTATAATTATTTGGCGGGAAGTAAACTCCCTGATTTACATTTATTTTCACGAAATGAAAAATAGACCTTAAAATTTCAAAAAACATGTTAATTTTGGTTCAATTTTTTTTAAAAAATTATAGGCATATAATTCAGCCTATTTCACACATTTCATTAGTTTACATCATCTTCAAATTTTCAACAAAAATGTGAATTTTATGCTCTTGAAGTTTTACAGTTTTGGTGTTGTCATCCTTTTCCTTTGTAAAAGGGTGACAGATTATTGTGCTTTTACCCGTAAACATAAACATTTTGTATACACCAAGTGACACTAAACACTGAGTAGTTCACAGTGTATACCGAGCATAGTAGTAACCGATCAAGTGTTACCGAGCAAGAGATAATAACCGAGCACAGCTGATAGAGCTACAATTTAGGGATTGACTGTTTGATTGTTTTATTATTAATGATCAGTTAAACTAAAGCAAGGAAGGATATTTTAAGCACATTTTATTCATAGTTATCAAGGAGAGATTTACAACATAACACTAAAGGATAAATTTATGGGATAAAGAAACACATGGCGAGTTTTATGGATCAAGAAGAGATCTATAATAAAAATAAGGAGATTGAGAGGCTAATCATGTCTATATAAAGAGATAAGGAATTCATTGTCAAAGAGAGGAATGCTGAGTATATTTTGTGTGAAGATAGAATTCTTCATGCAAATGTGATCATACAGGTTGAAGAACAGAGCCAAGGAATTCTACAGACACTGAGCAACAGGGGACAAAGCATTCACCAAGCAGAACAAAGAAATAAAAAAAAAGGAACTGAAGTGTATATTAATCATAGATGTATTATTGAACTAACAATAGATCTAAATATTTTCAAATCAAAGTTGTATTTTGAACAGATCATTTACTGTATCAGTTTAACCATTGATTCATAAAATCTCTTAATCAAGTGGGATTTGACAATCCTTATTGTATTGAGATACTCAAGAGTATCAAAAGGTTTTCTTGTTGACAATCTAGTGAGTGATAGGTCAAAATACAAACTATTTTTTTTAAATCCTCTAACAAGGTCACACTTAATAGTGTGTATTGTAACCTTTAATAGGGTTGTCTCTTCACCAAACTCACTTCAGAAGAGTGAAAATATTTTGGGTTACTGGTTTGAGGTGGTTTTTACCATATTGGGTTTTTATGTTAAAATCTATGTGTCAAATGTATATATGTTTCATTGCATTGATATTTTGTTTTACACATTATTAAAATATAGAAAAGATAAACAATATATCTTACCAAGCAGTTTATATTTGTTAAGATTATTTATGGCATACATCTTGATGAAATTAGGACTGTAAGATAACTGAAGGTATTATATTTAAAAGATAGGTTTTTGGTTGGATATTTTGAAATAAATATTAAGGCCACTGATTCACCCCCCCCTCTTAGTTATTCTAACATAATAAATGTACCTAGTGGTAGAATCTCAAAATGAATTTTAATATCTTATCAAGGTGCATTCTGAGAGCATTTTAGATTTGATTCGACCTATCTATTTGTAGAAATTTTTAAGGGGCTATCTTTGAAAAATTGTTTTTCCAAATCTTGAAGGTGTCTTTTAGATCCATTTGGTGTCTATACTCACATGTTAGAAGTGTTCACTTGTTTTGGCCTGTGTGATTCAAAGAAGCCATTATATCAAATTATGAAGCCAGTTCAAGAGACCACTTGTTATTCATGGGGTTAGTTTGTAGAGGTGCCACATTTTCTTTGGCATTAACTTCATCATTATCAAGTGTAGCGCCCATTAGTTTTACCATATCTACTTCATCCAGTTTAGCTCAAGCATCATCTGTTAATGTTGTTGTGACAACTAGAAGAAGTACAAAAACGACAACAAAAATAACTCCATCTGTTCAGATGCCTCAAATGATATCTCAAATAACAAGGAAACAAATAGAGGATATTATCAAAGACTGGAACTAAATTATAAGAGAAAATTACAAAACATAGAAAGAAAGCTCAAGAGATTTTTGACCATAGAATCATAGAATTGAGAATGGGTCTAGGTTAAGTATAGTAGGTAGTGCAAAGCTTCAATTTATTGAACACAACCATGATCTAGAAGAATGAAGTTTGGTTTTATACTTCAAGAAAATGGAAGTGGAGGATTGCGCATGGTTTATGCATGCAAGGCTACACATTCAAATTGAAATAGAGATTTTAAAAGTCAAATTGAGATGGTTAGAAGCCAAGGAAAGTGGATGGATGATGGAAAATGTTAAAAACTCTAAGAAATGGCATGTTGTCAGGTGTGAATGAGTTGGAGGCCTGCGCAATAATCATACAAGAGCTTGCACATGAATTGGTGATGGATGGTGCATTGTTAAGACTTTAAAAACATTTCAAGCTAATTGCAATTGGAAGTCATCACACAAATATTGCACCAGAGAAGAAGGAAGCCTGTAAACTTTGGAAGAGTGGAGGAGGATGTGTGAAACTTCAACCCAAGTATGATTGGCAAGTGTTAATCCAAATGAAAGTCTGTGCAAGTTTATCAAGAGAGTTACGCATTGTTTTTGGGTTTGTTAAACACTTTTAAAAACTTCAAACAAATCTTGTTGATAGGTGTGAATGCCTTACAATGCATGGATTGGGAAGCTTGTGTAATACAAAGTGGAAGTAGTACATTGTGATGAAGCCAAAGGCTACACCAAATGCAAATGGAGAGGTGGTGTTGCGTGAAATAGAGAAAGTTGTGCATGAAATTATAATGAAACAAAAGCTTTAGAAACATGCTAGCAATGTGATTGGCAGATGTAATACTAACTTCTACAACTGTTCCATGCCTCCAAGCATGTGTAATGGACACATGATGTTTCACAATGTCACTTGCAAGGGCTGCACATATATATGTAAGCTGTGCATTGTAACAAAAGTGTTTGTTTTGTCCCACATGCATGGCGCGGGGAACTCTTTTAGTATTTTTATGGTAAAGCACAAAGAATGTTATGTGAAGTAAAGCACAGGTAGCTCTTGGGAGGCACAATGCTTGGGAGGCATGCGCTGGATTCAGAGATGTGGAAAACAACAAATTTTGGGCGTGCATGCATAAAAAACTTAAAAAAAATTCAAAACCAATAATCCCACATTGGTGGGGGAGATGAAATTGTTAGTATTTATAAGATAAACCACTCACCCTGTAATATGAAGAAAGATCCCATAGGCTCTTGGTGATCACGCTCAGGGGGAGTTTGTGGGCGACGGTTCCTGGCCAGGTGGACGACATCGATGGAAGACAAAATGGTTTTGGTGGGGCCCATGGAGGTGAGGTGGAAAAAGATGTGGTGGAGGAAAAAATAGATCGTGCATGGATCCTAAGGCACAGAAGATCAATGACTGTCAGTGAAGGTAGATCAGATCAATGATAGGTGTTATGCCTCATCCTAAAATATGCAAGGAGGATATCATTAAGGCATTGTGCCTATGCAAGACATGGTGGGGTCGATAGTGGGGCAGACCTAGGTGCCAGTGATATGGAGGGCTCATAGGAAGGGCATCTCAGATGGGCATGAATCTCGAGGTGAAAAAATCAATAGTTGGCACAATGGCGTGAAGGAAAGATGATTGAAAGTTGACCATTGAAGAATTGTGCCCAACCAACACCTGACAATCTGACAAGTGGCGGGCTCGGGCAGAGAGGATGAGAGAGGTGATGTAGGTGCCCAATTAGCTTCTCTAGGAAAATCAGAGAGTGACATGTGGCATGATCTGGTGGCTTCTGTGTAGAAAGGGTGTAGAAAGTGCAAAATATTAAATTTAAAATGAAAGTGTAGAATATAAAAAAGCAAATCAATAGTTTAAGTGAAGAATTTAAAGATTAAAGTATGGAATGTAAAGATTAAATTTGCACATCAAAATGGCACAAAATTTCATTAGGAGAGATCATTATTTTGCGAATACAATATCAGATTTCAAAGGAGCACATGAGTATCTAGAAAGAAAAAGATTTTCTCTTGGGGGGATATTTTGAAAGCATATCAGATTGTTAGTCTGGTAAAAGGATTTTTTTTTGAGAGAAGAAAATAGTTTTAGTGGGAAGAAACAAAGTTGGAATCAGAAGATATTTCTACTTTCTCCTTCTATATAAGTTTTTTTCTTCATTGTACAAGGGTTATGACTTCTGAGAGAAACTCTCCATATTTTCAAGGTTCAATTAATGCAAGTTCTGGTTAAGATTAGTGTTATAATTTTAACATATTTTGTCATTTGTATATATTGAAGCAATATTTTATTAATGAAATACAACTGAAATCTCTTTCTAATCACTTGATGTCTCTGTGTATTTCTTTTGGAATTCATATGAACTAGACTTGTAAGGCATTTCTGGTTTGTTATTTATAAGGTAGATTGTGATATTATTCTTGAGTTTCCTTCAAGGAAGGAGTGAATCTTGTTGGATAATTTCTGAGAATGTCAAGGATATGTGGATCTAGTGATCATGTATGTGTGATGAAAGAAGTAGTATGTAAGGCATTTATTTTTTTTAGATGTGTTGACTTGTGAATCTTTGTGAATGCCAATTCAACTTGACTCCATACCCAATGGATTAGGTACTGGTCTTATACGAGAACTGTGGAAAAATCATTCAAATAAACATTTACCTTTTTGTTTTAAGGATATTAAATTATTTTCGGATTTAGTTTGATGGGTAGGAATCCATCCCATGATTCACTGAAAAAGTGAATCCAATAGGTGCACCCACCTAAGCCTTTGAGCTTAAAGTGAGAGAGGATTGAATCCTCATTGCATTAGCCATTTCCCTTCTTATCTATTGTTGGATTAGAGAGAGTTGTAGATTTTAGTTTTCACAAATTTGCAAGAAAAAGTGGTAACATAATCCCTTTCCATTCGACCCTTGATCCTGAAACAAGTGAAATATAAGATAAATTTAGTATCATGAGGCATTGGTGATTAGGGTTAGGGTGTTAATTTTTTCATAGTTCGAAGTGAAAAAGGAAAAATTCTATACCAATCCCCAATCCAAATTAGTATATTTTCTAATACATATTCAAATATTTAAGATGATTAACATAGAAACTTGGAGTTGTTATTAGTGGATTGATTTTATTACTATGGTGGGATCAATATATTGTAAAAGAGTGTTGATAAGGTTAATGAATGAAGAAAAAACCTTTATTTTCCTAACTTGGCTTATTTTCCTTGTAGTAAATATTTTTCCAAAAGAGAGGGAATTAAAAATTACACCAATGAAGTATGAATTCATAGGATACATGCTATCTTCAAAGATTAGATACAAGGACATTAAAAATTTACACATAGACCCAGGATATGTGAACATGAAAGACTTTCTTAAGAGAGTGAGAGGATGAAAAGAACAAAAATCCATGATCAAAAACATTGGCGAAGTCAGGACTAGTGCAAGAAATTTTGTTTCTGTTGGGTGTTTTTGAAATTGGTTTCTACTAATGTTGTTGGCATTCATGTTTTGTCACAGATGTCAATATATGTTTCTTTAGAGCAAGAATAGACTGGTTATTATTGTTTTATGATGACTGATAGAAGTGTACAGATACTGTACAATTGAATCAGAATGAGCGAAGATGATGATATGTAGAAGGATGTATGGTGATCTTATGTCTAAGTTTTCTTGGATTAATATTGCATATTGGATGAGCTACAGATGTTTTAGTGAAGATTGGATACTGGACTGTGACAATGATGTTTGACAGAGTGAATCTCTGTATTTTGAGTATATCTTACAAGCGATAATGATTCATGTTATGCAAGCTTAAGAGATTATAGAAGACATGTTAAGGAATTGTTTTATGGGTCACAAGTTGTATGATTATTGGTGATGTCAGTTGTGAAATGTATTCTAGAGGAGACCTATTTGTGGCTGACTTTAGAGATGTAGCATATATTATGGATTGCAAGCGTGGATTACAGATCTTGGTTATATTTGATGAATTGTAATTGATGTTTACTTATTATAGGTATTGTGTGTATCTTAGCAAGGGGTTAAAGAGTTATTTGTATATTGGGAAAGCTTAACTGGCTGACCTAATCAATTATTGTAATAAGGTATATATGAGAGATATTTTCTTTTGAAAAGATGTATGTATGGAAGAGGCGAATTAAGAGACAAAGAAGTGTGGAATCTATGAGCTTGATTGTCTACAAGATGTAGAGAAGAGGATGTGATTATGGTACTTCATTAGAATTGACCAACCAAGGAAAATTTCTATTAGATAGTTCACAGGATTGTATATGTTCTATATACACTTTTGTTTCTAACTGTAAGTCCTTGAGGGTGGCTTTAACATTCTTTAGATAATGTGCTTGGGCAGTGAGTCCAATGTTGCTCTTGACTCCTAATAGAGTCTATCCTTTAATAGGGACTATGTACTGTAATACATTAATAAGCTCCTAATCAGGATAAATATTTCAATAGGGATACTATACTCTCAGTATATTATGTATGGGTGCTAATTCCCACCGGCGTTTTACCTTTAACAATGTTTCCTCGACAACAAAGGATTGTGTTATTGTGTTGGAATTTACTGTGTTATCATTTGGATTAAATTTTTGGTTTATAAAGTTTAATATTTAATAATTTGTCTCACAACTTATTCACCCCCCTCTCAGTTGTGTTGGTGGACTATTATTGCTAACAATTGGTATCAGAGAGATACTAGTCCTTAGAGAGAAATCTTAACAGCTTCAGGTGATCCTGAAGATGGATTTCTATATGAAGGGTAGTCTTAAATTTAACCCTAAAAACTTTGACATTTGGAAGAACAAGATGAGAACACATTTACTATGTTTGATAATTGACTACTAGATGATTACTAAGAAGAAGGAACATATGAAAGTTGAGGATGAACTGGATAAAGCTACTAAAGATGAAAATAATTTATTCTCATGTAACATGGTCATAAGAGAATTGTTGATTAGTTTACTTTCTAAAGGAAAATTCATAGAGGTAAAATATTTAGGTTCTGCACATGAAATTTGGACAAGATTTGAAGCACTATATGAAGGAGATAAGTTTACAATGCAAGAAAAGTTATAGAAATGGAAGACAAAGATGGAAAAATTGAAAATGAAATATGATCAGAACATTAGAGAATATGGAAAGAGAGTTACTAAATTTGTTACTAGCATCAGGAACTCTGGAGGTACTTACAGTGAGGAAGAAGTGATTGTAAAGATTCTCAGATCCCTGACACCTGTATATAGAACTAAAGTACAAGATAAAGAAGAGATTATACCTTTGACAATGAACTTCAATAGAGAGATGTTGATTGGGAAAATAACTACCTTTGAGGCCACAGAAATGGGAGATTCTCTACCTAAAGTTGAGTCAACATTCAAGGTGATTGTGCATAGAAACAAAATGACCTTATCAGGAATTATGAGCACCAAAAATAGTGACTTAAGAGAAGAACTTGAAGAATATGCTAATGAATGGGAAAAATACAAGAAGAAGAAAGAAAGCTAGATGAAATTGTGGCCCTGATCGCTAGAAGAGAAAAGAGAGGTGAGGGAAAATTTGAAAGAAAGTTACATTTGAAGTTTTTTTCATGCGATAAGATAGGTTATTTTGCATCTCGATGTCCTACAAGGGTGCCAAAGCATAAACCTAAGTTTTAAACCTAAGTATTCAAAGGATAATGAATTTTATTATGCTAATGAAGGTGTTTCTGATGATGAATCTATTGACTATGATGATATTGGATTTATTTCCATTAATGATTATGAACCCATACATGAAGAAAGAGCTTTAGTATCTTATGTTGAAACTAAGTCTGAATGGGTTTAGATAGTGGTTGTTCACATCATATGACTAGAGATAAAAATAAGTTTGATAATTTGAAAAAGTATGATGGTGTTGTTGTAATATTTGGTGACAATACTCCTATGCTTATCATAGGAGTTGGATCTATTTCTCTGGATGGAAAAACTAATACTGACAATGTGTTTCCTGTTGATGGACTTAAGCATAATTTATTGAGTGTCGAATAGCTAGTGGACAAGGGTTATAAATTGAAATTCATTGATGGGAAATGTTCTATTAGAAGTAAGTCAGGAGAATGGTTCACATCGGTTACTAAATCCAAAGTTAATGTATTTGAATTAAATACATCTAAGGCTTCTTGTTATATTGTGAAGGTTGATGATAGTTGGTTATGGCATAGAAGATTTTGTGATGTTAACTTTGATAATATTGTGAAGGCAAGTTTGAATAATGTAGTTAGAGATATACCTAATATTGTGAAACCATCTAACACTATGTGTAGAGAGTGTGCTATGGGGAAGCAGACTAGAAGCAGTTTTAAAAGCAATTATTACTCAACAAAAGGAAAGTTGGATATGGTACATACAAATTTGTGTGGCCCTACAAGAACAAGATATTACTACGGTGAAAGGTATTTTATACTTTTTATTGATGACTTTTCTAGGATGATGTGGGTTACATATCTGAGAGAGAAATTTGAGGCATTTGAAAAATTCAAGATATTCAAAGAAAAAGTTGAGAATGAATCAGGATTGAAGATAAAATGTTTGAGATCAGATAGAGGTGGTGATTTTACTTCATATTTGTTTAATACCTATTGCAAAGAGCATGGAATATATAGGTAGATATATGCTCCTACGACACCACAAAGAAAAGGGATAGTGGAGTGAAGAAAAAAAACAATATTAGATGCTACAAGAGCTATGTTTCTAGAAGGAAATGTATCACATGTTCATTGGAGAGCAATTTTTGGTACTTCTCTATACACCTTTAACAGTATTCAGATCAGATAAGGTACAAGTAAGACTCCTTATGAATTATGGTTTAATCACACTCCTACTATAAAATATTTCAAAATATTTGGAAGTAAATGCTATATCAAAAGAGATGATGAGATAGGGTTGTTAGTAATAACTGAGAGGGAGTGTGAATCAGTGGCCTCAAAAATATTCCAATAATAAACCCTTAAACTTAGTACCAAAATATTAATCCTCTAGTTATCTTTAGTCCTATAAGATGAATGCCTTCAAATACAATTATCAAATTACTACTACTCAAAATGCTTTGTTAAACCTCTTACTGTATGTTTACCGAATAACAGTCTATTAATTTACCAAAAGATAGTAAATTATCTAGAGTATACCGATCAATCTAGTTAAGCTATGTGCAATGCAAAACACTAAAGTAATGACTCATAAACATATTGACATGTGGATTTTTAATGTGGAAACCTAGTTAAGGGAAAAAACACTTGGGATCGGTAACCCAAAATTTTCACTCTTCTAAAGTGAGCTTGGTGAAGAGCCAACCCTATTAAAGGTTAAAAACACACTATTAAGTGTGACCTTGTTAGAGGATTTAAAATTTTAGTATGTCACTTGATATTGGGCATCTATATACTACCTTCCTTGATCAAACACTCACTTGGCTTGTCAATAGGTATCTGGCATCTCATGCTATCTTCATGATCAAGCTTTTTGATACTCATGTGGATGTATCTCAATATAGAAAGGATCTTTAAATCCTGCTTAGTTAAGAGACTTTCTGAATCAATGGTTAAAATGAAACAATATGATTTGTTCACATATACAACTTATACTTGCAGATTTTGAGATCTATTGTAATCTCATAAAACTAATCTGATCAATATATCCCTTTTTATAACTTTGCTCCACTTTGGTTATGCTCGGTGATGCTATGCTCTGTTGCTCAGTGTTCACTAAAAAATTTAGCTCTTTCCACAGCTTGATTGATCAAGACTGTATGAATTTTCTCTTCATCAGTTTCTCTTCAGCATCCTCTTTTTCATTCACTCCCCTTGATCCATAATGAATCAAGTTTGTCTCTTAAATAGACATGATATCACCATTTTTAGGTTCTTGATTTTCTTTATCTTGGTGTGATCCACAATCTTAGCCAATAGATTTAAAGAAAAACTCCTATTTTATCTCACAGAGATCTTCTTTCCAACTGGACAAAACAACTTTAAATCCTTTACTTATCTCTGGCTTATATTGTCAATGAAAACAATGATAACTACCAGTTAAGTCTATATTTAGCTCTGCTAGCTAGATATTTTGTCATTTCTGAACTCCAGTTAATTTTGGTGTTCTAACTCTTTGATAGCTTTGGTCAACACTTGAGTTCTCCTTTGGCTTCTCTGTCAGTTTACACTATGTTTCTGGCCATCAGTTATGCTTGTGATTCTCCTTGTCAGTGTTCTTGCTCAAGCATCACTGTGACTTTACTGTCGGTGATCTTTGTCTATCAGGTTCGACTGACCGTCGGTGTTTGAATTCACATAGTGAATGCTTGTCTTTTATGCATTACTGAAAGCATAATATTTATCTCTCTGATTCTCTGAAGTCTTTGACACTTTGATTATAACTGATTAGATTATATCAAGTTGACATCAGTCACAATACAATCCATTAACTGGTTTAATGTCTTGCATTATCCTTCAGAATTTTGATGATCAACTTAACATCTTCAAACATTCAATCAGTTACATGTCATCAATCTCTCCCTTTGGCATTGATGACAACATACTACATTATCATACTATACTATCACTAATACAATATGAAATATATAGTTTTATCAAGCTTTCCTAATGTAACTATTACAAATATCTTTCTCTCAGTAAGCTCAAATAGCTTAGGTTTGTTTCATGCAGAGTGGTTGTCTTCAATCTTCAATCCCTTCATAAGATATATTTAACATCTTCTATATTTGTTCTGATATGTTCTATGTCTTGACTGTTCCACGTCTTGATAATCTCTTTTTCCTTTGACAGTTATCTTTCTCTTTGTATGAACTCTCTCCCTTTGTTACATCTCTCCCTTAGATGGATATTTCATATGTAATAAATTTCTCTCCCTTAGAATATTTATTAACTCTTCCTTCTGATTCTCAGGAACTTCACTTCATGGATAATGATATAATCTTTTCTGATCAATGAGATAATTTATCCCTTTGTGATATCTGTTCTTTTATCATATCTCTCCCTTTATGATAATGAGATCATCTCTCCCTGATGATAATGGAATAATATCTCCCTTTATATGATAATTAGATCATCTCTCCCTTTGACAGTAATTCCAAACAAAATACTTCTCCTTGTTTTTATCATCTTCCATCCTTTACATAATATATTCCTTGAATTTCCCTATCCATAAATAATACAATGTCTCTGGTGTTTGGTGTAGATTTGCACCTTGCTATGTACATATGTATCTATTTCTTTCCATCTCATTGTTTGCATCAACATGTCTGATCTTCATAATTGGTATTGGCTAATGCAATCCTCCTAGTCAGCTTACTAATCGATAGACAGGGGTTGGACCCCTAGTCTTGGTCTTAGGTACTCAAATGTATCCTTCTGTAATGCCTTGGTGAATATATAAGCTAATTTCTCCTTTTATTGAGTATATTCTAGTATCACTTCCTTTTCTTGCACCTGTTCTCTTAGATAGTGATACTTGATAGCAATATGCTTAGTGTTAGCATGCATGACTGGATTCTTAGAAATGTTTATTGCACTAGTATTATCGCAGTAGATAATTACTCGTTCAAGGATCTTCATATTCATACCTTCCAAAAATTATTTAATCCATGGAATATTAGAGAAGATTGAGAGATGCATCCTTGCTTCTTGCTGATCCATGTGACAAGTCTGTCATCCATGAATAATGCTCCTCCAGTTGTACTCTTTCGGTCATCAATGTTTCCAGCCCAATCAACATCTGTATAGACTTGTAGGTTAAAATTTCCTTCTCTTTTTGTACCATAAGCCATAGTCCTCTATGTTCTTCAGATATTTCATAATTCTCTTAACAATAGTCATATGTGATTCTTTGGGATTAGCAAAGAATACTGCAAATATCCCCACTGCATGTGCTATATTTGGTCTGGTATGAAGAACATACATCAGTTTTTGAATCATAGATATATATAAGGTTTGGTTTACCTCATTGGATTTGTCTTCTTTTGTCAGCTTACATCTAGTATCCATAGGTGTTCCAACTAGTTTGGAATCTTCCATCTTGAATATCTTCAACACTTCCTTGATGTATTTAGACTGAGTGATATATATGCCTACATCTTGTTGAAGAATCTGTAGACCAAGAAAGAATTTGATCTCCCCAAACATAGACATTTCAAATTCCTTTCTCATTTTGTTAGAAAAGGATTTGCATAATAATTCATTTCCCCCAAAAATGATACCATCAACAAAAGTTTCAGCAATTGGAATATTACCAGCGATATCTTCTTTTAAGTATGGATTTCTATTTTCACGTGTTCCAACAAACTTTATGCTAATGAGATGGGAGTGAATTCTTTCATACTAGGCTCTAGGTTCTTGTTTCAATCCATATAAGGCTTTATATAGTCTACATACCATGTTTCTCTTGTCTAGATCAACAAACCCTTATGGTTGTTCAATGTGTACCTCTTCTTCCTGTATTCTATTTAGGAATGTAGATTTGAAATCCATGTGGTATACCTTGAATCCTTTAAATGCAGCATAAGAAAGTAAGATTCTAACTCCTTCTAGTCTAGAAAAAAGTGCAAAGGTTTCATCATAATCAATACCTTCTTCTTGTGCATATCCCTTGCATACTAATCTTGCTTTGTTTCTAGTGACTTCTTCATTCTCATACAGCTTGTTTCTGAATATCCATTTGGTACCGATGACATTTTTGTCATATAGTCTTGGTACTAGTGTCCATGTACTTTTCTTCTCAATCTATTCTATTTCTTCATTCATAGCACTGACCCATTCTTCATTCTCAAGTGTAGTGTTAATAGATTTAGGCTCAAAATCCCAAAGCAAACATCTAGTGTTCAGTGACTTACTTCTTGTTCTTGTTCTATCCTTCTTGTCTCTTATGATTTGATTCTATGGATGATGTCTTCTAACATACTTGGCAAGTTTCAGTTAAACTCTGTGTTCATCATTCTGATTAGCTTCTTGACCTTCATTTTGATTTCCATCGCTCAGAACATCATCTTGAGGATTTTCCTGATTTTCGGTAATTGCAGCGTGATGCTTGGTTTCAATGTTCTGTTGATTGGGAGTGATACACTATTGCTTGGGTAGAGTGTTAGGTTTTGTATAAACAAACTTGTTGTAGTCCTTTGGTTCCTTTTTTCTTTCCTTATCATTCTTTTATGCAAATTCATCTATTTTCACATTTGCACTTTCAATGATTTTGTTAGATGACTTGTTAAGACATTTATAAGCTTTTCTTTTGGTTGAATACCCTAGGAAGATACCTTCATTACTTTTGTAGTCAAGTTTTCCATTTCTATCATCCTTCAAAATATAACATTGACTACCAATGATTCTGAAGTAACTTACATTGGCTATATATCCATACCAAAGCTCATATGTTGTCTTCTTTGTGTCCTTCAATTGTACTTTGTTTAATGTATAGATAGAAATACTGACAACTTCCCTCCAGAAATTTTGAGTGATTCTTTTCTCAATCATCAATGTTCTTGCATAGTCAACAACTGATCTATTTCTCCTCTCAGCAATTCCATTTTGTTGTGGTGTTCTCGATGCAGAAACCTATCTTTTGATTCCATGCTCATTGCAATAGTTAGTGAATTCTTCTAATGTAAAATCCCCTCCTCTATTTGACCTTAAGCATTTTAATTTATTTTCACTTTGTTTTTCTACCATAGTCTTGTACCATTTAAACATCTTGAATGCTTCTGATTTATCTTTTAAAAACATTATTTTCATCATTCTAGAATAATCATAAAAAAAAGAGAATAAAATACCTAATTCCCTAGTATATCTTTGTCCTCATAGGTACACATAGATCTATATGGACTAATTCTAGAATTGCATTAGATGTATGGGTTTTACTCTTGAAACTAGACTTTTTCATCTTACCTTTTTGACAATTCTTGTACATGATATGTTCGGGCTTATTCATGCTCGGTAAGCCTCTTACATTGATTTTGTCTGTTATCTTTATCATGTTGTCAAAGTTCACATGAAACAATCTTTTATTCCACAACCATATGTCATGTCTTAATTTCTAGCCATCAAACAAGTGGTGTTAAATTCATCAAGATAGAAAAGGTTACCATTTGTCTGCTCACCGGTTCCAATCAACCTTCCTGATTCATTGAAGATCTTGGCCTTCTTATTTTCAAATGCTACTCTATGACCTGAATTGTTTAGCTATGAAACACTTAACAAATTGTAATTCAGTCCTTTAACCTAGTAGGTATTTTCACATTTGATTAGGTTATTCAACATTATAGTTCCTTTACCTTCAACTCGACAAGGTGTATCATTTCCCATTCTCACTGAACCACCATTATAGTATTCAAAAGTCTCAAACTTTTTTTTATCACTGGTCATATGATGAGTGCAACCACTATCTATGATCCAGACATAATTTTTACTAACTTTAGATATGAGTGTAGTTTATACATACCTTTCTTCATCTTCATCTGAATCATCCTTCATGGCTACAACTACCATCTCCATGTCTTCTTCTCATTCTGTTTCAGTATCATCAGCTTTGTTCTTAGCTAGGTAACAAAGTTTCTTCCCTTTGTCCTTGTAGTCTTGGGTATCTCTCTTGTCAGATTTTTAGTTACTTCGGTAATACCTATTATCACCTCTATCAAACTTCTTCTCATATGATCTATCATTTCCTTTGTCATCTTTTCTTTTGTTTGGACATCTTGCAGTAAAGTGTCCAACCTCTTTACAATTGAAACATACAAGTGGTAATTTACCTTTTCCTCTCTACAATCTTCTTTCCATTAGTGCTTCAATCTCATCAAGTCCTTAATCTTCATTCTCACTTTCACTATCATTTCTAATAGCATGTCTATGACTTGAATTACTTATCTTTAAAGAATATTTGAATGCAGATTCTATAGATGGTAAGACACTATTATCAAAGTTATTCATCTCAAATGAAATTAGTCTTCCAAATAGACTATCTAGAGTAACTGTATTGTTTGCAACTATTCTCGTTTCTTGAATAGAAGAAACTCTAATAGCATATATAGGCAATAAGGTTCTTAATATTTTACTTACCATTGTTTTATATTCAAGTACACCTCCAACTCCTTGGATAGCATTGATAACTTCTTTGTTTCTGTATCTATACTGAGGGATCGTTTCTCCTTCTTTCATCCTTAGGTCATCAAACCTCCCTCTTAGGCTTTCTGCCTTTTCTCTTAGTACATTAGCATCTCCTCTATTTACTAGATTCAACTTATCCCAAATTTTCTTTGCAAAGGTGCAGGATTTGACATCTTCAAACTTAGCATTAGAGAGTGATGATGCAAGTTCTATCATCATGCAATTATGCTCATGCTTAACTCTTAATTTCTCAAGAGTGTGAGGTCCTGTAGGAAATACATATTCAATATCTAAGTTTTGAACAATATAATTTCCAATACCTAATAGGCAAAGTCTTATTCTGCTTTTCCATGATGCAAAGTTGTCTTTATTCAACATGGGTACATCTCGGCTGTTCATCTTGTGATCTTTTCCTTGAGCTGTTAAACTCCCTTTCTAAGAACACAAGCTCTAATACCAATTGTTAGTAATAACTAAGAGGGGGGGGGGGGGGGGGGGTGAATCAATGGCCTAAAAAATATTCCAATAATCAACCCTTAAAACTTAGTACCACAATATTAAGCCTCTAGTTATCTTCAGTCCTATAAGATGAATGCTTTCAAATATAATTATCAAATTACTACAGCTCAAAATGCTTTGTTAAACCTCTTAATGTACGTTTACTGAATAGCAATCTATTAATTTACTGAAAGACAATAAATTATCTAGATTATACCGATCAATCCAGTTAAGCTATGTGTAATGCAAAACACTAAAGTAATGACTCATAAACACATTGACACATGAATTTTTAATGTGGAAACCCTGTTAAGGGAAAAACCAATTGGGACCGGTAACCCAAAGTTTTCACTCTTCTGAAGTGAGCTCAGTGAAGACTCAACCCTGTTAAAGGTTACAAACACACTATTAGGTGTGACCTTCTTAAAGGATTTAAAAGTTTAGTCTGTCACTTGATATCGGGCATCTCTATGCTACCTTCCTTGGTCAAACACTCACTTGGCATGTCAATAGGTATTTGGCATCTCATTCTATCTTCATGATCAAACTTTTTGATAATCCTATGGATGTATCTCAATATAGAAAGGATCTTCAAATCCTGCTTGGTTAAGAGACTTTCTAAATCAATGGTTAAACTAAAACAGTATGATCTGTTCACATATACAACTTATACTTGTAGATTTTCAGATCTATTGTAATATCATAAAACTATTCTGATCAATATATCCCTTTTTATACCTTTTCTCCACTTTGATTCTACTCGATGATGCTGTCCTCTATTTGTCAGTGTCTGCACAAAACTTTAGCTCTTTCCTCAGCTTGATTGATCAGGACTGTATTAAGTTTCTCTTCATCAGTTTCTGTTCAACATCCTTTTTTTCATTCACTCCCCTTGATCCATAATGAATCAAGTTTGTCTCTTAAATAGACATGATATCACCATTGTTAGGTTCTTGATTTTCTTTATCTTGGTGTGATCCATAATCTTAGCCAATTAGATTTAAAGAAAAACTCATGTTTTATCTCGCAGAGATCTTCGTGCCAACTGGACAAAACAACTTTAAATCCTTTACTTATCTCTGGATTATCATGTCAATGAACACAATGATAACTACCAGTTAAGTCTATATTTAGCTATGTCAGCTATATATTTTGTCATTTTTGAACTCCAGTTAATTTCAGTGTTGTAACTCTTTGATAGCTTCAGTCAACACTCTAGTTCTCCTCGGGCTTCTCCGTCGGTTTAAACTATGTTTCTGGCCATCAGTTATGCTTGTGATTCTTCTCATCGGTAATGCTCATCGGTGTTCTTTCTCAGGCATCACTGTCACTTGACTATCAGTGATCTATGTCCATCGAATTCCACCGACCATTGGTGTTGGAAGTCACATAGTGAATTATTGTCATTTATGCATTACTGAAAGCATAATCTTTATCTCTCTGATTCTCTAAAGTCTTTAACATTTTGATTATAACCGATTAGATTATATCAAGTTGACATAAATGAAAATACAATCCATTAATTGATTTAATGTCTTGCTTTATCCTTCTACATTTCGGTGATCAACTTAACATCTTCAAACATTCAATCAGTTACATGTCATCAAGGGAAGTTTGATGCTAGAAGTGATGAAGGTATCTTCCTTGGTTATTCCACTAAGAGAAAAGCCTATAAATGTTTCAATTTGAGATTGAGGAAGATGATTTAACGTACTAATGCAAGGATAGATGAAAGGTTTCAGATTCAAGAGAGAATTTATGACTATGATGAGAGTGCAGAGATTAAGGAGGTCACTGCTAATCCTAAAGAACCTTGGGAGATTGATAATGAGATTGAAGTATGTTAAGATGAATCAAATGAGCTTACTAAAACTCCTAAAACTCTTAGGTATGTTAAGAATAACCATCCTGAAGATCAAATAATTGGTGATGCAACTAGAAGAATGATGAAAAGATCAAAATTAAGAGATGAAATTCGTTTGATTTCTCAATTTGAACTAAAAACTACTGACGAGGCATGTAGAGATGAATCTTTGACTAAAGAAATGCAAGAAGAATTAGAATAGGTAAAGAAAAAAACACTTGGGAATTGATTCCAAGGCCTAAAAACAAGAATGTTATAAGAACTAAGAGGGTTTTTAGAAACAAAGTGGATGAGGAAGGAACAGTGGTAAGAAATAAGACTAGACTGGTTTGTAAAGGATAATCGCAACAATAAGGCATAGACTTTGAAGAAATATTTTCTCCTGTTGCTAGGTTGGAAGAAGTGAGATTATTTATTGCTTATGTTGCACATAAATAATCTAAGGTATATCAGATGGATGTCAAATCTACATTTTTTAATGGATATTTGGAGAAAGAGGTATACATAGAGCCACCTAATGGATTTCCTTTGATAGAAGATGAATACATGGTTTGCAAGTTGAAGAAAGCTTTGTATGGACTTAAACAAGCACTGATAGCATGGTATGCAAGACTAGACATGTATCTACTTCATCTTGGTTTTAGAAAAGGTAATGCAGATAGTAATTTATACTTAAGAGATAGTGAAGATGGAATTCTAATCATAGAATTTTTTGTTGATGATATCATTTTTGGAGGTAATGATGAAATGAGTAAAAATTTATCTAAAGAGATGGAAAATGAATTTGAAATGTCAATGATTGGTGAGATGAAATTTTTCCTTGGATTGAAAATTAATCAGATCAAGAATGGTATTTTTATATCTCATACAAAGTATCTTAAGGAAATGTTGAAGAAATTTCGAATGAAAGATTGTAAACCTATTGGGACACCCATAGTGACTGGTTATAAACTTACTAATAATGATGAAACTCAGAGTGTTTTTTTAGACAAAGTAAAAATCAATGATTGGAGGTCTACAATATTTAACTCGCACCAAACTAGATATTTCCATTATAGTTGGAATTATGGAAATATATCAAGAAGATCCTAAAGAGACACACCTTGCTACTATGAAAATAATTTTCAGATACTTGAAAGGAACAATATAGTATGGATTATGGTATGAAAAATTTGTTGACTTTATTTTACTTTCCTATATTGATGCTGATGCGGCAGGTAGTGTGGATGATAGAAATATTACAAGTGAAGGATAATTTTTCCTTAGAAAAAGGTTGGTTTCTTGGTTAAGTAAGAAGTATGATTGTCTAGTGATGTGGATAGAAGTCTTGTTGCTGCTACAGAACCAGCTTGGCTTTGTTCTGAGATCTTTCTCCTAGATCCCTTAAAGTGTTCATAACCCTAACTGAGGAAAGTCACTAACAAATTTACCTCCTTTTCAAGACTCAGTCCCCATCGACATGCTATTCAAATTCTCATTACTAAACCTACACAAATAGATTCATTCAACCAATGTTTTCAGAACATTGTTCTCATTCTCTTCTCTAGCTGGACCATTACCAAGCTCGCCTAGGGTAAGATCTCTAGACTCTTTGCTATTTCTTCTCCTACAAAAAAAAAAAAGGAAACTATGTACAAGGGCTCCTCTTGAGTTCCATCCCAACACATGACTCTCACCATGGATTCAGGAACCTCAAGGGGCCATTACTACTTACAACCTAGAATGGGTGAAGAACTAATAGCTTACAAAATAGAAAATAAAGTAACTAATCTACTTGCATGCAAAAGGAACCCCAAAGAAACTTGATATCCACTAAACACACAGTCTGTAACTTCTCATTACTAGAAACAAAACAAAATAGTACAATAATCTGCAACTCTACAACATTTCCTGTAGCTTCTTCTCTTCTTCAATCTCTACTCTCTCCTTCGATTCCTAAAATGAAGGCTTGGGATGTTATTAATAACCATCCTCTCTTGGAAACAACCCTAACTACCCACATATTCACAAACATATTTTTAGGAACTGTTACAACTAACCATACTGTCCATAAAAGACAAGATCCACTTTTCACGGGCCGTTACGACTGACTTTACTGTGCAACAATAATGCAAAACTGAGCACCAATCTAAATCAGTGCTAGTTTTAACCGACCAGCAGTGTTAACTAACCAACAGTGTTAATTGACTAGTAGAATCGGCCAACAGTGTTAACCGACCAGCAGAACCAACCACCAGTGATACTGAGCAGCTTATCCAAAGTTCCTGATGCCTTGGTTGGATTTCTAGAGGCTTACAAACTACCTCACACACACACCAATAAAGGAAACCAACTAATAAACCTATCTAGACATGGATTGATTTATTTATATCCATCTTAGGGAAAAACAAATGACCTTCTAAGGTTCACACAAACTCTCTTGACCTGGCTAGAGTCAGTACATGCCAGAAATAAAGAGCTAGGGGTTGGAGTTAGGTGTGCTCCTGCACCATACTCCCCCAGACAAAATAAGGTTAATCCATCCTTGGATTGAGCATGTTTGGATCAATTCCCAACCTCTTGAAGTCTATTTCTCTGATCCAAGTAGCATCAACATCCTCTCTTTCATGCCATTTAACAAGGTGCTCCATGTAATCTTTGTTCCTAGTCTTCTTGTAGACCATTGAGTCTAGTATCTTTTTAGTTATCATAGATGGAGTAGGGGTTAATTTTAGTTCTTTTACCTCTTGTATTACCTCTTGAAGGTTCTTATCAACATCTTGAATTGGTCCTTTGTATGCTATCAAATCTACAATGTTGAAAACCGGTGACAACCCAATGTCTTCAGGAAGCTCCACCTTGTATGCATTGTTTCCATAATTTGAAAGTATCTTACATGGACCTAGCCTCTTCATTTGTAGCTTGTGAGGAAAACCTTTTTTTAGCCTATGTTTGTTCAAGTGTAACATCACAAAGTCTTTAATCTGAAACCGAACATCCCTCATTGTTGCATCCACCTTTTGCTTTACCTTTTCACCATTTTCAATCAAATTCTTTCTCACACTTTCATGGACTTATTTCATTGAATGAGAAAATTCCTCAGCATATCCACTACCATGCATTCCTTCCTTCAATTCTCTAAGTTCAAAAATTCCTCCTGGGTGAAAACCATAAACTATTTCAAAAGGGCTCTTACCAGTTGATCTGTTCATTGTATTACTGTAGGCATATTCAGCTTGTCTAATGAGTTGGTCCCATGCTTGACCATACTCCTTTGTGATGCATCTCAACAAGTTACCAAGACTTCATTGACCACCTATGTTTGGCCATTTGTCTGTGGATGATAGGTAGATCCAAAAGACAAGTTAGTGCTAAGCTTTTGCCATAAGGTCTTCCAAAAATGGCTCATGAATTTGCTATCCCTGTCTGAAACAATACTAAGTGGGAGTCCATGTATCCTCACCACTCCACTAAAAAATAGCTGAGAAATGTTACAAGAATCATGAATAGTCTTGCAAGGTATGAAATGAGTCATCTTGCTAAATCTATCCACAACAACATAAATACTGTCATATCCATGCCTTGTTCTGGGAAAACCAACTAAAAAATCCATGCTTATGCATTCCCATGGTCTGGTTGGGATTGAAAGTGGCTGATAAAGACCTACATTGGAAGATGTGCCCTTTTCCTTTTGACATACTACACAACTCTCAATAGACAGTCTAACATCTCTATTCATTCTAGGCCAAAAATACAACCTAGTGACTAGCTCTTAAGTCTTACCGACTCCAAAATGACCACTAAGTGCCCCATTATATTTTTCCTGAATCAAATTCTCTCTCATAGACCCTTTAGGAACACAAAGATGACCTCCTTTAAACAATAAATCATTCTGCAAAGTATATTCATAAAACTCACCATGAAAGTTATTTTTAAACTCTTTGCATACCTTGTAAATTTGGGCAAAATCTTCATCTTCAGCATATAGGTTTTTGAAGCTATCAATACCTATGCTTTGTAGCTGAACTTATTGGAATGTGAGCAGCCTTCTACTCAATTCATCAAAAACCTTATTTTGTACTCTCTTTTTATGCTTGATATTGAATGTGTAGGCTTGTAGATACTCCACCCACTTCATGTGTTTGTTGCTAATTTTTTCTTGAGAGTTAAGGAAGCTAAGAGCTTGGTTATCAGTATATACTATGAACTCCTTTGGCAAAAAGTAGTGCCTCCACTTCTTGAGTGCTTGGACTAGAGAATACAACTCTAAGTCATAAGAAGAGTAATTTTTCTTTGCATCATTTAGCTTCTCACTATAGAAAGCTACTGGTCTTTCTTCTTGGCTTATGATAGCCCCAATGGCCACATTACTTGCATCACATTCTACTATTAAAAGCTTATCAAATCTTGGAAGAACTAGAGTAGGCAACTTTGCTATCTTCTCCTTGAGTTTTTCAAAACCTTTGTCAGCTTGTGGTGTCCATTGAAACTTTGTCTTCATCCCACCTTTGATGGTGTCTAACATAGGTGCACAAATCCCACTTAAATATCTCATGAAATTTCTATAATACTGAGCTAAACCATGGAAACTCCTGATGTGGAGGCTAGGATAGACTAGCCAGTCTATACCCCTGATCCTCTCTAGGATCCAAGTGTTCTTCTAACACCTTTGGTGGTCTATAGGATTCCTTATTCCTCCAAGGATCCCCTTGTTAAGATTAGGCTGAAAGCTAATCTCCCAAGATCACCTGCATGCAAGCGTGTCACAGAAGAAACAAAGATAGAAGAGAGAAGAATAGCTATGGTGGAAAAAAATCCAGAGACCTCAAATCCATGTTGACAGAAAAAGTTTCTATATTATCAACCATAGAATTACAAAATACAATCTCCTTAATGAAATGCAAAGCGGTGAGTCCTTAAAAAAGGATACCGAAACCCTAAAGGTGAAAACCCTAAAGAATTATAAAGCTGCCTAAGAGACACTTAAGCATAGAGTAAATAGACTAATAATTAAGTGATTTAATTATTAGCTATGCTATGACTACTCTAACACCCCTAACCTACCCTAACCTGCCCACCAAGTCAAGCTATTTCATCTTCCAACATTACAAGCTTTGATCTCTAGCTACTATCCCTTACATAGGCTTATAAGGGTCCTCTAAGATTCAACTCCTTTCCCAAGCTCCAATAGAGGATTTCATGAGTTCCAAGATGTTTTTAGGGAATTTGACACCTTTTCATTGCATTGGCATGGCTGGGTCATCACCCAATTTGAGGGTTGCTTTGTAATTTAGGGCTACAAGGAAGAGGCCTAATTAGCCCTCCTTCCAATTTTTTAGGGAATTTGACACCCTTTCCTCAAAGATTCAACACACCTATTCTAAAGAACATCTGCTACTAATGACCCATTCTCAAGGATTTTTGGGGTCTCAGGCTTCCAACAGGCCGTACAACACTTGTGCCAAAATTGAGGGTTTTAAGGGTTTCTTGGTCTCTTCACTGTCCTAGTCTCCAAAAACACCCCTCCAAGGCTATTCAAACCTTCTCCTTCACAAAACCACACCTTCAAACACCTTTCTTGACTCCCTCCAAATGAAAAGTCATGGAACTCGATCCTCTACTCTTGAGAGCTCTTTGTTTGCTGACCGCTCGTAGCCGGGCACTGCCAAGCTCACCTCGGGCTTTGTCAAACACCTGCTTGCACCTGCATCTTGGGCCCCTACTTGCAAATATATATAGGGTAGGGTCTGCACTACCTAATCCCAAAGTTCCTTGGAGTTACCACAATGGGGATAGGAGCTACAGACCCTACTTCATCAGTCCCTCCAAACTGAACAGTGGACTATCAAGCCTGTCAAACTAATGAAATACAAACTAAACAATCAAAACCTAATCTAGATACTAATAAATGAAGTAGAAAAAGAACAATTATAATCACACAAGCATAAGATATCAATATAAATGCACTACTCCAACACTTCAAGCCATTACAAAGACTGTTAAACATTGTTCTTGCATACACAGTCTACTGTTCTCGTACATTTTCCGTACACTCTGATTTCCAACCTTGACAATAGGGTTTTTCAAGCCTAATATAGGCTTCTCCTCAAGATTAGAGCCTAGTTAGGGTTATGAGCCTCCTTGGTGAGGTTTAGAATTTACAAAAGAAAAAGTTGCTAAGAAACTTTTGAAAAGTTGCTAGCAGCTTTTAGAGCAACTTTTCTTGCTCGAGAAAATTTTTTCTCACTCCTTTCCTAAGACCTTTAGAAGGTATTTTACATGCTTGGATAATGAAAACAATAATCCTAACCTCTATACTAAGACTTATCAATTCTAGAAAAGAAGTGACCTCAAGATACCAACCTGTCCTGAGTCACTATACAGCCAAGTAAGGAATTACACAACAAAAACTAAGCCCTCTACTTAGGCCTTCACACACAAATGAGTCAAAATACTCTTATTGTACTTACAACATTCACTAAAGAAGAGTTTTTCACAACCAAAATGATTGGTGGGAGCCCTTGGAAGGGTGCTCCTACACCAATTCCCCACCTCAGTTGCAGCCTTGGGAGTAGGCCAACTTAGAATGGCATCCACCTTTTCTTGGTCCATTTTGAGGTTACCCTATGACAAAACAAAGCCAAGATATACAAGTTCTTGCTTCACAAAGTCACACTTCTCCAAATTGATCATAAGATTTTCCTCATGCAATTTCTTGAAAATAATTTTCAAATGCCTAATATGCTCCTCCTTAGTTTTTCTGAAAACTAAAATATCGTCTAGGTAGACAACAACAAATTTTCCAATGCATTCTACCAATACCTCATTCATCAACCTCATAAAAGTTGAGGGAGAATTAGACAAAAAAAATGGCATTACAAGCCATTCATACAAACCTTCTCTAGTTTTGAAGGTTGTCTTCCATTCATCTCCTTCATTAATTCTAGTTTGGTGGTAGCCACTCTTAAGATCAATCTTGCTGAAGTACTATGCCTCCCCTAAACAATCTAGTAGGTGTTCAATTCTAGGTATTGGTAACCTATACCTAATGTTGATTCTATTAATGGCTCTAGAATCAGTACAAAGTCTCCAGGCTCCTCCTTTCTTAATTTCTAAAATAGTAGGGATTGCACATGGGATTATGCTTTTTCTAATTAGGCCTTGGTCTAATAACTCTCTGATTTACTTGGCTACTTCCTCATTTTTTTGAGGGGTCATCTTATAGGAAGCTTTGTTGGGTAAGGTAGCTCCTAGAATAAAGTCAATCTTGTGGCTAAAAAGTCTCTTAGGAGGTAGGGGATTGGGCTGGCCATCATTCACAATATCCCTATACTCTTCAAGTATTTATTTTACCTCATTTGGTATCTTTGATTTCTTGACAACAACTTCATCTTTTTGCTTCAATACTAAAGCAAACCCAACTCCTTCTCCTTCTTCTAGAGTCTTCAAGAACTCCTTCTCACCAACCATGAGCACACTTGGACTTGATGTCTTCACCTCTCCTTCTTCTATTAGGGACTAAATTTTGAAATTCACCCCATCTTTCTTGAATGAGTATGCATTCTTGGTTCCATCATGCATGGCTTGGCTATCAAATTTCCATGGCTTTCCAAGTAGAAGGTGGCATGCATCCATGGGAAGAATGTCACATAGAACTCTATCTTGATACTTTCGAATGGTGAACTCTACCCATGCTTGTTCTCATACAAACACATACTGTCTTTTGTTGAGCCATGTAACCTTGTATGGATTGTCATGTGGAATCTGTTTTCAAATTTAACTTTGTGGCTGCCTCTTCACTAATGATATTATCAGTTGAGCTTGAATGAATGATGAATCTACACACCTTTATTGTAATCTTGCATTTCACTCTAAAAAGTGCTCTCCTTTGGAAAGTTCTTCTTTTCTTTGCTCTCTGATTAAGGTCCTCCTTATCATGAGATTCTCACCTTCTTATGATTCTAATGGTACCTCAAATGGCTTGCTACTGCAACTTGATTCTTCTTGGACATAGTTAACTCTTTTCCCACCTCCTTGAGAAGTAGAACCTTTATTAGGACACTGATATGTAGGATGTCCCAATTGCTGGCAGTTGTAACACTTCATTGAAGAGAAGTAAGATCCTCTTCCTTGTTTATTAGTTCTTCCTTTTGAACTAATATTTTAACCTCTTCCATGGTTATAACCACCTCTTATGTTACTGGATTCTCCTTGATTCTCAGTGAGTTTGGGCTCACTTTTATTTCTTCCTCCATATCCTCCTCTATGACCTCTATTGTCTCTTCCTCTTCCTCTTCTATTTGAATCTTACTTCTTCTTGAATTTTTCCTCCACCTTGAGGGCTAGCTGGTAACATTAGTGTACATTCTTGGGGTTTAAGAGACTAATTTCCTCTTGGATACTCCACTTGAGTCCATTCAAGTACCTAGCCGCTTTCAGGATTTCTTCTTCCATCACATGTAACCTTAAGCATAGTTTGTGAAATTCTTCAGTGTAGGAACTGAATTCTAAATATTTTTGTCTCAGATTCTATCTCTTTTTGTGCAACTACACTTCATAATCATCAGGAAGGTAAGTTTCCTTCATTTTGGCCACCATACCTTTCCTACCGGTTATGAGGTTCTTTCCTTCTTTTTCCCTCTCATCTTGGACAAACTTCCACAAAGTGAGAGAAGTTCCTCTCAACCTTGTCTTGGCTATTCTTACTTTCTAAGCTTCGGTCACATTATCATAGTCAAAGTGATTTTCAAGACCTTCTATCCATTCCATGATTAACTCTAGTTACATCTTTCCACTAAATAGATGCACACCTTCTAAGGACTTACCACTCATTGCCTTCAACGATTTCAAGAATGGCTCTTCTTGAAGAACAGGGTCTGGCTCTGGAATAATGTCTTCCTGTACCACTGCTTTACCCTTTCCATCAGCCTCTCTCATCTATTCACTGACTGCTACAGTCCTAATTTGTACTTCTTCCAACTTAGTTTCCATTTCAGCTAACTATTCCTTCGGGAGTCTATTCTCCTCCTTTTTCTCTTCCACATATTTTGCGAGTTTCGCATTGGTCACCATCTTGGATGAGTTGATAGATGTTTCTACAGATTACATCTAAACAACACATGCCCAAATATTTTAGGGCTCTAATACCAATCTAATGTGGACATAAGTCTTGTTGCTACTACAAAACTAGCTTTGCTCTGTTTTGAGATATTTCTCCTAGATCCCTTAGAGTGTTCATAACCCTAACTGAGGTAAGTCACTAACAAATTTACCTCTTCTTCAAGACTCAGTCCCCATCGACATGCTATTCAACTTCTCCTTACTGAACCTACACAAATAGATTCATTCAACTAATGTTTTCAAAACATTGTTCTCATTCTCTTCCCTAGCTGGACCATTACCAAGCTTTCCTAGGGTAAGATCTCCAGACTCTTTTCTATTTCTTCTCCTACAAAAAACAAAAAGGAAACTATGTACAAGGGCTCCTCTTGAGTTCCATCCCAACACATGAATCTCACCATGGATTCAGGAATCTCGAGGGGTCATTACTTCTTACAACCTTGAATGGGTGAAGAACTAATAGTGTACAAAATAGAAAATAAAGTAACTAATCTACTTGCATGCAAAAGAAACCCCAAAGAAACTTGATATCCACTAAACACATAGTCTACAACTTCTCATTACTAGAAACAAAACAAAATAGTACAATAATCTGCAACTCTACAACATTTCCTATAGCTTCTTCTCTTCTTCAATCTCTACTCTCTCCTTTGATTCCTAAAATGAAGGCTTGGGATGTTATTAATAACCATCCTCTTTTGGAAACAACCCTAACTACCCACATATTTGTAAGCATCTTTTTAGGAACCATTACAACTAACCATACTGTCCATAAAAGACAAGATCCACTTTTCACGGGTTGTTACAACTAAATTTACCAAGCAACAGTAATGCAAAACCGAGCACCAGTCTAAATCAGTGCTAGTGTTAACTAACCAGCAGTGTTACCCAGCCAACGGTGTTAACTGACCAGTAGTGTTAACCAACCAGCAATGTTAACCAACTAGCAAAACCTACCAGCAGAACCGACCAGCAATGTTAATTGACCAGTAGTGTTAACCGACCAGCAGTGTTAACCAACCAGCAGTGTTAACCAACCAGCAGAACTGACTAGCAGTGTTAACCAACCACCACTGATACCGAGCAGCTTATCCAAAGTTCTTGATGCCTTGGTTAGATTTCCAGAGGCTTACAAACTACCTCACACACACACCACTAAAGGAAACCAACTAATAAACCTATCTAGACATGGATTGATCTAGTCATATCCTTCTTAGGGAAAAATAAATGACCTTCTAAGGTCCACAAAAACTCTCCTGACTTGGCTAGAATCAGTACATGCCAGAAATAAAGAGCTAGGGGTTTAAGTTAGCTGTGCTCCTACACCATATAGCTCAGTCTACTACTGAATTTGAGTATGTTGCTACTACTATAAATTGTACATAGATTGTTTGGATGAAACAAATGATGAAGGGAATTGGAAAATTTTTTGAAGAGATAGTGGATATCCATTGTGATAACAATAGCACAATGAATATGTTGAAGAATCCTGTAATGCATTCAAAGACTAAACATATTTCTATTAAGTATCATTTCTTGAGAGATAAGGTAGTACAGAAAGAGATCAGATTGGAGTATGTTAGCACAAAGGAATAAATAACAGATATATTTACAAAACCTTTGCCAAAATATTATTTTGAGTATCTCAGAAGCATGTTTGGGGTGAGAGCCCCTCATTGTGTTAATCAATCTAGTATCTTTCAGAGCTATATCATTTTTTGGACTTGATGTGTGGATCCACTCCTCATGGGGAGTGATCACAGGAATACTATAGAACATATTTGGGTGATTTTGCACCTGGTTTTTATAGACATGAATATTTGAAAAAAGATACACCTTAAAGAAGAATGAAGAAGAGTTATGGCACCCTTTTCCATTGTTGTGAAAGGGGGAGAGATTCTATGAGAAAATCCCTACTGTTTAGGGAGAGCTTTGTTGAGGATATTGAGAAGATTATACTTTTGGGTTGATGGATTTTACCATATGTTTCCATCAATGTCAAAGGGGGAGATTGTTGGATGTTGTTGGAATTGGTTACTACTGATGTTGTTGGCATTCATGTTTTGTCACTAATGTCAACATATGTTTCTTTGGAGGAAGAACATACTGGTTATTAATATTGTATGATGACTCAGAGAAGTGTACAAATACTATATAGTTGAATCAAAATGAGCGAAGATGAAGATATGTAGAAGGATGTATGGTGATCTTATGTCTAACTCTCTTGGCTTAATATAGAATATTGGATGAGTTACATATGTTTTAGTGAAGACTGGATACAGGACTATGATAGTGATGTTTGATAGAGTGAGTCTCTGTGTTTTGAGTATATCTTGAAAGCAATGATGATTCAGGTTATATGAGCTTAAGGGATGACAGAAGACATGGTAAGGAATTTTTTTATGGTTCATAAGTCATAATATTTTTTGTGAATCAACTGTGGCATGTATTCTGGAGGAGACCTCTTTGGGGTCGACTTCAAATATGTAGCTTATATTGTTGATTGCGAGTGTGGATTACATATCTTGGATTATATTTGATGAAATCTAATTGACATTTACTTATTACAGGTAGTGTATGTATATTAGCAAGTGGTTAAATAATTATTTGTATATTAGGAAAGATTAATTGGCCTACCTAATCAACTATTGTAATAGGGTATATATGAAAGATCTTTTCTTTTGAAAAGATGTATGTATGGAAGAGGAAAATTAAGAGATAGAGAAGTGTGCAAGTTATGAGCTTGATTTTCTGCTAGACGTAGAGCAGAGGATGTGATTATGGTACTTCATTTGAACTGACCAAGAAAAGATAGTTTCTATTAGAGAGTTCACTGGATTGTATATTTTCTATATACACTTGTGTTTCAGACTTTAAGTCCTTGAGGATGGCTTTAACCTTCTTTAGGTAGTGTTCCTAGGTAGTGAGCCCACTGTTGCTCTTGATTCCTAATAGGGTCTATCCTTTAACATGGACTATGTAGTATAATACATTAATAAGCTCCTAACAGGGCTAAATCTTTTAACAGGGATACTATACTCTTAGTACATTATTTGTGGGTGCTAATTCCCATTGGGGTTTTACCTTTAACAAGGTTTCCTCAACAATAAAGGATTTTTTATTGTGTTGGCATTTGCTGTGTTATCATTTGGTTTACATTGTTGGTTTATAAATTTTAATGTTTAATAATTTGTCTCACAATTGATTCACCCCCCTCTCAGTTGTGTTGGCGAACTATTATTCCTAACACTTTCTATATCTCTTCAATCTTTGGACATGGTGAAAACTTTATAGAGCATTAAAATGATAACCATATGAAATTATTTAGACCCATGGTGGAAGTGGAATTGGACAATTCTCCCTATAATATTAATAGGGTCTTTGGAATACCAATATATAATGGTTACTCTATCATGGATATGAAATGTGGGAACTAGTAATATGAAAAATTAAGATAACCACCATAGTCTACAACAAGAACATGCTAGAAAATCCCATGAAACTACTCATGCAGTTGGTGAAACCATTCGCTAGATAAAAATATATGAATATTTGAAGGAACAAGTAACCCTTTCGAGTAGGATTATAGGATTATCAAGTGTCTTATACTTTCATCTATGGATTATTCTATTCATTAAAACCATCCTAACCCAAAAGGAACATGTTTATTGGGTATCAGACCCACTCCAAACATGTTAAATATCCTAAACATGAAAATTAGGCATTGAACCCACTCCCATCAACCTTTTAATTAAATAATAACTCAATTAGCCCAACCTCAAACCTAAACAGGTAGGTAAGAGTTGGTCACAAAGTGAATTGATGTGTATTTTAGTTATTTCTTTTTTTGAGAGATCGATTGATGTAATTGAATAAGGTGAAACAAGAACTATGTTTAAAGATGTGAAATTGAACAATAATCAACATGAAAAATAAGCTACAGATCTAATATGGCAACTTTGAGTACAAATATAGAAAGATGAATCAAAGAGAAACCTGTCACTAAATTTAGGTTTGAAAGTGCATGAATTTGTCAATAGGTGACCTATTTCTAGTGGTGTTTGAATAAGATATCATAAATGGATTCTAACTCAAGATGTTTCTTTGACAATTTCCTTTAAGTTTCACTAAAAAAAAGTCTGACTATTTTTGTAACCATAGACTATATCAATAATTGATCATGTTTAGGCTACTTTTTAAGAATCTAGTTCTCCTTGTATCAATCTCCTCTTCTTAGATATCCAACTCTTTCCTCTTAGATCTAAAAAATTTTACATGATAAGAAGAATAATAGTGTTTGGGTTGTATAGGGGCTTGCCTCAGTCAATACCTAGGAGGATCCAACCTTCCCTATAATAATGTTATTTAAAATAAACCTTGAATCTAAAATAAAGAATGATGAATCAACAATAATATACCTTTTCTATGATTTTTCCTTGTCTTGAAGCCTTCTTAAAAGGTCAATGATTTTAGGAAGGGAGATCATGCATTCACTCATGGAGGAAACATATGAACTTAATCATGGATGACATCTCCAATTCTTGAATCCTTTAATGTTAGATCTCCTCCTTTGCTGAGCTGAGAATGACTAAACTAATGAGAGATGAGTTAGATGTTTTATGAAGTTCAAATGAGGGGTGGTGACTCATTTTATGGTAAACGTCATGAGTCATGTTGATAATTTTGAAGAAAGATGACATGGATAAGATTTTCATTCTCAACAAATGCTAACTATTGAAATATTCAAATTTAGGCACATTTTGGCTAGGCCATTGCACCTAGCACCATAGTATGGGGAGACTCTCATGCCCAAACTTTAAGTCCAAAACACAAATTTTTTTTAAAAGCATGATAAAGTTAGTGAAGGTTGTAGAAGAGTGGTTACAAGTATTTACTATGCTTCTACATGTTTACAACGTTGGGTGAAATTGATAGACTTTCAAAAGGTAAATTGAATTATTCATAATTAAGGTTGAGGGGATCATGGTGATTGTCAACATCCCTCGACAAGTACATTTGGCAGGTGGTTAACTAAATACCCAAGTCTACTCTGGTTTAACCATCTAATTGGGTCATTACCCCTAATCAATTAGTTAATAGTATATTTCATTACATCGATTTCCATTACCTTAATTAAGCCCCCCTTTGGTTAAACGTAACATTAAATCAGTATAATTAATATTTGATGTATTTCGTTATCCCTAATAAATTTAGCTTTAGAATGTCATTTAATAAGGTTTGATAAAAAAAATAATAAAAAATTTAATTTATTTACTAAGTTTAATTGAGTTATGTTTCACCACTAAATTATTTCTCATTCCAACGTAAATGTTACCTTTTATAAATTAATAAAGTCCTAACATTGTTAATTGATCAAACGATTATTGAATTCTAACCATTATTTAAATTTCAAATACCTCCATAAGTAATTAATTTGATGATTAACTATAAAAAATTTCTAATTCATTTTTGAATGTCCAAATTTTGTTAAATTGATAGTATTCCAACTACAATATTAAAACACTAATTAACTTGGCTTTCCTTAATCCATTCAAAAATATCTAGATATAACTTTAATGTTAGACTTGGCCAACTAGGTTTATGTTTAAATTATCTCTCGATATTTCGTTAATTGTAACATTTTACTACATTTTAATAAGATTGATAATTTAATTCCAAAAAATAACACTTTTCCTTATAAGCCTTATCAATTAATAATTATTTAACTCATTTATTTACCATTAATCAATATTAAATTTCAAGTTCAGATACAACAAAAATAAAGATCGAAAAGTCACAATCAATGGGAAATGAAATTATTCCCCACAAAAGACTTCCCACGAAAATGAGATTCAAATTAACTAATATAATAATATCTCTATGGTAGGTGTAGAAAAAAGAATAGCCCTAATCCTAATTCAAAATTAGGTTTAGAACAAAATTTGAAAACCTAAATAGAAGATTTATACCATTCTCCTTCCTTCAATCTCTCTTCTTACTTTCTCCTGAAACCCTAGTTCTTTGAGTTTTTGTGTGTGTGTTTGTGAATATCATAGATTTAATGGTGGGAGATCTTCATGGAAGGAGATCAAGTTATATGTATAAAGACACACACACACACACATATATATACATATATACATACATACATATATATATATATATATATATATACATACATACATACACACACACACACACACACACACACACACACACACACACACACACACACACA
>MU227519.1:1864069-1893467 GCA_018584345.1 Thuja plicata
CACCCCCCCCCCCCCTTTAAGATAAACTTAGGGAGAAGCTAAAAACCAAGAAACAACTACTGAAAGAAGGAAAATGGGTCCTGACAACAAGGCTTGAATAGGTACCCAAGTACAAAAATCTCTGTAAAGAGGAGAAAAGGAGAAAACCTAGTGGGAAAAAACCCTCTCCAAAAAGAGATGAAGCCTAGTGAAGGATTGAAGAAGCCTCTAAACTAGAGAATATCTTAAAAAATAGGAACAAAGAAAGAACATGTAGAACTCCTCTGAAGCATGAAGCTGCAATCAGTGTCAAAAATAATGGTTGGAACCTCCACTGTAATAGAACATGATCAGGTAGAGAATAATGTAAATAAAGCCTAAAGAGATGATCAATCGAAGATGGAAGAATGCCTCCAAAGTAGGAATTAAAGAAGAGTGTCCATATGGTAGATGATCCATCTCACCAAAATACATAGGTACCAGCCACTGCATCTGCCTAGTACATAGGAAAAAATAATTAATACATAGGTCACTCCATCTGTAATGCCCCACTAGGGAACCCAGGAGAACTAACCTAAACATGACACTAAGTTAACAGGATAAGTTTTTTTTAAAATGTTTACAAACAATAATGATAACAATGCAAAAGAAATACAGAGAGATACATGACATACACATTAATACATCTTGAACAAAGGTTACAAATCTCGAGCGTTCCTTGATGTAGAATTACTTAAGCAAAATAATCTATGAAGAACAACTATAAAAAACTAACATAAAGATATATCAACTAATCCAATAATACATCTCATATCACAAGACCACATACACATCTGATACCCAAGGTATACATCGAATCAATCATCCACTGCACAGGTCATAGGGTATGCAATAATACATAACAATACAATACAATATAATACATCCTTGAAAGGATATCAACCAATATACACATATGGTTACAAAAATACAACTCATGAAATTGAACAAGTTTCCATAAGAATAGGAAGAATAAGAATATAGAATTGGAACAAGGATCATCCAAGCATGAAGATGAATCATCATATTTCAATGGTAATAAGAATCACTACCACTTGACATCGTGGAACCAAATGTACACTCCTACAATCCTGAGGAGATAACATTAGGCCCACACATGGGAACACAACCTAGAAAGACTAAAGAAGATGTATAAGGATAGGAAATATCAAGACACACTAGAGATCCAAGGTCAACACAAAGGTACACCATCCAAAGATAAAGGATATACATAAATTAACCAAAACACCAATATGAACCAACCACTAAAACCAAAAAGACAAATTTCAAGACCACAACCATAAAAGGTAAAGTCGGACCTATGGAGGATACTTAGGTTGCATTCTATGGGAGTGTCATCACATGGTCAATCACTTGAGTTATCCTGAACTGGCCTCTCTAGACCCTGGACCTCTCAACATGACTCATGTGGAACTAGAATACCTGAATATTCATAAAATGGAAGCCCTTCCATTTTAGAATAGTTTAGCCTTCCAATTAAGTGGTTTGGGGTCATGTTAAGCACCTTGAATGGGTCTCTGACTTGGATCTAGCTTTTCCCCCTGTTCTGCCCCATTTCCCACTTTTTCCAGCCTATTTCTGACACTCCAAACTACAAACTGGGATTTTAACCTTAGGGTCAAAGTCGACCTTTTTGGGTCAAGTTCAACCTTGACCTTGAATTAGGTCATAATTGACCTTTTTCTGACCTATGGTCCAAATTCCATATTTCTAGGGTTTTTGGATGTCACACTTCTGAAAGAGTTAATTCTTGCTTCCAGGTCGGCTGTTTTGGTCTTTGGAACAACAATTCTTAAATTATATTTAATATAGGTCCTCTTCTAGGGGCATAGGTCTAATTAGAATTTAATTCTCCTATGTAGGCCTCTCTAGAAGATTGTTCCTTAGATTCATATATAAGGAAGCTTTCTTCTCTCATTTTCTCTAACAATCTAAGACCTGAAAACCATGATCATCATCTATCAAAGACTTGAAGAGTGAAATCCAAAGGTGAAGAATCAAGATTTGAATCAAGCCAAGTATCCATTGAAGCATTCATCCATTATCAAGAATTCAATCAATTCTCAAGAACTCAATTCATCAAGAAGATATATTGGTAGCCATTGAAGGATTCAAGCTCTATGGATCCCTCTTGTTGAAGATTTCCTCATCCACATTCCTCCAAGCCTCTTCCTATTCCAAGATCCATTCAAGATTGGTGTTTAAGATCTACAAGAAATTGATTTGAGACATCCTACATGCTACATTCTATATTCTACATCCATTTAGTGCATACATACTTGTGGATCTACGAATTTGAATCTGCCACAAGGGCTTCTACAAGCAAGGTGAATTTGTTCATTTACTTTGTTTTACTTATGCAATTTAAATTATACTTTGAGGTTAATTCCAAAACTGGGGTTTCACCAAGGAAAGCCCCTCCTTCCCAAGAAATAAATCCATTTTTCTTTCAAGTACAAGTTTAGAATAGTGGATTACAGTGCAAATTCAGATACCCTTTTCGATAAACTTTTGGGATCCAAAAATACATTTTCATTCTGATAATTTTGAGGTTGATTTTTCCCTAGGTTAGAATTGGAAATTCTAGGTCAATGGTGACATTGACTTGAGGTTCAAAATTAGAACTGTGTCAGATCAAAAAATGATTTCTGGGTTTTGTTCATTTCTGCATTTCTTTTCTAGATCCGATTGCAGATTTTCAAAAAACTGAGTGCAGACCCCCAAAAACAAAATTCTACAAATCTGTAAAATTTCAAGGTTAGTACTTTCCTCCTATTCATTTCAATTAAAGTTATTAATCTTTCTAAATCTATAACACATTCTTTTCTATAAATGGGAATTGAAGATCTTCCTCTTTGCTCTCATTTCCAAAAGATTGATTCATTTATGCATTGATCCTTCCTTTGGGGTTAATCAATTTGGATCCTTCCTTTGTGTATCTAAGGATAAAAGAGGAGCATCTTATTTATCCCTCCATACATATTAAATGTAAAAAATACTATCATACACCATATTTCTTATGTTACATTTTGGTGAACCCGCGATAGACAACTCTTTCTTTTTGGTGTTAGATTTACATCTTTTATGTTAGATCTTGCATGCATATTAGAATAGATTTCTTTAAGGTTCTTGCATTTAAATTTCAAAAATTAAAATCAAAATCGTGTATTCCCTAAATTAGTTCATTTGCATTGTATTGGTGTATGAGCTTTACCACTTCTAGTCCTACTTATAGTATCCTGGTTAGAAGAAGTCATAGACTTATGGGTTCCTTTGATCTTGAGTCTTCCTCTCCTTTCCTTAGGATTCTAGATGACAATTTGATCACTCATGATTTTAATCCTTCTATGCAGCATAACTCTTCTCACTCATCTCATGATGAGGAGGATACTTTAAGAGTTCCTCTTGAAAAATTCCAAAAAATTTCAACAAAACTTGATAAAATGGGAAATTGGCTTATTCAACAAAACCATAATCAAGATTCCATCCAAGCTATAGAGGCTCTTGAGAAATTCCTTCATGATAGTGATCAAGGTGTTAATCTCTTACGTGGTATCACTCATCTTGTGCATTTGAATGTTAAAACCTTAGCTCAAGAAGCTCAAGATCTAGGATTCACTTCTCTTGTCACTAGTGAGGGACCTTCTTCTATTCCTTTACCTAGAATTCCTACTTCTACTCCTCCTTTGATGACTACATCTCTTCCAATTTCATCTATTCCTGTGAGTGTTCCACTGGTATCTCTACCTACCTCAAAACCTTCATATCATAGTGTGCCTTTTACTTATTCCAATCCCCTTCCAAGTGTAATTCCAAGTGTTCCACCAGTTGTGTCTTTCGTTCCTACTAATTCCTACACTTTTCCTAGTGTTCCTAATATTTCTATGCCACCTATTTCTTCTAATGATTCCACAATTATTAGTTTGTCTCAAATTGTGTCATCTTTACAACAACAACTTGCATCTTTAACCCAATCCAAGTCTACCATTCCTACATGTGACATGGGTAGTCCTTTATCCCTAGACATTATTCGTGCTACTATCCCTCAGCAAGCTGATATGCCTCATCTTGATAATTACAATGGTAAAAGTGATCTTTTTACTCATGTTAAAACATTTCAAATCCTTTGTAGTGATTATGCTCGTGACCATAGGATTTTAGCTAAGTTGTTTGCTAGGAATTTTCATGATAAGGCCTTGCAATGGTATTGTTCTTTACCTCCTTATTCTATTGATTCTTTTCCTAAACTTGCTAATACCTTCATTCAATAGTTTCAAAATAACATTGGTCCGCAATTTTCCTTAACTGATTTAATGCATTGTAAACAAAAAATTAAGGAAAAATTGACTAATTTTATTGGTAGATTTAAGAATTTGTATGCTTAGATTTCTTATCTTGTTCCTGATATTGATATTCAGAATATGTTTATTTCAAATTTACAAAAGGATATTAGGGATAAGATTCTTCTTGCTTAATTTTCCATCTTTTCAACAACTTTGTGCAGCACTTCATCATTATCCATTACAAGTGAATCAATTTGAGAGAAATACTCCAATGGCTCATGTCCTAGTTGATAAGAGTGACACTACTCCTAATCCTAATAAGTTTAAGAAACCTAACAAGTATGTCAAGATCAATAAACAGATGAATGCAGTTGTTGATCAATTTGTTGTTGCATCCAACAAAGCCACTTCTACATCCACTGCTTTCCATATGAATCGTATGTTTACTCCTCTCTCTAAATATTTACATTCTATTATGAGTAGGTTGTTAAGTGCTAATATGATTACTTTTCCTCCTATTCAACCTCTTCTCACTACCATGATAGCATCAAAATCCTTTGATTCTAAATATTTTTTCCAATACCATCACCAGAATGGCCATGATACTAAAAAAATGCTATTCTCTAAAGCATATAGTTCAAGACTTAATTTTTTATAATGCTTTATCAGTTGATAATTTTGATGGTAATGGGAAAAACTTTGTCTCTCCTCCTATTCAAAACCTTCAAATCTATATGAAGCCTTTACCTACACATGATAATAATACCATCACTCAACCATCTTCTGTGGATATTATTTAGGATTCAAACATGGATGATCTTAATCACATTATTAATCATGTGGAGTGCACTATTTCACCTCAACCTACTCTTCAAGATCCTTCACCTCCACTTAAACTTCAAGTTCTACCTAAAACTCAGAAACAAAATAATGATAAATGGCCTCGGGAACTCTCAATTACCTTTGATTATTATGAGACTATTAAAGCTCCCGATGGTCCCCTTTATATTTATGCAAGGATTGCTAAGATACCTAGGTGTGGTTGTCTTGTTGATCCCACATCTTTAATAAATGTCATTACTGAGGAAAACCTTTTTATGAAAAATCTGCAATGTGATTGTTATGATCCATCTGATGCATGGATCCAAACCTATAATGATTTTCTCTATCCTGAACTTGGTTCTATTAACTTGCCAGTTGAAATTTGTGGCAAATTTATAGATACTACCTTCGTTGTCATTCCTACTTCTAATAAATTTCAAGTCAAATTTGGTTTTCCTTAGATAACTTCTATGCATGCTATTGCTTCTCCTATTCATAAATGTCCTAAGTTCATTCATAATGAAGCAGTGAAAATGATTAATCATAGTTTGTATCAACCTTCTAGGCCTAGAGATTGTGCTACTCTTGATTTATTTTGGCCTTAATTACCTAATTCATGTCCTCCTCACCCTGACAACCTTTTTCGTTCATATCAAGCCTATAAACATTGCAAGATTGTTGAGTTAAGCATTCCTCAGATAGATCTTAACCATGGTATTTTTTCCTCTCCTTCTAGACCTCCTTTATCTATTACTGCTAGCTCTATTACTCAACCTTTCAGTGTTGCTTCTCAGCCTAGTGCAAATCATATCAATTCTCCTAAAGAACCTGTGAAGGAACTAGTTTTTATTCCTCCTAGTTCTCAACATTTGTCAAACAAAGTGAAGCATAAAAAATCTACTAATGAACATAATAAGAAGTGTAGACCTAATGCTAGGGCTCATGCTTCTATTCTTCAAAATTCTTTACCTTCTTTCAACCAACCTATGCCTAATGTCTTGAAAAAATTTAATATTCATAATGATGTTAAGATGAATGATTATGATGATCCTATTCACATCTTAGATCCTATTTTAATTAATCTTGATGAGGAGGATACTCTTGATGATCCTATTTATGTTAGTAATGAATATGAGACCATCGATCTTGATACTGATTTACCTCATATGCTATCAACTCAATTGATAATTACACCTAGTATCGAGCAATGTGATTCTCAATAGGATCCTTGTTTGGAAATGGCTATTATTCCTACTATATTGGATATAGTCCCTCTTGCGAGTTTCCCACCTTCCTAAATGATATAAACTGAGATGGGGAAAGTAGGTGATGCACTTGATTGGCTTGTCCTTCATGGTAGCCTTTTTGTGGTTGCATGTTGTATTGTGCTTCCCCCGTAATGTGTTTGCTAAATGTTTGTTAGACTCTTTTATATGACCCTTGTTAATTTCTTGGTGCAAGGTGATAAAGGAATCAAACATGTTGTACAATTCCTTTATATGTATCTCTACTCTTCTATATGTTCTTTTCATGTTATGTTGTACTTGTGCTATTGTTTGTAAATGTTTTCCTTGTTTAGTCCACTTGGATCTATGACATGGTAGCACTAATTCTTTTTGGTCTCCATGTTGTGGTTTGAAAATAATCTTCTTCGTAACACTTGAGTTTCCTTTCCTCCATTGTGATTGTAGTTCTACTTTCCTTGGGGAATAATGTCAATTGATTTGCAATAATATCATATCTATATATACATATTAACCTATGATCATACTGACCCCACAGTAGGTAGACCCCTGTGTTCTTTGTATGTTTATGTGTTATTTCCCTTGATTTATCTTCATTTTGGGGCATCTCATAGTGGAAACGTAATCAATAGAGTTGTTTATGTTTCCATTCAAGCCATTTCTCCTGTTAAATTGTTAACAATTACTTTAACATGGGGGCATACACTCTACTCATGTTTTGCACACACGCACATTCAAACTATTTTCAAAACTTAAAATTTTTTCCCTTTATGGATTAAAAACTAATCCTTAAAGCATGGATATTTGCCTTATAAGATCTCTTGATCCCTCTAGTTTAAATTTATACAGATCTCTTGATCCCTCCAGTTTCAATTAGAATGTTTTCATCCCTTAAGGTCAAAAGGTGTCCTTAGGACCAGATCTCCCTCATGGGTTGAATAGTGAGTAGTCACATTCACTAGGTGGTTAAACTTCATCTTTCCAGTTACAATGTTTCCTTGTGTGGTTCACAATGGGACATAAGTTCTCATTGGGTGAGGTAATCACAACCTCTCTCTTTTTCTCCTTAACTAGTGATTTCTCTCTTATCATGATCTTAGGGTTGATAAAGACTTAAGTCCATGGGGGCTTGATGATACCTTTGTCCCTTTTGATTTCAAAAAGATTATCTATTCTTTATGATTTCCTTTACCAAGAGTTTGTATTGAGTTCACACTCTTGCTAAAGTGGGGGCTAAATATATAGTCATAAAATGGAAGCACTTCCATTATAGACTAGTTTAGCCTTCTGAGTAAGTGGTTTGGGGTCATGTCAAGCACCTTGAATGGGTCTCTAACTTGGACCTGGCTTTTCCCCCTATTCTGCCTCATTTCCCACTTTTTCTAGCCTATTTTTGACACTCCAAACTACAAACTGGGATTTTGACCTTAGGGTAAAAGTCAACCTTTTTGGGTCAAGGTTGACCTTGACCTTAACCTAGGTCAGAATCAGCCTTTTTTTGACCTATGGTCCAAATTCTAGATTTCCAGGGTTTTCATATGCCAGGCTTTGGAAAGAGTTAATTCCCGCTTTCGGGTTGGGTGTTTTAGTCTTCAAAACAACAATTCTTAAATTATATTTAATGTAGGTCCTCTTCTATGGGTATAGGTATAATTGGAATTTAATTCTCCTATGTAGGCCTCTCTAGAAGATTTTGCCTTAAATTCATATATAAGGAAGCTTTCTTCTCTTATTTTCTCTAACAATCTAAGACTTGAAAACCATGATCATCATCTATCAAAGACTTGAAGAGTGAAATCCAAAGGTGAAGAAGAAATATTTGAAGCAAGCCAAGTAGCCATTGAAGCATTCATCCATTCTCAAGCATTCAAGCACTTCTCAAGCACTCAATTCATCAAGAAGATCCATTGGTAGCCATTAAAGGATTCAACCTCTATGGAGCCCTCTTTTTGAAGATTTCATCATCCACATTCCTCCAAGCCTCTTCCTATTCCAAGATCCATTAAAGATTGGTGTTGAAGATCTACAACTAATTGATCTGATAAATCCTACATTCTACATTCTATATTCTACATCCATTTGGTGAAACCATAGTTGTGGATCTACAGATTCGAATCCATCATAAGGGATTCTACAAGAAAGGTGAATTTGTTCATTTACTTTATTTTACATATGGAATATCAATTATACATTGATCTTTCTTCCAAAACTGGGGTTTGACCAAGGCAAACCCCTCCCCCAACAAATGGATTCATTTTTCTTGAAAGTACAAGTTTAGAATAGCAGATCAGAGTGTAGATTTAGATACCCTTTTTGCCAAACTTTCAGGAATCAAAAATAGATTTTCAGTCTAAGACTTTTGAGGTCGATTCTTCCCTAGATCAAAATTAGAAATTCTAGGTAAATGGTGACATTGACTTGAGGGTCAAAATTGGAACTATGTCATATTGGAAAAAGATTTATGGGTTTTGTTTGTTTCTATGTTTCTATTACAGATCCAGTCTCAGATATTATAGAAACTGAGTGCAGGACCCTGAAAAAAGCATTCTTCAGATCTGTAACATTTCAAGGTTAGTACTTGCCTCCTATTCATTTCAATTAAAGTTCTTAATCTTTCTAAATCTATAAAACATTCTTTTCTATAAAAGGGAATTTAAGATCTTCCTCTTTTCTCTCATCAACCACTGAAACCAAAAATCCAAATTCCAAAACCACAACCATAAAAGGTAAAGTAGGACCTATGGAGGAGACTTAGGCTAAATTCTATGGGAGTGTCATCACATGGTCAATCACTTTAGTTACTCTGGACTGGCCTCTTTGGACCCCAGACCTCTCAACACGACTCATGTGGAACTAGAATGCCCTCTCATGAAGATGATGGATCTAATCATACCTACTTTCTAGGTATCATCTCATTCTCATCCTTAGTTTGTACTAGCACTAAAGGCATAAGCGAGGCATCATGATCCATCTTGTATTTAACATTAACCCCAATTTTTATTATTACATTATCAATTATTAATAACTTACGATAGGTCACCCTATTACTAGCCTCTTTGAGCCCTAGAACCCTATTGTAAGCCACTCCCCTAAGATGCACCTAACTAACCACCCCTTAAGCTCAAGGTCATAAATAATCTCATAAAACTCATAAACTAGTTCCTACCCATATATCAACTAGTGGTTCTCCATTAACCATAACAACATGATAAATTCTCAAAAGATGACATAACGTGAGTACACAAACACTAGGTTCTGTAAAAGATCAAACAACTAATCTTAAACATCCCAAAATAATCATAGAAAGAAATTGGAAATAAAATCCCAACAAACCCAGATGCAACATCCAAAGGGTCAACTAATCCCAACAGATACCTGAAACAGATAGAGTTTCATAAAAAGTACATGAAACACTATTCATATCAATAACACCCAAAAATACATCATGGTATGACAAACACAATCTCAGAAAGAGCTAATCAAAATATAGAGATAACATAGTGATAAACGAATTTATAACCTTAGTTATGAAAATTTATTTATCCAGTAAAATTACTAATAAACTATAATTAAATTTTCCAATAAAAATGCAGCTATAGCTCCTATATAGGTTAATTTATAAAGTCCAACAAATATAAATTAATCTAACCAATAATTACTAAAATCTGACTATAATTACAATAGTATGAAAATACAATTATAATCTTTGATAGACATTAATATTAACTCAATATTATTACTTTTATTCATAAATAAATAAATCCCATATGATAAACACTACATGACAACAAATGATCCATTAATAATATTAACCTTATTATTTATAAACAAATTAACCTCATATAAACTACAAAGCCCCTTTTTTAAAAATAAATTAAAACCATTTAATATATATAAATAAAATTAATAACTAATGTTATTTCTAAACTGAATAACATTAAATATATATGAAATAAAATTTTAATTAAAAATAAAAAAATTAACTATTAAAACAAACTTTAATACAAAAACCACTTAAAAAAACATAATAAACAAAATTAAAAGAAAGGTGAGGTGTACCGGGGGTCGTGGGCCCCGCAGGTCACTACGCCTCCCGCGACCACATCCCCACTGGCGGCCCCATGCAATAGTAGGTACCACGGTGATCTGCAGGCCCACTGCACTCTGCAGTGGGTACCGCAGTCATTACGACCCCCTGCCCGTGCGGTGGGAAACCGCACAGTGTAGCATGGGGGTTGGGGGGTTTGGTGGCTCCTACCCCCTTAACAATAAGGTTTTAGTCTTTTTCAAATTTTATTTTTTTGAATAAAACTTGTTTAATATATATATATATATATTCATAATTTATTCTACACTAGACTGTATTTTTTAATACAACAACCTTTTTTTTTAAATTTATTTTCCCAACAATAATAATAATAATCTTTTTTTTCAAGAGTAAATTGATTAACTATTTTTAAATATTATAGGCATTTTTCCTCATCCTATAGCTAAAAAGGAAGCAAGTAAGGTTTTCCTTTTGACATGCAAATTGATGTAAATGATGAAAGCATTCTAAATTAACATTTATTTCTTAAAGAGAGTTCTATTTTTCTTTAAGCATGCAAATAACCCTAATTGTCTTGTTTCCTTGCAGATCTAATCCCGGTTCTGACAAGAATCTGGTGAAGGCAAGATCTCTACCTTTCAAGGTACAATTTTCATGGATCTGAGGGTTTATCCCATTTTAAACAACAATCCCAATTTTCACCTAAAGAAGATATTTTTCACAAATTTGAAACCCTAAGGCAATGTTTGAAAACTTAAATATTCCAAATGAAAAACCTAATGCCCATTTTGCATTCAATGCCATCAAATGAAACCCTTATTGCTAGAAACTCAAATCTAACATGGAAACATGAAGGAAACCACCAAATTGATCCAAGAACACATTTCTTCAATTTTAATCAATAAACCACAAAATAATCAAATAAGGAAGATCAAACAAAGGATCCTAGCTTTTTAGATGCAAAGAAGATGGGGATCTGAAAGCTAGAATTTAAAAGACCAAGATCCTACCTTAATAATTGATGAGAGGGACAAATTCACAAATCCAAGCGAGGAATAATTCCAAAAATGCTCCAAAATGCTCCTAAGCTTTCACAAATCCTAAATCACCTGATTTCTCCTTCTCCCTGATTGAACAACCTCCAAAATGGCTTTCAATCCAAGGATATAGAAAACCAAGCAATTAGGTTTTCAAAAAGTGAAACCCTACAGGAAATATAAATTATCTAATTAATAAATAAAAGAAATTCTTTATTTTTAATTTTTACTTAAAGCATGCACAACTCAACTTTATAATATGAAAGCAAAGTCATAATTTAAAATGCATGAGAATATTTCTATTTAAATAAATCAGTTAATCATGCAACTTAAAGTAATATTTTAATAATTAAATTTGCAGAAATAAATACAATTATTGAATTTAATATTTATTAAATATCAATTATTTAAATCAAGGCTTAATAATTAAATCAATTAATTAAATATAGGCATTTAATTATTAAATAACCAAATATTTAATATATCAATGTTTTAACCTTATTAAAGGTGTAATTGTTGGCAAGTTGACTCTCAGGGAGAATATGACCTATTTTATGCTGTCATTATGGCAACAAAGTCATATAAAGTTTTGACAGCACACTCTGAAGAGCAAAAATTGGCTAAGTATAGAAGTCAGAGCAAAACTGAGATATGCAGTCGATCAGAGCACCAGCGCACGTGCATCAGAATGAATCATGATATGTGCATTCATACATTGGCTCTATGATATGTTTTTATGTTTACCCTATACACGCATGGTACAAAATGACAATACAGAAAAGTTACAGAATGATTAAGTGCACTAACAGTTTAGAAAATAGAGTATGGAGCCGACCTCAGTTTTTGGATTAGTGTATAATTTTTGGTTTTGTAAAGGCTATGTGCCTATTGTAATAAGTTATTAATCATGTCTTAAACATTATTTTAAACATGCTTAAGCCAATTTGTTTGGAAGAGTTATGAATGTTGTTTTTGGGTTGACTAAGGTCTTGTTTTCAGTCACGTCTATTCAGGCATGTGTGTGTGTATATATATATATATATATATATATATATATATATTAGACATGCAATTTTGTATTAATGGGTCATCAAAGAGAAAGCAGAGAAGATGTTAAGAAGAGCAATATGAGAAAGTCAATATGAAGTAGAAGTCAACAAGTGATTTTAGCATCAATTCATAAATGAAACTGATCAGACACCAGTGTCATTACAGTAGTTCATTTTTGATATAGTATATATCAGTCATCAGAAGGTTGTAGCCTTCATCTTATTGAGAAGTGAGCTCTGGTAGTGAGCCAACCACCTCTAATAGGGTTCTTGTAAAGAATCCTAACATGGTCATTGTACTTGCATTGTAAAGACTTCTCCTAACAGGGAAAAGGAACTTTAATAGGTTCATTATACTAGTACAATTATTTGTGGGTACTAATTCCCACCAGGGTTTTCCTCTGATCAAGGTTTCCCCGTAAACATATCTGGTGTTATGTGTTATTGTGTTATGCTTCATATGTTATCTATTTGTTTTATGTTCAATTTGCTGAGTTAGAATAATTAATCAAACACTGATTCACCCCCCCTCTCCATGTTTCCAACAATTGGTATCAGAGCTCTGGTACTCTGAAAAAAAGTTTAACCACTTGAGGAGATCATGGATTCAGCAGAAGCTAAACATCTGAAAAATAATCTTGAAGCATCCCTTGAGGATCTTGATAGATCTGAAAAAGAAAATGAAGAACTAAAACTAAAATTTGATGGCTCCCAAATGCTTATCAAGAAATTAAGAAAAGATTTGAAAGATTGATCCACAAATGATTTGGGAAAAATGGTCACGAAAATGAATGAAGAGAACATGTCTTTAAAAGAGAAGATTGAAGATCTGACTGAATAAATTACAAATATCCTAACAACTATTGAAGAAAATATCAAAGAGATTAAACAATTAGATGATGAACTTATGCAAGAAAAAATGAAAATCTTGGAGTTAGAAAACATCAAGAAAAAGATAGAATTTGAATTAACAGAAGCAAAAGATAAGATTGATAACCTACACACAAGTTTTGATCTAATTCAATCACAACTTTATGCATAGAATCTAAAAGGTGATACTACTGGTGTTGGATATAGTGTAGCTCAAATTGAGATCAATTCAATGCAAGAAAGAAAGAAAACACAAGAGACATCTATTGAAGAAAACAAAACTAAGAATCTTGCAGAGGCTAAAACAGAGCCACCTAAAGATGAACTTAAGATAGTTAACAAAACTTTTTATTCTTGTAACAAGCATGGACTCTTGGAAAGAGATTGTAAAGAGGTAAGAACTTTCAATGGCTATTGTTACTCCTATAATAAATTTGGTCACATGACTATTCATTGCAGAACAAGTCAAAGAAGTCACTCACAATAAAACCAAAGAAATATGACTCAATACAATTAGAGAAATCAACCTCAAAGAAAATTTCAGAACATTACATGTCAGATATGTAATTACAATGGAGACACAGCCAAGTAGTGCAGCATTATGAATAATAACATTAGGCCTCCTATCATTTGTCACTCATGTAACAAAGTTGGACACATCTCAAGGTTTTGCAGGTCAAGAACACAAAGATAAGAGAATCCTAAAAAGTCACTATTTGAAGAATCAGGAGAAGTTAAGTTTGTACAAGCTAAAGAAGATTCAGATAAAATTTGGGTTGAAGTAAACAAGGATAATAAAGAGAAAAAAGTAGTTGATGCATCCATAGTGGACGCAACCTCTACTTCTGGTTACGTTGACCTTCTTGGTCTTAGGGGGAGTTGTTCTAGCTCTAAACCCCTAGGTGGCTAGTATACTCACCTCTGAGTATGTGCCTATGGATTCATGTATGTGATCATGAACTAAGGTAGTATGCATGCATGCATTTCTTTTACTTCATTTAGAACAAAGTTTGAAACTCTCAGTGAAAATACATACGGTAACAAGCATTAAATGGAGAAAACTTTATATAAATCGGTGAAATAATTGATTATCTTCATTGTTTGCATTTGAGATCATAAAATTCATAGAGCACAGGAGCATTGAGCATCAAAGAATTGGAAGTTAATGATTTGGTTGGTTTTTGAATAGATTGAAGATTGAAACAGAACCCTAGCAGTTGCGTCGTTTTAGAATTGCAGTGAAACCCTATTTAATCAAGTAACAAGTAACTATGGCAACTCCTGTTGTATTTGACATTGCTGAAAGGAAAAGATTTGTGTTCAAGAACCATCCATTCAAGTCCATATTAGATGATGTTGAAGGAGCATTTTCTAAGACTCCATTAGGAGTTATGCATGTAGAAGACATTCGTGCATATATTTATTGCAAGAAGGAAACTGTTGGAGATAACAACATAGCTACTCTTATGGCTTCGATGATGAAACCAAACTATTCATTCAAGGATGAAAATGTGCATCTCACTGATAACTTTATCTTCAAGTATTCTAACATGCACAAGTTATATGAGCTAGAATGGGTTAAAATCCTACTGAGTAGGATACATGATGACCTATATTATATTGGTGAAGTTCCTGTCTGCATTACTGCAGACCTAATTCATGATATGACTGGACTTCCTAAGATTGGACCAGTTCTTCCTACTGGTAAGGACTTTAAGAACTAGGTTGAACAAGCATGCTTATCCAGGAGTGATAGGCATGGAATGACTGTTGATCCCATTAAGGAAAATGACATCAAATTGGTCACTTTGATACTAGGTTATAAGTTCCAGCATGCAAGCAGACTGAATTGTGTATCTGCAGCTATTGTCCTGATAGCAATAAAGATGGTAAAGGATAATACTTAGTACAATATATGTGAGATATTTTGCACATAGTTGATTGACAACATTAGAGCTAGCAAGCATGACAAGAGAAAGATATTTAGATTTGGCTCTTTAATCATCTATCTATACTTTCACATTGTTGGTAAAGTTGCTAATCTTTACCTAGATAGGAGTAAACCTACCATGTCACAAATTTCACTAAAGGATACATCAGAGAGCACTGTTAAGGACTCTATGGATATGGAGATAAAAACATTCAGGATCAAAATGTAGAAGAGGTTCAGATTATTAGAGAAAATAGTTGACAAATACAAAGACACCATATGCTTCATGGTGGAAACTGACTATACTTGCATGGAGGCAGTTGAGCCTAGAACAAAATGGATTCACCCACTTGGATATGAAGTTGAAGAAAAAGTTTTGGAAGGATATGCACAAGTCCTCTTATCTGCACCTAAGGACCCTAATGAACCTAGATGGGGTACTTATAGAGAAAAGACAAATCAAGTTGATTGTGTCTTATATAGCATAGATAATAAAAGAAAGGCATCAAGGACTAAATCTAACATCCTAAGAGTTCATGGTGTCACTAAAGAAGACCTAGATAAGGCTAGGGAAGCTAAGATTGCAAAAGAACTTGAGAAAATTACTGCAGAGGTGAAAATGGAAAAATCTAATGATATCCCCAAGAAGAAGAAGAAGAAGAAATCTGATGAAGGTACATCTATGCCCTCAACTACTATTGACTTTGAAGCATCTCCACCATTAGTACCAAGTAAGTTGACCAGAAGGAGGAAGCAAGTTCCCAAAGGTCACCCATCCTCAAGGACAACAAGGAGCAAGGTAAGGAACACTCAAGCCCCTCCTGGGGTAGGATTCAAATCTAGTATAATAGTCCTAAAGAATAGAATTTTTAATGAAGGAAGACTAGAATCTATTAAGAATGTCTATGAAAAATACCAAGAGATAGACAAATTAGAAATTCATTCTATGATTATCTCTCACATGATCAAGTTTAAGAGGATAGTATTGGAAATTAAAATAGTCATACCAGACAAAGTATGGATCATACTTGATGTATTGAAAAGGAAAGAAAATGAAGAGGATATGAGGATTAGAGAAGAAACATTAGATAGTCTTCTCCCTGTCTTGTCACATGATGAAAAAGCTATACTGTTGGATTTGGTAAAACCTCATCTCAGAGCCAAAATAAGAATACTTCATATCATGAACAAAGAATATGAAATGGTTGGTGAAGAGACTCAGAAAGCATTTGAGTGAGTATTTTTGGATAGACATATGTATCCATCAATGACACCTATAGAAAAAGTGACTCCAATCCCTCCTAAATAGAGTAAAGAATCTGAGATTCCAAATGCACCTATGACAGGTCCACAAGATTCAGCGCCTAAAGTTTCAACACCTTTTGATACAGCCAAAGATTCAGAAGAAACTATTTTGATTGATGATGTTAAGATATCCATGACCGCTTCTGACATGGAGAAATTTGAAAAAGAATTTGTCAGCACTGAAGAGACAGAGAAGGTATGCACTGATAACACTTCCTTACAACATGATGAAGTTCCAAACAAAGAATCAACAGATTTGAATAATGAGGAAGACAATAAAAATAATGAAACACTAGTTATGGAGATCCCTATGAAGAGTGAATACATGGATGATAGTCAGAATGTAATACATACTCCATCCATCAAACCAACATTGTTGTTAAGTTTGACCCCTGATTCGACAAATCTAGATGCTTGGCAAGAAGAAGATTTGATTAAGATAAGTGTGCTAGCCATGGATAAAGCCAAAGAGAAACAAGTCATGAGAAACCCTCTCTTTCTGGAGATAGTGAACATTCTAAATGACTTAGTGCCAACAAATAAGAAAGTGGCTAAGATTCAGTCAGTTGATGATGTTGACAGCATCTTGACAAGCTTCAAATCACATTTCACAAGTTTAGTAGACTCTGCTACTAAAATTGAACAAGATAAGTACAATAAGGAAAGATTAGATGAATTGATAAAGAATTTATCTTTAGATCTAAACTCATTGAATATTGGTCAAGAAATCTTGAAAGAACTAGTAGCTAAACGTAGAAAAGTAATAGCAAACTGCATGGATAGAGTAAAATTCACTTCAGAGCACATCAAGAAGATTGAGGAAGTTGATATCTTGGTTGAAAGTGTAAGAAAATCAATTGAAACATCCTCACAAGATATTAATGTATGAAACAATATCTATCAAGGATAGTTAGACAAGATTGAAAAGGCTAAGTTGGAGATCAGCAAGATAAGAACCAGGCAGAATCAACAAAGAAATGCACTTGCGCCCTCACTAGCTATTCTAAATGAGAACATAAAATAGATAGATGAAACCATTACTACATATGATCAAGGACCCTACTTGGATCTGAAAAAGATGGAGAAGCTAACATATGCCTTATGCGCTCATCTTCAGACAGTTGATGCACTGAAGGCATTCTGGCAGCGAGAGATCAAGACTCTTCAGATTGCTTATCCAGATGTATATTGGGAGTAAGTACTCATGGACTTGCAATTTTGACACCTTTTTTATTAATTTCAAAGGGGGATTAATGTATATAAGGAGTATGTGTATGCATGTATGAGGTATATGTTATATATATGTAAAGAAGTATGAATAAAAGAGGATGATATACAGTTTTTTGGTGTTAGTCAAAGATTGAGTAACTTGGCCACATTCCTTTGTTGCCATTAGTGAAAAAGGGGGAGATTGTTGGAAAGTTGACTCTTAGGGAGAATATGACTTATTTTATGTTTTCATTATGGCAACAAATTCATATAAATTTTTGATAGAAAACCTTGAAGAGAAAAAATTGGCTAAGTATAGAAGACAAAGCAGAACAAAGATATGCAGTCAATCAGAGCACCAACGCATGTGCATCAGAATGAATCAAGATATGTGTGTTCATACATAAGCTCTATGATATGTTTTTGTGCTTACCCTATACACAGATGGTATGGAATGATAGTATGGAAAAGTTATAGAAATATTAAGTTCACTAATAGTTCAGAAAATAGAGTATGGAGCTGACCTCAGTTTTTGGATTAGCATATAATCTTTTGTTTTGTAAAGGCTATGTACCTACTATGATAAGTTAGTAATTATTTCTAAAACATTATTGTAAACACTCTTAAGACAATTTGTTTAGAAGTGTTGTGAATGTATTTTTTGGGCCGACTAAGGTCTTGTTTTTAGTCACGTCTATTCAGGCATGTATATATATATTAGACATGTAGTTTTTTATTAATGGGTCATCGAAGAGAAAATAGAGAAGATGTTAAGAAGAGAAATATGCAAAATTCAATATGAATTAGAAGTAAACAAGTGATTTAAGAATCAACGCATAAACATAAATTATCAGACAATAGTGTCATTACATCAGTTCATTTTTGATATAGTATATATCAGTCATCAAAAGATTGTAGCCTTCATCTTATTGAGAAGTGAGCTCTGGTAGTGAGCCAACCACCTCTAATGGGGTTCTTGTAAAGACTCCTAATAGGGTGATTGTACTTGCATTATACAGACTACTCCTAATAGGGCAAAGGAACTTTAACAGGTTCATTATACTAGTACAATTATTTGTGGGTACTAATTCCCACTGGGGTTTTCCTCTGATCAAGGTTTCCCCGTAAACATATCTACTGTTATGTGTTATTGTGTTATGCTTCATATTTTATCTATTTGATTTATGTTCAATTTTCTGAATTAGAATATTTAATCAAACACTGATTCACCCCCCCCCCTCTCAGTGTTTTCAACAATTATTAACATTAATATTTACCATAAATATTCAATAAATAAATCAAGCCAAAAGCATCCTTAAATCAACTGAAAACCATCTTAACAGAAAAACAAGTGAAACTCAGAAACAACTGAAATAGAACCACAAAGACACACAAATAGGCCCATGAATCCATGTCACTTGACAGATTCAAATAGGATAGTCAATCAGATTCTTTGTCCATTTATAGGACAAAATAAGGGTTTAGGTTATGGATTTGGACCTGATATTATCTCCCCTCTCTTACCATTGAAATATTGTGATAGGGCACACTCACTCTTGCCAATTCAGGGAAGACGTAGCCTGGTACCTACAAACCTATCATCACAAATATGAACATATATGCATATAATATAACAAATAATGGTTGAGACTAGTTTGTCATGTGGATCTTGCCGAAGCACATAACTATGACTCTATCCCATACCCATCAAACAAATCAAACATTAATACAAAACATACAAATGATCCATTTGCATAAAAATATAGGGTCATTATTGTCAGAAAACCTTAATCAAAATGACATCATAGCATATACATAAGCATCATAAAATAACCATAAATCACATGTAAACAAGAGATATAATACACTAAGAAATGGATCCATAATATAATGAAATGCAATACATAAATATCCTCAAAACCATTTGAAATAACCAACACATACATGAAAAGGCCTAAGAGAGTTCAACAACTAAAACATAAAATAAAGTTAAGGGGTGGGTATTACACCATCAAACCAAGGAAGCATTAGAACCAACAGGAGATACCCCCCATAATGATGAGCAGGGAGAGGCATAACATGTACACTGAAATAGACTACCAAGAAACACTGCATGAGGAAGAATGTAGAAACACATGTATAAAGGATGGTGTTGTGGAAGGAACACTCACTAGACACATATAATAAGGCTAATGTCATGGAAGGAACACTCACTTGACAAGGGTAGATGAAAAATAAGTAAAACATCAAACCCCCCATGACACCTTATAATATAGTGTGAGTACAATCAAGCAGAAAATGTGCAAGATCCCAAACATGCATCAGATGACATTTTATTTGAGTACATTTGCAAACAAGAAAAGATATAGAAATAGATGTCTACAATATCTAGGAATGAAAGAAAGCTATCGAAACATGAATAACAGCTAAAAAGAATTCATCCCTTGCGTAGAAAAAAATCCCAAAACCTAAAACATCTAAAATATCCACCAGAATGCTAAAATGAAAAAAAAAACTGAATAAAATATACTTGGAGCAAATTCTGGTAATGAGACACATACAAGAAGGAGAACATAATCAACTTTATGACACCATGCGGAAGTCAAAAAATGGAGTCTAGTGAAGAATGATAGAGAAACCGAAGTGCAAAATGGAACCCTACCTTTTATTGTGAAAAACCCTACAAGACAAAAAAATCAAAAAACCAAAACTTGGAAAATTAGGTTGGGCCCAGAACCAGCTTTATGACAATATCTCATTTGCCAAAAAATGATATCGTATGTGTAAGATATGAGAAAAAATCCATAAGGTTCTCATTATGAAAAATAGGGCAAGCTGTATGATGGGTTGGTGGTCATCAAATTAAACCCAAATGCCAGACCTGCGACTACTGACATCAGTAGCATGAAAACCGAAGCAGATTTTTTTCCCAGTTTTTTTTCATTTTTTTTTTTTTTACATGTAAAAATTAGAAAAAATATTTTCTCTCTCCTCCATGCATTCAAGGCGATGTCAAAAATGAGGCATCACAGAAATCAAGGCAGTGTTAAAACTGAGGCACTTTTTTCTACTTTATTACTCTAACAATAAATATTATATAAATTGGCTTAGGGTTACGGTTTTATGTAATGTATGTTTTAGTAAGCTTCTTGCGGTGGTATTGAGATGTAAGGGATTGCAGATTATGATCAGATTGTAATCACTGGATAATAATAATATTGGACTTTCTGTTTGGTGGACATAGCCAAGGGATTGGGTGAACCACGTTAAATCTTTGTGTCATGTGTTCACTTCTATTTTTTGGTCTCTTATATTATGATATTGGTTATATTTATGTATGTAATTGTAAAATTTATGTCTTTTTATTCCTAACACTTGGTCTCCATCAGGTGATCCAATAGTTGGTGACAAGGGTTTAACAACCTCCTGTGGATTCTATAAGTCTAGTGGTTGTATCAGGAATTAACAGTTTGAGCTTTTGGTGCAATCAAAACCACCCAATCTTACAGATAAGGGGTGAAGGTAGAAAATGAACCCAAATAGGAGAAGCCATAAAATAAAAAATACATGACATTTCCTTCACAACACTCATAACACAACTCATTCTTCTCATTTCATATATACAAATTTCTCCCCTTATGGACCCCAAATGTGTATAATAAAAAGAAAAGGAAACATGGATCCCATACTCAATGCCATATCCCTCTTCTCTATGAGAAGGAACTCTACACTATTTGAGCATTCCCAATTAAATCCCTTCACCCTCAAGGCTCTCTTCCCTCCCAAGGGTGAGTATAGCCTTGCACACCCAAAACCAACATTCATTCCAAAAGAAATAAAAAGAAACAAGATCTCACAAACACAAATGCATACACATCACAAACTTCATAGTACAAGAATTTACAATGCTAAAAAACAAATACACCAAATCATAGCCTTTCACGGAAAGAGAGCACCAACCTTGCTCCAAGCAATGGAAATAATGAAGTTGACGATGAGATTTTCCCTTCCTTGTCTTTTTCTCCCTTGGCCAAATATTTCAATCTCCCTAACCCAAACTAGAAGTCTCCAAGTTTGGAGAATGGGAAATCAACCCACAAACTCCTCCAAACTTCCACTAAAAGGGAAATAGTCACCTAACCATTATAATGAGAAAAGACTCTTTCAAATTCACAACTCTCAAAAAGGTTACTTTTCCCAAGGCCATAAATGAGTTTTGGGAACTCTATTTGTCAAAAATTAACCCCTAATCCATAATACACCTATTGGGATAGCTAAATTTAACCCAAACCACCTCCTAGGGTTCTATTTAACTCTCCAAAAACCCTCTAAGAGTTTACTTACGAATTTATATGATGGGTCTTCACTTATGACTCTTAAAACAAGAAACTCTACATGGGGACACTACATGGTGGATCTGGGGTGAATGTCTAATCCCAATCTAACTCACTTGGTCATGCCAACTCACATGTACAAGTGTCAATTGACACAACATAAAAACACATCACATCATATTTACACATGGCATGACAAGTTGGATAAACCACATATTTACAATTTACAAATTACAATACATCCAAACATCACATTTACTAAGTAAAACATGTAACAACGAGGTTATATCTCTTCATAGAGTAAACCTTGACTTTTCACTGATTTTGTATTGATGCATTCTTGATTCCCCGCATTTTGAATCAATGATCAATTTCCTGCACACTCGATCAAAATATTATTAGCTCAAGAAAAAAAATTTATATAACAATGCAAAATTATTGATAACATTATATGCATATCCATTAACACTTTGCATTTCACAAGATTCATCATAAAAGATAATATATATAATTAAATTTCCACATGTGAATACATGTACTCATTAATTATTGTTAAACATCATCATCATGTAATATATTAAATTAACTATCACAAGTATCCTAGAAGCATTTATATAATTTCAATTGACATTAAATTCACTTCGAATCATAATTCACATGTCTATATAAAATCCAAACATAAGATTTAGAATCCATTTTTCATCTATATCATATCATCAAGATCTGTTAGTCATAAGAATATAAAAGTATATCCTAACATCATCATCATCATAATGTAAAAATCATCACATAGCTTCTAATGATATGAAATCAGTGTCCAAATAAGTCTAATGTATCAAAATAGTGCATCATCAAGATAGTCAAATATGAAAATGTTATCCCAGCTATCATGGGTCGGGGTAGGACCTCACATCCTCCTCCTAAGATATGAAATTCCTCCTAGAGTTCATCAAAAATATGGGGGTACTCAAGTCTCATATATCTTGCATCCTCCCATAATGTTGTGTCCTCATCATAACAATCCCACTGGAATCTAACCTAGTCCAATGTTTGTTGAGCCAATATGCGAATGGGCTCCAAAGCCAACTGCCCATCTGACTCCATCTAGAAGGCATCCCAATCTATAATATGAGACTCATCATATATATATCTAAAACATGAAACACATCACGTATGCATGTTAGGATAGGTGGAAAAGATAGACCATAAGCAACTAGACCTATCCTCTCTAGGATCTTGAATGGTTTGACAAAAAAAATTTCAAGCTTAGATCCCTTTACAAAATGGATTAGACTCTTGTGTAGACACAGTCTCAAGAATAATTTGTTTCCAACTATAAATACTCTATCAACCCTCTTTGCATCTGCATATTCCTTCTGCCTATTTTTAGCCTCTCTAAAACATTTCCTGATCAAGACTACCTGCTTGTCCACATCTCTAACTAGCTTTGGCCCAATGGAAACTCTATCCTCAATCTTGTGCCAACTCAGTGGTGTCTTGCATGGTCTACCTTATAAAGTATGATAAGGAGGCATACCTAATGATGTATGATGACCATTGCTAAAGGAAACATAAAATAAATTTAGGTACTCTTCCCACTTGACTTGATGGTCCAACACATACATGTGTAGCATATCCTTCAACACTTGGTTGACCCTCTTTGTCTGCCCATCTATCTCAGGGTTATAGGTTGTACTAAAATTGAGCCTAGTGCCCAATGTTTTCTGTAATTCTCTCCAAAAGGAGGATGTAGAAAGAGATTCCTTGTCTAATATAATATTATAGGGAATACCATGTAGTCTTAAAATATCCCACAAGAACACTTGCACCACTGCTAGTGTTGTGAATGTAGTATGAATGAGAGAAAAGTGAGAGACTTTGTTCAACTTTTCAACCATCACCATGACGGTATCATGATGGCGATAAGACATAGAAAGACCAACAATAAATTCCATAGAAATAGTATCCCACTTCCACTCTCATACCTCATGTACCTGAAAAAGCCCACCATAATGGTGGTATTCTTCCTTAACCCTCTGGCACTCTACGCATCTAGCCGCAATCCTAGCAATATTCAATCTCATACCTCGCTAATGATAAATTTATCTCAAATCTGAATGTAACTTCTTAACTCTAGGATGCACTACATAAGGTGCTCTATGAGCCTCAAGCATAATAAAATCATGCAATCCTCTGGTAGAAGGTACATAAATATTTCCTCTATGACGTAAAAGTCCATCAAACTCTAGGGAAAAATATATATATCTCCCCTCAAGGGGTTTCTGAGATCGGACCAACTGACATTTCTCTATATTCCTCAAGAAATTGTTGTAGTATACAGTCCCTCAAATATGTTTCAGTGGTCATAGAAGAAATCTTATGATGCCTCCTACTCAATTAATCTGCAACCACATTCTCTTTCCCCTTGATGTAATGAACATTAAAATCATACTCACATAGGAACTCCATCAACCTCATGAACTGAGCATTAAGGTTTGAATGAGTAAATATGTACTATAGGCTCTGATGATCTGAATCAATGTCAAAACGGTGACCCAAGAGAGAGTGTCACCATCTCACTAAACCATTCACCACTACTAATAGCTTGAGGTCATGGGTAGGTTAGTTAAGCTCATGAGTCTTAAGTTTTCTAGACTCATATGCAATAGCTCGATCACCCTGCATAAGGACAGCTCCTAGACCATCTAAAGATGCATTTATGCATACCAAAAAGTTTTCTAAAGCATTTCGAACTACAAGGATAGGTGCGCTAGTGAGAGCTCTCTTGAGCTCCTAAACGGCTCTCTCACACTTCTCTATACACTCAAACTTCTTTCCCTTTCTCTGAAGGGACGTGATAGGGTGTGATACTCTGGAAAATCCCTCAGCAAACCATCTATAATAGCTTGCTAGACCCATGAAGCTCTTGACCTCAGTTATAGTGGTAGGCGCAAGCCAATCCATATTGGCACTAATCTTTGATGGATCCACTATGATCCCATCACCTGATATCACATGTCCAAGATAGTGGACCTCTGATCTAAAAATGCACACTTCAACAAGCTAGCATATAACTATTTATCTCTCAAACACTACAAAACATATCTTGGGTGATCCTCATGCTCCTTCTCATTCTGAGAGTAAATGAAGATATCATCCAGGAAAAATACTATAAATCTATCGTAAAACCTACAGAATACTCCATTTGTAAGACTCATGAATACAGTTGGAGCATTCATGAGGCCTAATGGAACCACAGTAAAATCATAATGGCCATACCTCAGTAGAAAAGAAGTCTTGTGGATGTCACCCTCTGCAATCCACAACTGATGGTAACCTAACTATAGATCTATCTTTGAGAACACTTAGGCACCCTATAGATGATCAAATAAATCATCAATCCTAGGAAGTGGATACCGATTATTAATGGTTATTTATTCAACTAATGTTAATCCATGCATAAACTAAGAGATCAATCCTTCTTCTTAACGAAGATGACATGTGCACCCCAAGGTGAAACACTAGGGAAAATGTGCCCTTTCTCTAAGAGCTCCTCCAACTGTATCTTGAGCTCATCGAGCTCATGAGTGGTCATCCTTTAAGGTTCTTTAGTTACTAGCTTAGTTCCTAGCACAAGGTCTATATGAAAGTCAACTTCCCTAGGTGGCAACATACCAGGTAGCTCTAAAGGGAAAATATCTAAAAACTCCTACAAAATAGCATGGTCATCGAGGGAAGAATCGCCCTCCTTCTCCCCCTTTTTTCACTGATGGTAATGGAAAATAACTAACATCTCTTATGCATGCACCATTTAATATGCATCACAAAGATCACATGAAAAGATATGGGCCTTTGAACTCCTGAAATAACTATAGGAGTACTAAAATCATCCACACACTCTACCATCTTATCTCTACAATCAATCTTGTCACTGTGGGCACAAATCCAATCCATGCTAGGAACTACATCATATGAACCTAGAGGTGTGATACAATGGTCAGTTGTAGTGGTCATGTCTCCTACCTTCATCTAAATATCTTTGACTAGGGATCTACAAACACTCTAGCACCTGAGGCTAACTCGACTTCCCAACTAACATCTTGCCTAGCTGCCACTAGCCTGCAACGCTCCACTACCAATGGAGAAATAAATGAATCAGTAGTTCCTGATTCAAAAAAAATAGTAATGCTACTACCACTAATCATACCTGCAGCCTTTATAACAGTGGCCTGATGCTTGGCCTGGCAGTTATCAACTATTGCAAAAAAACAGTGAGATCTACCCATGTCTCCCATTGTGGGATCTAAAGTGGCCACTCTTTGACTTCCAGCTATCTACCCCATTGGAAAATCCCTAGCTATATGTCCCATGGCACCACATGTGTAAAAAGTTCCTTGTGCCTGTATTTGTATCCCATGTGTCCTAGACTGCTGCTATCCCCATGTCCCACTACACCCACTGAAACCACCCCTAGTAGACTATTAATTCCTAACTGGAGGTGTATAAGGTGCCTATGATTTCTTGTCTTGTCTGGGGCCTTGTGATTGCCACTACTTGGGCTTAGATCCCTATTGTACCTATGGTGGCCTAGATATTTGATTTTGCTCAGTCTTCTGCTCCTAGGGCTAAGGGGTTCTAAAAGATTTCAATTAATGTCTTTGATTCCCCTTAGAATGGGGTCTTTGATAATTGGAAGTATGAGGTGCAGGTTGATGGTTCTAAGACTTATCCCAAGAATCATGTGATCTATCATGAATCTCCTCGACCACCATGGCCCTCTCAATAGTAAAACATAAATCTCATAGAGGTACCATGCATAGCATACTTGATATAGAATATTTCAATCCCTTTATGAAGCAATTGACTTGTAGTTTCTCATCCTTCATGTATTCTACATATGGAAGGAGCTCAAGAAACTTGCTCTCATATTGAGCCATTGTGAGTCCCCTCTACTCGAGGTCATGAAATTCATCTATCTAACACTATCTAGAGTGCTCTGACATATATCTATCTCTAAATATCTCTAAAAAATTATCCCAAGTGAGGGTTTTTATGACCAAATGACTCTTAAACTCTTCTTCCCTCCACCATGTAGAAGCAGTCCCTCTCAGTAAGTGAATAACAAATCATACTTTTAGGTTTCTCCTATAAGGACGGAACCCAAAGTAATGCTCCAATTTCAATAGATAAGCCTTAGCCTTAGTCCCATCCATAGACCCTATAAATGGTAGTGGTTGTGGGTGTATAATCTCCATATTTTGGTCCCCTATAACCTAGAGTGCTCTCCTAACTACTCGAGCCACTATCCTAGGTGGTATCTCTGGCATGTGCACTGACTCACTCTCATGGTCTACCTATCCCTCTAAAATTCCAGGAGGAGGAATCATACTATGTTAATGGGATACTACCCCTAGTCCTTCCAACTAGTCTCCTGGTGGTAATCTATCCATAATAATCCCAATGAGGTTCTGGAGTACGTTTAGTACATCCTGGTTTGGGTTATGTAGCTTCTCGGGAGGAGGTCTTTGCTCATCTCCAACACCCTCTACTTTATGTTCTACATTCTCTTATGCAGCATGGGCATGCCTATGACCTCACCCACACTGGCAAGCTTGATGAGTAATGGGAGGCATCCTAAAAGTACAAATAAAATTTTAAAGGTTATGAGTTGAAACGTAATGGGTTTAGGTTACTAGTGTTGAATCTATGCTCTGATACCAAAATTTCATGCCCATTTTTTTTGTCAAAAGCACAACAATTGCTTTTTGAAAGCATGATAAAGTCTGTGAAGGTTGTAGAAGAGTGGTTCCAAGGGTTTACTATGCTTCTACAAGTTTACACTGTTGGGTGAAATTGATAGACTTACAAAAGGTAAATTGAATTAATCATACTTAAGGTCAAGGGGGATCATGACGATTGTCAACATCCCTGGTCACATACATTTGGTAGGAGGTTAACTAAATACCCAATTTTACTCTGGTTTAACCATCTAATCAGTTCATTACTCCTAATCCAATTTGTTAATGGGATATTTCATTACATCGATTTCCATTACATTAATTAAGTCCCACTTTGGTTAAACATCACATTAAATCATAATAATTAATATTTGATGTATTTAATTATCCCTAATAAATTTATCTTTAGAATCTCATTTAATAGGGCTTGATAGAAAAATAATAAAAGAGTTAATTAATTTACTAAGTTTAATTGAGTTATGTTTCACCCCTAGATTATCTCTCGTTCCAACGTAATTGTTACCTTTTATCAATTAATAAGGTCCTAGCATTGTTGGTTTGATCAAACTATTAATGAATTCTAACTATTATTTAAATTTCAAATACCTCCATAAGTATTTAAATTAAATGATTAACTATAAAAACGTTTCTAATTAATATATTTGAATGTCGAACTTTTGTTAAATTAACAGTATTCCAACTACAATATTAAAACACTAATTAACTTGGCTTTAGTTAATCCATTTAAAATTATCTATAAATAACTTTAATGTTAAACTTGGTCGACTAGGTTTATGTTTAGATTATCACTCAATATTTCGTTAATTGTAACATTATACTACATTTTATTAAGATTGATAATTTAATTGCAAAAAATAAAAAATTTCCTTATAATCCCCATCAATTAATCAGTCTTGTATTATTTAACTCCTTTATTTACCATTAATCAATATTAAGTTTCAACTTCACATACAACGAAAATAAACATCAAAAAGTCACAATTAATGGGAAAGGAAATTATTCCCCACAAAAGAATTCCCACTAAAATGGGATTCAAATTAACTAATATAATAATATCTCTATGATAGGTGTAGAAAAAAGAACAACCCCAACCCTAATTTGAAATTAGGGTTTAGGGGAAGTTTGAAAACCCAAATGGAAGACTTAGACTATCCTGCTTCCTTCAATATCTCTTCATACTTTTTCCTGAAACCCTAGTCCTCTAAGTTTTTTTGTATGTGTGTGTTTGTGAATATTATAGGTTTATTAATGGTGGGAGATCTTCATGGAAATCCACCTTAGCGTGGCTAGAAAGGGGGAAGCAAGCCATCCCCGTGCCCTCCCTTTGAAAGGGCGGGTTTTGTGGAGGGGTTGGTCCCCTCCGACCCTAATTTTGATTTAATTTTTTTTACTCAACGATTTAATAAAATGTTTCTTCATAATATGGCTTGAGGTAAAAAAATAAAATTGTGTTATAATATATATATATA
>MU227519.1:1893532-1922526 GCA_018584345.1 Thuja plicata
ACAAATCAAGTCCCCCAAATCCTAACAAAGATTGTCAACTCAAAGCTAATCACAATTATATAATTAAACTAGATCGGTTTAAATATATAATTCATCAAAAATCATAATCTTAGATCACTCACAAAGAGGCATTAATTCTTCAATTAACCTTGGTCAATTAAATCAAATCAAAATTTAAAATACATGGCTAAGGAAATTAATTAAAAACAATTAATTAATTCAAAACATTAATATTCCTTCAACTTGCCTCAAAATTCAAACCTCTAACCAATAGGAGGTAATCACATGGATCAATCAAGCTTCCATCTTATCCATCCCTCATGGATGAATCTCAACCGTCAAATTTGAATTTGAATTTGAAGCCTTTTCCCTCCAAGGAAAAATCTATAATGCAGCCTTTCTAGCTTATTTCATATAGGTGCATAGTGAATTTTAGCATAGAAATAATGGAAATTTCATTGTAGCAATAATCTAGTTCATTTCATCAATCTAATCTAGTTCAATTTCATGCATTTGATCAAAATAGAGCATAATTGAACATATTTTGATGGATTTTAGGCATTCTTGATTGAATCTTCCATTTCACGATTGTGCATTAAATGATCTAATATGCTAATTCTGAGAGAAATCATAATTAGATTACAATCTTGATGACGAGGAAGCAATAATTTGATTTCATTTGGTTTTCTATGCTTTCAATGAATTTGATCTTACTAACCAATTAATGTAATGAGTTATTGAGTCATTGTGTGCAACATTTTTGTAGGTACAACATTTACACATCACATTTTGGCACCCACCATGGGGCAAAAAGCCTCATTTGCATGAAATCTACTCTCTGTTTTAGAAACACATCAAAAAAGTAGGTAGTATATTGTTTCTAATCATCCTTTCATCATTTTCGGGAGCCTTTCAACATTTCTGGTAGATCTTTAGTCATTTTCAGGGATTCTTTAATCATTTGTAGCTGTCCTTTTATCATCTATGGAAGGTATTATTTTTTCCTTTAGTCATTTTCAATAAGGATTTAATCATTTTGGGTGCCTTTAGTCATTTGCAGTAAATCTTTCATCATCTGCAGTGTATTTCATTGTTTTTGGTAATTATTTAGTCATTTTTGGTAAAATTTGTTTTGGGTCTCTGTTTCATCATCTGAAAACCTGAGAGCAAAAATATAGTTAAATATCTTCAGCAAATATGCTTACTAATCAGCTAACTTGGATGTTTTTGTGATTGTGATCATTTTTAAAAAAACTAACATGTCTTGTAGGACGTTTACAAAAGTTTCCATGTAGAAAGAAATGGAGAAAAACACTCAAAACTACTAACGAAGTGCTTGCAGGTTACCATTCAAAAAGATCAAACAAATTTTCTTTAGAACTTAACACAATTTCTTTCATTTCATAATTTGAATAGAGAACTATGCTCTTTTCCTCGAATTAGGAAAAATCAGAAACTCAAACCTTGAATTAGGTTTTGTGAAGAAATTGGAGTAAATGAACAAATCTATTTCAAAGCAATTGTTTGATTAGTATTATTTTCTAGGCACTTTAAAGTCAGATTTAAAGTTGATTATTAATTTCATTAGAGGATTATGTTTTTTTCCCTTTGGGAAAGTCAGAAACTTAAACGTGAAATTAAGAGTTGATTCTTAATTCGAGGGAATGAAGAACTGTTTGGCATGCTTGATAGGAGAAAACAACATTGAGTAGGAGAGTATGCTCTTTTCCCTTTGGGAAAATCATAAATCTATACCTCTCTCATTTCCAATCCTTGTTTACCACTTTAATGCTTTAGTTGGGCCTGCCGATGAGGAAAAAATCTCCCAGGATGACCCATGTGCTCCAAGAATGAGGTGTGAGGCACACCACTCCAACTCATGTTAATAAAATTTAATCTTTGGGGCCAAAGCCTTGGGAGTCAATTGGCATTTCAGCTTATACATGTCTCACATCTAACATAAAGTGCGGCCTAATGGTCTAAATCATGTTTATGTGACCACTTGTGTCAAGAATCTCTATGGGGCTATATGCCTAAATTGTGCTTGCACGGACATAGAGGATACAATCAAAGAGAGACCCTTACTAAATACCCTAGGCTTAGAATCTACCTAGATCACCCCTGAAAGGTGATAATCCTTGTGCAAGGAAAATAGTAATTTCCCCAAGATACTCATCATTTTGTGCCCTCATTTCCATTTGGAGTCAGATAATATGACATTGTGACTAGACCCATTGCATTCTTGGTGATGACCGTATTCAGTTTAGCATTTGAGTGTGTACCTAATTCTACAAGAAAGGATTTTCATGCTATGCCAATTTTGTAGGGAAAGGTGTGTTTGTACCCCTAATAATCACAAAAATTATAAAAATAAACAATCCCTATCAAGACATGACAAAATTATTTTTATTTGTGTGTGCACATCACTAATTTAAAATTTAAAAAAACCTACAAGCACTTCAATAATGGGTAATATCTTACAATGGTGGTTAGTCCTTTGCACATGAGTTCTCACAAAATCACACTTTGTACAAAAACGTGGGTCTTAGAAAATTGTCTTTGGTCCTTATATTCTTTTTGGTCAAAACAAAGGTCATTTATGTGATATTCATATCAAAATCAAATCAATATTGAAGGTCCTAAACATTTATTTCTAGTCCAAACACCACAAGTGCTCAATATCAAACCTTGGTTCCTAGGAGATCAAACTAATTACTCTTTGTTTCAATTACTTAACACTACTTTCAATTGGTCATATCAACCTTCTTTCTATTTAGAGATCACTATCAATGTCAATCTAACCTTCATCAAGATATCAAACATTATCAAAACTATATCAACAATTTTTTATATCAAACTTTGACCAATTGTGAAGATAGTATATCAAACATTGAAACTATAGGTGACAGGTTTCTCATCTTTGCAAATAAAGAATCATCTAATCTTACATGGTGTGGAAAATAAGAGGTCATTTTTGAAAAAATATACACTACACACATTCTTAGATAAGCATTGTACCCAAAACACAACAAGAACAAGATCAAGATCCTTTTTCATCTCCTCGAGCTAGTGATTCAGAAGTTGAGACTAACAACAACAACAACAACAACAACAACAACATGGATGGAATTAAGAACAAATGGGATACTCATACTAATATTTAAAATGATGAAGAAATAACCAATGAGTACATTTAGAAACTCCAACAAGATACAATGTTTCAAATGATCATGGACAAGATACTAATGGTTGACAAGGAAAAATATTTCATACATCTAGCTTCAACAAGAATAAAAATAACTCAATATTTCAATGTGGAACAACTTAAAACACAAGAAGTAGAAAATCCCATGACTCTCCTTGTCAAATATGTAGAAGCATTGCAAACTCAACTCCGTGATATGAAGAAAGAAAAGGACACTATTCCAAGAAAATACTCAATGAGCACATTTTGTCCTATGCATTTTGATTGAAGTATACACATGCCAACATTTCTACCCAATGTGGATATACCTAAATATGACAAATATACAAGAGTTACAAACCCTCAAGATCATATACAAGAGTTCTATACCCTTAGCATGGATTTCAATCATGAACAAACATATCTGATGAGATTGTTTCCTCGTTGTTTAAGTGGACAAGTAGCAAAGTGGTTCTCCAAGTTAGCTCATGGAATATTTTTTTTTGAAGAACTCATGGAATGTTTCATGCAGCATTACTCATACAAAATTAAACATCCTATCATGATGATTGAACTATGCAATACAAAATAGAGAATTGGTGAACCTTTCATATATTTCTTACAAAGGTGGAGAAGGATGTTTGCACAATATCCTCGATTAATTCCAGAAATAGAAAATATGGACATTTTGTGAGTAACTTGGTTACAAAAATGAATCATTTCATACAATTGCAATGCATTCCAACATTTGAGAAAATGATAGAGATTGGAATTAAACTCGAACATACCTTGGTAAGGAAAGGAGAACTCAAAATTTTTAAAGAAAGTAAAAGTTCTTTCAATACGAATAACAATGGAAACCAAGACAAATCAAAGTATTAGAAAAATAATTGAAATGTTGTCAATGATGGAGTATTAGATGCTCAAAATGTAAAACCAAAGTATCCCTCATTTCATCTATCTACTACTACTCCTCCTAAGAATCCTAATATTGCATCTCATGTGCGAATCAATCAAGACAACAATCAACAAAAACAACCTTTTGCTAATACTCCTAAACGGATATTTACACCTCTTGGAGAATCTTTGGAATCAGCATTGCAAAAACTTATCTCTCACAAGGTTATCACACTACTAGAATCATGAACTTAAAAACCACCAGTTAAGCCTAAATGGTGGAATGATGCACATTATTGCAAGTACCATCGAAACAAAGGACATAGAACGAATGAGTGAATGAAACTGAAACATTTGTTACAATACTTAATTGAAAGTGAAGTCATTATAGTGGATGGTCACAAAACAAATGAAGATCACACAACTTTCAAATCACCCTTTCCTAACTATGAGAAGGGAGAATCATCCAATGTGAAAGGCAATCAGGTGAATTATGTGTATTCTCATGATAATACCATAAACATGTTAGAGGATTCAAATGAGAGAATCAATGTGATAATCATCAAGGATGGCTGCATCTACTAATGTAGTAACAAGAGGACAGGCCAAAGTGGTACTAGAAAGAGATTCTACAAAATTTCCTACATCATCAAAACCTACAACAACCAAACAAAATTCATCATCTCTCTCATCAAACTTTAGTTTCATTGATCAATTACAAAGAACTCCTGCACAAATCTCTATTCTTGAATTTCTCAAAATGTTTCCATCACATAAAGAGATTTTGGAAAAATCCTTCGTTGAAACAAATGTCCCTAAAAATTTGGACATAGATAAATTTCAAGCCATCGTTGGACACTTGACCACACCTCACTATTTATCCTTTTCTAAAGAAGATGGAAATGCTCTAAGTCACCCTCATAACATTCTACTGCATATATAATTTCTAATTCAAAGACATCAAGTTAAATGAGACTTGATAGACGGAGGAGTGGGTCTCAATATTTTCACTTAGGTTTGATCAAAGAATTGAGATTCTTAGATGAATATATTTACCCTAAGAAGAGGATAACCATAAAAGCATATGATGATGAAGAAATATGATCTAAAGGGATGGTAATGTTTCCATTCAGAGTGGGAGCTATGGAAAGAAATGTGGTGTTCTAGGTGCTCGATCTTAATCTATCCTACAACATTGTTTTGGAAAGACCCTGGATACACATAATGCAAGTTGTCCCTTCTACTTTTCATCAATTCTTAAAATTCCCATATAATGGAGAGGAGATCACTATTACAACTGACACAAGTTATTTCCAATCTTGTAATAATGGCTGTCAATCCAATAAAAGGATGGTTCCACATAATAGAGAAGCTACCAAATAATAATCCATAGAAAGTTCAAACTTGACACTGTTACGAGACTATGAAAAGAAATTAAAACTAAATGATAATGGGATGAGGGAATACAAGATTGATCAACTACTCTCTGTAAAAAAATTACCTCAGTCACCAAGATCACAAGGGAGACCATCATCATCTACAATGTCAACAAAACCTAAAACACAAACAATGTACAATGGAACTTTTGTGAAAGTAAAATTAGTGGCAAAATAAAAAAAGGAGAATGAGGTGTTAAAATGGCTATACAAAGAAAAGGATGAATCTAATCAAGATGCCAAACATGTCCAAATTGCAACTCAACAATATGGATGTGGTATACACATCATTTAAAGAATGGTATATCAAGGACAAGGAATCCTAGGAAACAATAAGAAGGGATTTGTTGAACCAAATTTGACACAATTTAGAGATCCCAAGGACAATAAAGGCATAGGGTATTCAGAAGAATCACAAATACCCTTCATCTGAGATGGACCAATTTGTATGAAGAAAAATAAGAATTTGAAGTCACACCTCAATCATATGAATGCTTATTGCATATTCATGATGAAAAGTCCTCATTATCAAGGTGAACGCTATATTCCTTCATTTTTGGGAACTCAAGAAACAAAAGAGGATGAAGACACAAACATGCCATTGCTAGAGAACCAAACCCTTGACGATAATAAAAATAAGGTTCAAGAACATGATTCTGATGAGGAGGCTAATGCACAAGAAATATATCATCTCAACTGGGGGGAAAGGGTAATACCTACTCATGTTATAGATCTTCCTCATTCTATTGAAACACATTCTAATGAGTATGAATGGGACTCATTCTCTGATGCAACTATGGATATAGAGATAGATGTGATTCATCAATATGCACCTCAACTTGAGAGAGGAGAAAGTTCCAATGCTGCCAACCATCCAATCATAGCCAGAGAATCCTAAGATATTGTGATGCCCAACATTATTGATGCCAACATAGGACTATTGATAGAACCTAAAGAGTTTCAATGAATCCTAGAAATTTCATATTTTAATAGAACAAGACATGAAGAGAGACAAAGCTTGGGTATCTGACCATTCAAATTTGGTTATCATATTATTGATGATGACTCGAGTGAGAATAGTGAGGAGCTTCTTGATCTAAACAATCTTCACGAGGGTATTGTTATGGAATTCATTGATACATTCAAATGCATTGATGACAAATTGTTCATAAATCTTAAAATCAATGAAACCAACCCTACTGATGCTCTTCAACTCATTTATCCTAACCTAATTGATTGGACCTTGTCTGAACCCATGGATATACCTATGTTTCCTAATGATCATGCTATATATTGTTATCTCAATGTGATAGAACCCATAACATCTTCCACTAGGAATTATAACACTATGGAGGATATTAAGTTTTCTAGTCGCAAAAACAAAGAGTGAATAAATCAAAGATCTGAGGGTGAAAACCATTCAATGGCAGTCTCATATCATAAAAAAGGAAAAATAAAGGACGTATCTGATAGTGAAAACCTCATTGAGGTTCTAGAGGATAGGAAACTTGATATTCTCCTGGATCACTCTCAGGAACGGTCTGAAGTGCTCATAGAACGTACTCAACCAATCAATCTTGGTACAGAGGAGAAACCACAAATCATACACATTGCTCAATATTTATGTGATCAGGAGAAACAAGAGTTTACATAGTTTTTAAAGGAAAAAGAAGGTTAGTTTTTTCATGATCTTATTCTGACATGCCAGGGCTTGATCCTGAGTTAATCATGCATCATCTATCTATGGCTCCAGGAAATAAGCCTGTCAAACAAAAACTAAGAAAGATGCACACACATATTTCTCTCTTGGTGAAGGAAGAACTATAAAATCTATTAAAAGAAGGATTTATAAGAGCTATTGTATTTGTAGAATGGATATCTAACATTGTTCATGTATCAAAACATGACAAGTCTATCAAGGTGTGCACTGATTTTTGAGATGTTAATAAAGCATGTCCAAAGGATGATTTTCCTTTACCAAGAATTGATTTCATTGTAGATCTCATAGAAGGATATGAGATGTTGTCACTAATGGATGGATTCTTTGGATATAATTAGATAAAAATTGCTCCAAAAGACCAAGATAAAAAAACTTTTACTTGTCCATGGGGGACCTTTTGTTGGAAAATCATACCCTTTGGACTAAAAAATTTAGGAGCAACATATCAATGAGCAATGAAATTTTTTTTCCATGATATGATGCATAAGAACATGGAATACTATGCAGATGATACTTTAGGGAAATCTCATCATTGTAAAGATCATCTACAATATTTAGCCAAAATCTTAGATAGGATGGAGCAACTCAAACTTCAATTAAACCCAAAAAGTGTGCATTTGGAGTTACCTCAAGAAAATTGCTAGGGTATATTATTTCGGCTAAAGGAATTGGAGTGGATCTAAAAAAGGTAAAATCCATCATTGAAATGTCAGCACCTAAAAAATATCAGTCAGGTCTGATCACTACAAGGAAAGCTACAATCAATTTGTAGATTCATTTCTCAATTGGTTGATAAAGGTCAACCATTCACCAAGCTTATCCACAAAGGTATCACACATAAGTGGGACAAAGCATGTGAGACATCATTCAATATACTAAAAACATATCTGGTAAATCCACCTATCTTGATGGCTCCAATCATAGGAAAACCATATATATTATATTTTTCAACAACTAATACCTCAATGGGGGCACTATTGGCACACCAAGATGAAAACAAGAAAGAACAAGAAATTTATTATATCAGCAAAACATTGGTGCAATATGAGCTTAACTATACACCAATTGAAAAATCTTGTTTAGTAGTAGTGTTTATATCTCAAAAATTTTGGCATTGTATGATGGCACATTCAATCAAGTTGGTGGTCAAGATTGACCTTCTGAAATATCTCCTAAACAAAGCAACCTTAACAAGTAGATTGGCTAAGTGGATAATGATACTAAGTGAATTTGATATTGAATATGTTGAAATGAAATCCATTAAAGGACAAGTCATTGTAGATCAAATGGAAGACACACCATTATTAGGGGATGCTCCTTTAACCATTGATTTCCCAGATGAATCAATCTTAATAATCACATAGCACACCTGGAAGATGTATTTTGATGGATCATTCACACAACATGGATCTGGAGCAGGTGTCGTGTTCGTATCACCTCAAGGATACACAATACCTAAGGCCTACAAGATTTTATTCGCAAATACTAATAATATTGTGGAATAAGAAGCCTTTGTAAATAAACTAAAGATGACATTAGAATGACAAATAACCACACTACATGTCTATGGTGATTCCCATCTTGTCATAAATCAAATCACTAATGAATATCAGACCAAGGATGATAAGCTCGTGTTATACAAAAATATGGTGGATGACTTGAAGTAGTGCTTTAATGGCATAACATTTGAAGAAATTCTTATATTAAGAAACCAAGCAGCCGATGCAATGGCTAATCTCATGTCTCTTGTAAAATTATCCGATAATCAAGTGTGATATGAATTCCCAGTGGATGAGTTACTTTATCCTTCCTATAATTGTGTTGACTCCAAACTAGTTTTCCAAATTATGGGTTGTGATTCCCCTCATTATGGACCTATTTGTAACTACCTCGAAACCAATGCTTTACTAGAGGGTATATCCAAAAACTAAAAATCTAATCTTATTCATCAAGATTCCAAACACGTGATCATCACGAATGATTTGTATTGATGAGGTTTTGATGGTACTTTACTAAGATGATTAGACCTCAAAGAATTAAACAACATTTTACATGAAGTCCATAAAGGTATTTATGGATCACATTTGAATGGTCTTACTCTAGCTAAGAAAATATTACCTATTGAATATTATTAGCCTACAATGGAGAAAGATGTCGTTAAGTTCTCAAAATATTTTAAAAAGTGTCAGATACATGGAAATATTATACATTCTCCAGCACAATAATTGTTACCCTCTATCACACACTAGCCTTTTCAGTAGTGGGCCTTTGATCTCATTGGTCAAATTTATCCATCATCCTCTAATGGTCAAAAGTACATCATTACAGCCACTGACTACTTTACCAAATGGGTCAAAGCTATACCCTTAATCATGGCAAAAAGAAACAAATCTCATTGTTTATCCTCAACTACATCATTTTCCGGTATGGTCTTCCCTCATCAATTGTGACAGATAATGGGAAACAATTCATAAAACAAGGATCTGATAGAACTTTGTAACAAATTTCAAATCACTCAACATTTTTCCTCCATTTATTACCCTCAGAGAAATGGATAGAAAGAGGCCAACAATAAGAATATTCTCAAGATTTTAATCCGAATGGTTAATAATTCTAGTAGGGATTGGCATGTTCAAATCAATCTAGCTTTGTGGGCCTATTAAACAAGTATCAAAACCCCAAATGGAGCTACACCTTATTCTTTGGTTTATGGGGCTGAATTAGTTCTTCCCATCGAGGTAGAAATTCCATCCTTGAGAGTATCTTTAAGAGGTTTAATCACAGATGATGACTACAGGATCTCACAGTTACAACACCTTAAACTAGTGGTTGAAATACATCAAGATTCTTTTGAACATCTACAAGGATATCAGAAGAGAATTGCGAAAGGCTATAATAAGAAATTTAAACCTCGTGAGCTTCAAGTAGGAGATCTAGTGCTACGAGAAAATACTAAAAATCAACAACACACAGAAAAGAAGGGAAATTTTGAGCCTAATTGGCTAGGGACTTTTATAACCAAAGAAATATTTGGAAATGGGGATTATTAGTTAGCTACCATAGAAGGAGATGCACTTCCTAATCCAATCATTACTAATCATCTGAAGTGATTCTATTCCTAAGCTGTTGTCGGTAGCTATGTACAGTGGAAAAGATTCTGAAAAATTCAAAAGTAGTGGAAACATTCCTAAAAAATCCTAAAAAGTAGAAAAAGAAGCAGAAAAAATGATTGTCTCGGTGAGAACCTAGAAAACAGGCACTTGGGTAACATCCAAAAAAATCAAATATCTCACAAAAAAAAGTTAAAAAGAGAAAAGAACAAAAAAATTGAAAAACAAAAAAAATTGTGCCTTGGTGAAAACTTGGTAAACAGGCGCCTTGGTAGCAAAAATAACATTCCTACAAGTGGTGAAAACCTGGTAAACATGTGTCATTTGTCAACTTGCGGCTCCATTTATCAAAGCTCAGATATCTCTTTAGTAAGCACTTTCAGACCTTTGAGCCAACACAAGCAAGAACGTATTCCTAGTTGATTGCTGCATCACTTCCCTAAGTCACCATGGATTGGAATCCAATCTTGTCTTTCTTGAAAACAACCAATTTTAATCTATTTCAAGGCAATAAATTCACCAACAATATTTCTCAATACCACCTGAATCAATTCACCAACGATATTTCTCAATACCACCTCAATCAATCAACCAACGTTATTTCTTCAATATTGCCAATCAAGAAAAGGTATTTTTGAATACCACCGATCAAGTCACATGTAATATCAACAAAGAAAAAAGTGTTTCTTAAAAACTCATATTGTCATCAACATGATCATATGGAATCTATCAACCAACAACACAAGTACAGAAATGACCAGTCCTATGGTATGCTTGCATGAATTCTGATTTCTGGGTAACTCTATGATATATCTATCCTAGAGAAATGAGGAGTTAGAATATTTTCCTTTGAATGACTATGTGTTTATTGTCAATTTTTCTCTTATGATATCCCCTAAGTACTTCAATGATGCCATAATGCTTGAAACAAAAGGACATGGGACATGATATTTTCTTTGATTTTTGCTTGTGATCTACACTAGTTTTTGAGAAGGTCTAGGATGACAACACTAAAGCTATATGAAAGGCTCTGATTCTGAGACCAAAGTAAAAACCTATGTTAGACTGAATTTTTACCTTATCAATTCTTGATTATCATATCTCCAAAGATATTCCATGAGTCATTGTACAAGAAGATCAAGGAATTCATATGATATTTTCTTTGTTTTCTATGTGTTTGTTGATGCAATTGATACTTAGGACATTATGATCTATCATATCTTGATGCTTGTGTCAAAATGTAATATCAAAACTAAACTCATTAGTATTCATATCATTAGAATAAAGCAATTAATTGTGGTGGTTGTACTAAATCAAACATCTTACAAAAGTCATATTCATATTCTCATGGTCACCTAAGCACAAGTGATGATTGTATGTACTTGTATCCGAGAATGGTGATATTCATACTAACATGATTTATTGAGTATTAGTGTTGGTTGTAACAAAATGGGGGTCTGCAAAAGCTCAATGATGAAATAAGAAATAAATGAAGCACATGAAAATGGAATTTGCATTTGCATTCTAGGAGTTACATGGCATTTCTAGGAAATGACACTGTGAAAGGTTATAATAACATACATTTAAAGAGGGAAAAGAAAACTTCAAAAATTCCACAAGATATCATTTTTCTTATGATTGAGTACCTTTAATCACTGAAATAAAAATCATCATTTTCATAATCATGTTCATTTCATTTCATTAACTATCGTTAAATCTATACATGTGCATCCATAACATTAATCTAACATCATATCTATGCATAAAAACATACAAAAAAAATGCATTCATACATTTGCATCCATAGCATAAGGAAATTAAGTAAAGTTCTCAAAGCATAATCATAATCATCTTATAGAGCATAACATATCAGTGGAAAAAATACAATGAAATCAAAAAATGAGAATGTCATCATATATCGAATAATGTGCATGAGGTACATTGTACAAATCGAGCAAGATGGTGCTAGAACACAGTAATATCAATACATCATCATCAAAAAAGTAGATAAAGGCTCAACATCAATCATGACTGACTGCCTATATCATCCCATGGTGGTCCTCCTAGGGGAACATCAGATCTTCTAGGTTTGGCACCCTCTAACTGTGTTGATGCTCGTGAAAATTGTGTAAATCTAACAATAGGATCTGGTACTACCAAGAAGTATGCAACCTAATAATAAGATGATCTACTACATTGCATGATGACATATCTCTTTTCTATTCCCAAAGATATATCTTTGTCTTCCAACTGAGCCTATAACATAACTATCAGGGTCTGTAGCTGACCTCTCTCTCTACAGAGTTGTGAACTCATGTTCCTGTTGGCCTAGGACCAGGTACCTGTACACCTATGGGACATGTCTTCCCTTTTCTCAGCTATGGAGGTGGGGTACCTATCTATGATCCAATATGAACACCTAGATGACTCTACCACCTCTTTCATCATCATCACCATCATCACCCTTATCTACCATCATTGGAACTACCTCCTTAGGAGAGATCAAACCTGGAAATGTATGCTACACAAAGTATGCTTAAAAATCTTCAATAATATAAGGAGAGAGCTCCCATCGAACTTGTACTAACCATTGATGCTCAATAAGTGTGGTATCATATCTTAGTCTCATACCCCACTATGCCTCCTCATCCCATGTCCTAGCATAAGTTGCCATACCCTGGGGCATTGAATATGTCATACTATATTGTCACAAGACACATGTCACAATAAATCTCTCAATGAAAAAAAAAGGAATCTCTCGCCTATCACTCTGCCACTCCTCACAGTCTAAATATGGCCGCCAGATCATGAACATTATATCATCAATGGATCTTCTGTGATACTCCAAATTTCCCAGGCAGGGCTACACCATATCTCCATCATACATGTAAACATATGGGGCATCTCTCTGATGAGATTGTACTACTACTGAATGTGTGACTAGGATGTGCTCCCACACCCAGACCTGTAATAATATAAGACTGAGAGACATAGATCTATCCTACTGATAGACCTTCTGATGTAAATCATGATATAAGTGAGCTAGGAGATAGGTACCCCAGGATAAACATCAAGGAATCTGTAGTAAATCCTCCAGTAATTTTCCCCATCTAATAGAAAAACCATGTGTACTCCTATCAAGTACAAGGAAGCCACCAATCAACCATGCTAGTATGCCTGGCAGTGCGAGACCCTGTCTCTCTATCTGCTCCCAAGTAATGTGGAACTCTACAATCAATGGATCATGGAATACCTTGACAATAGCATCCATAAAGGCTCATCCGATCGAATCATAGTATGAAAACTCTCCCATGACTAGTATGTGGAGAATCCTCCATACATCCTCTAGAGTCATAGTAATATCTCTAATGGGAAGGTGAAAGGTGTTATGCTTAGAATGCCACCTCTCTATCAAAGTTGTCAACAAGCCTCGGTTGACCCTATACTTAGGCATCTCTAAAATAAACCCAAGCCTAGAGTGGGAAATATCTCTACGGTCCTTGGCTGATAATAATTGAATCATAGAGAGAACTCAAGGATAAGGTCCTTGTGTCTACAAGGTGCTTCTATCAACCTACAAAGGTAAACACATGAAAAAATCAGACTTGGGGAAAACAAGGAAGTAAAAATAGGATGCATTTAATAGATAAACTCTTATAATAGGTTCACATAGACAAATACATTTGGACTGTGCTAATTTTCAAACTTAAAAGCTAAGTTTTCACTACCCTAAAAATGACGTTTCAGGGACTGCAGGTGACGTTTCTCTTGAAAATTCTCTTTCTCATGGGAAATGATGTTATATTCCCTATAAATGATTATTATTCTTGGAGATGATAGTTCTCTGACGGGAAATGACATTTGACTGACAGTAAATGACAGTTTACCAAAAATGATCTTCTACAAATGGGAGATGACACTTGAATAACTAGAGGCAATGAAATGCCACAAAAATGATATTTTATTAACTGGAAATGACTTTCTAAGATTAAAAAAAAAGAAACTTGAAAAATGAAAGAAAAAAATGCATTAATGGCAAAATTGACAAGAGGATTTTGACAACATACCACTCGAGGGTAGTGGGCAGGTCGTTGGTGTTGTCAGACGGTCTCGAATCAATGGCTATGCATGGGGCTCAAAATTTTATCTCTGAGCTCTACAATTATCTCACTATAAATAGTAAAAATGAATAGTAATTTTTGAAATTTTACCATATTTAATCTCCTTTTTTGGGTAATTAATTTCAAACTTTTTACCCAAAATTTTGCTCATTCATTGCACCTTTTTGGCTCTCACTTCATCCTACGGAGTCTGATTTTGACCAAACAAGAAGTAGTTTCTTCGTGGTTCTCACCACTATCTTTTCTATTGGAATCAAAATCTCCATTTCAAGCTTATCATTCTCATCAGGATTTTTTCATCTAGAAATCAAGAAAATCTCATGTCTATTTTGATTCCAAGGGAGCATACTCAATCATTCTAATCAAGTGATCATACTGAAAAATATTTCCAACAACTGGGGTATTATCAAATTCTGATTTAACTCTACAATCCATCAAGTTATCAAGTAAATCAATTCCCAACAGCTGGGGTAATCTTCATTAGGAATTATATCAAATCGATAGTACTAATCATCAAAACTTGGGGAACGAGTGATTTCAATGCTTCACATCAAATTGCTCGCTCTTATCAAAATTCAAGTTGTAAACATTAGTGGAGATATCCATTTCAACATACTACATCAAATTGGTAGTCTCTTCATTGGAACATCAGGAGATAAGTGACTTTGTTAGGACCCATATCAAGTTAGTTATCTCAATCAAATTCTCAACAGTGATCAGTTTCCACACTTCACACCAAATTGATCATTTGTTCAAATCTTTGCTAGAAATTAGTTTCAACACATCACATCAAACAAGTTGTCTATTTAATCTTTCTAAGTTAGGTCTTGAAAGATATCAGTTTAATCACATCACATCAAACTGAGTATCAGATCAAGATTTTAGACATCGTTGTAACAGTAATCAATTTCATTGCTTCACATAAAATTGATTAGGAGTTATTATCCTCAACAATCAGACAGGTAATCATTTTCATCACTCCACATCAAATTGACTCCCTAGTCATCACATTAGTCTCATCAAGCAAGCAAGAATCTCTAGCACCTTCAATCACTTTTTGTTTAATCATGTTTGGAATCAATTTCTAATTGAAATTAGTTGCATCACTTCATATCCATCTATTTTATTTCTAGTAAAAACTAGATGTTCTTGAATCAATGTGTTGATTAAATGTCAAATCAAAGAAGGGAAAATATAATAACTTGAAAATGGTATGATGAGCTCAGAAGCCCTAATCTAAAATTAAGGCCCCCAGGTTCTAACCAAGACTGTCAACTCAAAGACAATTACAATTATATAATTAAACTAGATCGGTTTAAATATATAATTCATCAAAAATCCTAATCTTAGATCACTCACCAAAAGGCATTAATTCTTTAATTAACCTTGGTCAATTAAATCAGAACAAAATTTAAAATACATAGCTAAGGAAATTAATTAATTCAAAACATTAATATTATTTCAACATGCCTCAAAAGTCAAACCTCTAACCAATAAGAGGTAATCACATGGATCAATCAAGCTTCCATCTTAGCCATCCCTCATGGATGCATCTCAACCGTCAAATTCAAATTTGAATTTGAAGCCTTTTCCCTGCAAGGAAAAATCTATATAATGCAGCCTTTCTAGCTTATTTCATATAGGTGCATAGTGATTTTAGCATAGAAGTAATGGAAATTTCATTGTAGCAATAATGTAGTTCATTTCATCAATCTAATCTAGTTCAATTTTATGCATTTGATCAAAATAGAGCATAATTGAACATTTTTTGATACATTTTAGGCATTCTTGATTGAATCTTCCATTTTATGATTGTCTATTCAATGATCTAATATGCTAAATTTGAGAGCAATTACAATTATATTACAATCTTGATGAATAGGAAGAAATAATTTGATTTCATTTAGTTTTATATTCTTTCAATGAATTTGATCTTACTAACCAATTGATGTAATGAGTTATTGAGTGGTTGTGTGCAACATGTTGGTGTTTAAAATTGTTACACTATTAAGAGAAACCAATATATCTTAAGAGAGATGTTAGTAGTGGTTAGTTCCAACTATGAAAGCTCTATAAGATAACTTGACCAACTATAGGGTCAAGACTTCCCTCTACACTTCTAGCTCTACAAAACCAAGGCGAGTACACCTAATCTAGACTTAACTAAATTCTTTACAACACCATTTACCTCTAGATTTGAAAAAAAAGATAGATGGAAAGTAAGTACTAAATGCCAACCTAGCATTCATTGACTCTCCACTACCATGGGTGGAATAATAAAAACAATTGTAATAGTAAAGAACTTGGTAATGAGTTTAATTTAAATTTTGGGATTGAATATAGCCAAACCCATTAGACATATATCTCCACATAATATACTAGTTCTAGATCAGTTCCTTATCCATTAGGCAAATTCCTAAATACAATACTAAAGCTGAAACACCTTATGAGTAAATATTCAAAGCCATAAACATATAAAGTTTCAGACTGCACACTACAAGATCCTCAAATATATATCTAGGTAGAATCAATGTAATATCCAAAGCATTTTAATTTGATCTAAGATCAAAGACTTATGGAATACACATATGCCTAAGCAGGACTTATACAATAAGTCAGAAAACTTACAAGTCAAAGATAACACAAAGGAGAGACTCTAATATGACACAAATTATATTAAGTATATTGAAATCTTGTTTCTGCAACAATATGACAAGGAAATATACAGTTCAACAATATGCAAAAGAACATACAACTTTCTACTCTTCTTTAATACAGTATGAACAACATCTTCTATATCCTAGACTGGAAACAAATACAAGCACAATTCTTTTCAATATTTCTCCTGATTCTCCAGCCCTTTCTAAATGGTTTTGAATATTCTTTTATAGGAACAATAATTCTACAAGCTCCAGACAATTTAGGGTTAGGGTTTACAATAGAACATGAAAGAATTCAATTCTATTATCAAGTTGAAACTCTATCTTCTCTTCACTTTGTGCAAATCTGATCTGCAATCAATTGTCTTAATCCATGGATGTGAGGACAGTACCCTAAAGTTAAATAATTCCCAAGCATGACTCTGAGAATTGCTCACATAAATGCAAAAAATACTAGCCGCCTCTGTATGCACTTATCATCTAATTATAAAAATCTTATCTATCAACTCTGGTCTTGAATGCACCTTATTAGATCAGTTTGTATCCCTCTGGTCTTCAAGAGCTATTTATAATCAATCTAGAAGATCAGATTGGGTCATTTATGGCCCTGAGACAAAACATCCGTTGACTGCCACAAAACCCTGAGAAATGATATTTAAATATTTGAATTTAAATACAAACGGCTACAGGTGATGTGGAACCAAGCATAAACAACTGAGATTCAAACTTTATTGGCCTTTAAAACACCACTGTCGATCTATTTTAAGTTAGCCAGGCTTGTGATTAGATCTATCACGTTTCGCGTAGGCGCAATCCCTCTAAGATTAGATTTCTTGCAACTTTGTTTCAAGGCTTCACACCCTCTGTCAGATTAAATTTGACTTTACCATCCTTTAATAATCCCTACCTTTTCAAACACAGGTACCACTAACCTCCCCATGGCACTTTACTACTGGCTCCAATAAATCTATTTTTTCCTTTGACCTACGCTGACCATTCTAGACACGCGTTAAGAAGGCATGATGCCTTAAAGGATAGATCTTGATCACTTTTTCTTTGAGGCAATACTTTACCTTCTGACCTTAGCCTGGCCTGCCATGGACACATGTCATGAAGGTGCGATTCCTTAATTAGTATATCTCATTCATCTTCTCTTAGAGGATTTACGCCCATCATTTGATCAATTACAAAATTTCTCAAAGGTTATCTTACCTTGGTTATAGACTGCAATTCCTACCTAGTCAGGAAAGACATGTGGCATGCAGACACAATGCCTCAATGGTTAAATCAACAACATCTCATCTTTAAGGATTCACGCCAACCACATGATCTTTTTTGTCTTGATCACTTGATAACTGACCATCGGTGGGCCCAAAACCTAATAGCTTTCCACATGTCAAAAGGGCACAATTCCTTGATGACTAAATAACTGCATCTTCATGTTTGAGGTAATACGCCTACCGTTGAATGAAAATGATTTGATAGTAGATGAACTTTCTTTATCCTTGATCACAGAGGGACACTTGAAAACTGGGCACAATGCCTCAAAGATTAAAATAAGTGCATCTTTTGATGAAGGAATCATGCCCACTGTAGGATCAAAAGAAAGATGCTCTGAAAATATAAAGGGTAAAGTATTTTCGAGGATGGAGACTTAGGAAATATTTAAAACCCTGCTAGGAAAATATTTTAGGAAATAACATGGCCCTATTATGATGACTTAGAAGATATGATGTAAGCAACTTAAGTCACATAAAAAGTAACTTGATTTCATAATAGCTCTTGAGGTTTTAGGGTTTAAGCAAGATTTTTTACAGAGAATACTTATGGCTTTAGGCCAAAGACCTAATAAAATTTGCAGAGAGTGGACGAGAAGGTATGAAACCATGAAATTTTTTGAATTGGTCTAATAGTGGCTCCATTTGGAGATGCATGCCTCTTGTAGGCATGACAAGGATTCAAGATTTATAGGATAATAAAACCACCTTCTAAAATAGGAAACGTAACCTAAAACACAAAACCATAGAAAGCATATATACAACTTACTTGTTCATGGATTTTTGTCTCTTCAAGAAAATTAAAACTTCAGGAATTTTTCATGAATCGACAATTCCATAATATTTCTAGTTAAGTCCTTTAATATGTATGAATCAAAACCCTACCTGCCATGAATTAGGTATAGGCCTAACCAAATAGGATCAAATTTTGCATGTTTTCCTTTATCCTCTATTCTGGAATTCCACATTAAAACCAGATCATCAACCTCAACGTTCCTAGCAGTAGTTCTCTTGTTAAATAGATTCTTGCATTGTAATTATAGTTTGACATTCGTGTCATGTGCTTCCCTTATTGAATCATCAAGTTGTATCAAATCCTCCAATATGATCCTCATATCATCTTCTAGGTCATCATCATATGCTTGGATGAATTTATACATCTGCAAGAAATTATTTTGTGGTAATCTAGCATGAATTCCATAAACTAAGTTAAAAGGTGCACATACAATAACCTTATTCACTGTTACTCTATCTCCCCATAGAGAAAGCTACAATTTTAAATGCTAGGCCCATTTTTTTACATCCAACGTTCTCTTGAAAATCTTTATCAGGCTCTTGTTACTGGATTTATCTTGACCATTGCCTTGAGGGTGATATGGGGAAGAATAAGAAATCTGGATCCCATATTGCTGACAAAAATCACTAAAATCTTGTGATCTGAAGCACATAGCATTGTCTACCACAATGATTTTTGGACAACCAAATCTAGTTAGGATATTATTCATTATATAATCAGTCACAATCTTGCTATTGTCTCTTTTAGTGGGAATTGCTTCCACCCACTTAGTGAAGTAATCAGTTTCCACTAGGATCCATGAATGAACTCCACTAGAATTATTAGAGATCTCAGCAATGAAATCCATTCCCCACTTCTGAAAAAGGTTCCTCAACTACAAAAAACTTCAAAGGAAGATTCCCATCAAACTTTAGCTTGCTTGAAAATATCTGACAAGCATCACATTTTCTAATATATTGATGAACATCCTTGAAAATTGTTGGCCACCAAAAAATAGATCTGATAATCTAATGGGAAGTATCCTTAGCCATGTAATAGCCACCACATGCACCATCATGCATTTATTTCAATATATTATTAGATATGTCATGATTTACACACTTGAGAAATACTCCTTCATTGATCCTCCACCATAATTGTCCTTGAATTATTGCATACTTCACTGTTCTATTTTTATTATCATTCTTGTTAGGGATTAGCACCATCTTCTACAAGTATCCAATGATGTCTTTGTACCAATCAAAACAATCCATATCACAAATATAAGGTATCTGCTCCTCTTCTAGCACATCAATGTGATTTGCATCCAAATTGCTTTGAGCCACGAGTTTAGCAAGTCCTAGACCTCTTATCAACTTGGTGATGTAGATGTCAATATTAAACTCTTGGATCTTGTTGATCCATCTACATCTCCTCCCTGAGACCTCTTATTGAACCAAAATGTCTTTCACAACAACACTCAATACATAAGCAATTATGATTTCTCTTACCAAATAGCATCTAAATCCTTTTAACAGCCTTGACCAAAGCATAGGCCTATTTTTTGATAATATCATATTTCAGCTCTATTGCCTACAAAGACTTGGTGAAAAATGAAATAGGTTGTTCATAGCCTTCTGAATTCTTCTGCAATAATACTGCAGCAATAGTATTGTAAGAAGCAAAGGAGAAAATTTGAAGTGGCTTGGTATAATCATGGGTTCTTAGAAAAGGACCATCTTTAATAGCTTCCTTTATATCTAAGAAAGTCTTACATGCTTCTTGAGTCCATTCCACTTTGGCTCCTTTCTTCATCATCTTTGAGATTGGCAAACTAGTCTTTGCAAAATTTGTAACAAACCTCCTTAAGAAGTTCACTTGTCCAAAGAAGGACTGAATGCCTTTGACATTTTTGGGCTGAGAGACTTTATCAATTGCACTAATCCTTTTAGGGTCAATTCTAATTCCATCTTTAGAGAAATCATGTCCTAAAATATTTCCCTTTGTTACCCCAAAAACACACTTCTTTGGGTTAAAGGAAACCCCATATTCTAGTGCTCTTACAAAGATCCTTTCAAGATGATCACAATGTTGATCTTCTTTTGTTGAGTAAGAAGTAAGATAATCTTTATAGACTGCCAAAAACTTGTTTACAAAATATGAAAATACCACATCCATGGCTCTTTGGAAAGTAGCCCTAGCATTTGTTAAGCCAAAGGGCATCCTGACATATACATAAGTTCCCAAGGGTGTGGTGAATGTAATCTTGAACTCTTTAGATTCCTTGACCTTGACCTGATTATACCCTAAAAATCCATCCAACATGGACATCATCTTAGACCCTATGACTCTTTGCAACATTTCTTCCATGTTGCACAATCCATAATTGTCCTTCAAAGAATTAATATTTAAATTTCTAAAGTCCACACATAGTCTAATATCTTCATTTTTCTTTCTGAGTGATACCAAATTGGATACCCATGTTGAATTCCTTATAGGCTTTATGATTCCATCATCCCTCATCTTTTTAAACTCATCTTGCATCTTGGGTGCTAGAGTGGGATTAAAAGGTCTCAACTTCTGTCTAAAAGGATTAGTGCCTTCTTTTAATTGAATCTGATGCTGTAATAAATCTTCTCTATATGCTTTCAAATCATCATAATACCATACAAAAACATGTCTCTATTTTCTAAGAAGATTTACTAGTAAATCTCTAAGCTTGGGGGACAACTTACCAATATATACCTTTTAAGGATCTTGATCTGTCCCCAAGTTTATCTCTTCCATGTCCTCAGGTTTTCTCATTGTACTTGTAGATAAAGGCTTGTCTTTGTTGTCATAAGCTCTCTCAAGTACAACTAGAGCTTTGGGTACCTTATTTGATTTTAGTTGAAGAACCGCCTTTCCAAGAATATTGTATTTCACATATAAGGTCTCCATAAAACCACTAAAATATGTATCTTTCTCACCAAAGTCTGATTCACAAGATATGAATCTCAAAATATCCATGTCTTCATCAAAGCCTTGCCAAATTTCAGCATTGTTTGGAATGGATGGTCTAGATTGAACCTTTATTTCAAAGATCCCTACAAAGGTAATATCTTCAGGCCTCAAGGCAATATTAGCCAGAAGATCTTCCATCTTGTTCTTTATTTTGTCCACCCAATTAATGCCAAATGCATCAAATCTTTCAATCTCATCCCAAACAAAATTCCTATACTATTCTAGCCTCTGATTCTTTGAAGTATATCTAGAAATTACTTGAGAGACAACCAAATCAGAGTCCCCAATGATCCTAATACATCTAATCTTGTGTCTTGAAGCTAATCTCAGTCCTATTAGCAAAGCCTCATAGTCTGCAGTATTATTAGTACAAGTAAATAGTGGAGAAAATGAGAACTTGTAGGTCTTACCATTGGGAGGCATTAGTAACACTCCTACACTAGCTCCTTCTTTTGAGTTTGCACCATCAAAGTGCATTGTCCATAAGTTTTTATTATCTATAAGATTATCTTTCTCCTCTGATAGCATCATATGTTGGACATCCTTCTCAGCTTTAATGTCTTTCACTTGAACGGATCCAATGTCAGTATCCAAGAAACAATTCTTTTCTTGATCTTCACTCTCCTCAATCATGTGACGATTTCTGACTTCTCTGGATACTTTGAAATTTTTACCAGCTATGCCAAATGTTGCAAAGGACATATCACACTGGATACTCCCTCCCATTGAGGCAGTCCATTTCCTAGACTATAAAATCCCATATTGAGGTGGGATGTCAACTACTAGGACACTCATTGTTAGTAACTTTTCTAGAAATGCAACAAGTGTATAAGGAAAAGCCCTAATAGTACCTATGGTAGGCACTTCTCTTGAATTGATAACTTGGCATCTCCCATGATGAGTATCCACCTACAATCCCATTGATTTCATTATTTATATAGGCATGATTGTGTTAGAAGCTCCTGAGTCAATCATGAAATTCTTAAGCATCTTGCCATTAATAATTAATTTTAAGAAAAAAGGATCTACAACTCCCACAGGAGGAATGACTTGACTTGTATTTAAGAAGATTTGTGGGATCTTAGAAACAATCTCATATGATTCTTTTCCCTTCGTATCATATTTCTCCTTAGTGTTCCTTTTCTTCTAATCCATTTATGATTTCAAGGCTATTGTGGTAGAGACACTATTCATCCATGTCAAAGATGTCTCCTTGTGCTCAGGAATCCTCATCATTTCTAAAAGTGGAACTGTGACTGTGATCTATGAGAGCATTTGTCCCATGTTAATAGGAAAATATTTGATATCAGAAATATCTATCTTGGTAATAGAAATACTTCTATCCTCATTTTGAGTAGCCAAACTGGGCTAAACTCTTTTAGCATCTTTTTTAATAGGAGTGGCACTTACCTTTGGTGTCTTTATTTTAATCTTGCAGAAAATACTAGGATCACTTGGTTTATCCTTTGTTTTCACCTTTAACTTCTTCATATCCTCAGTAATTTTTTCTTTTTTTGGTGTCTACATGGGGCTTGTTTTTGTATCTATAATGAACATGCTATCTGGTCTACCATCTATATTACCAACTTTCCTATTTCTTAGATTATAGTTACTTTATGCTTGAGCAACCAATTTTTGTGTGATTCAAGCCCTTTCTACATCTGAAGGTCTTCTTTCCATAAAAGGCTCTCTTCCCCTTGAAGCATTACACCTTACTTTATCAATGTCTTCTTCCTCTTCATCAGATGAAAGCACATCTTGATCTTTAGCTTTATCATCAGACTCCTCTTCACTTTGATGAAGACAACTCCTTATTTTGACCTTGGTCATCAGATTGTTCACTTTTCAAATCTGTAGATGCCATTGCATTCCCAAAATCATCATATAGTTTTTCCTTGTCTTCTCTTTCTTGTTGGGTCTAACATAGATAAATCTTCATAGAAACATCACAGTTGTCTGGATTGTATGGAGATTCACAATCATCACACCAATAATCCTCACTACACATGTTAGCTGAATTTCTCTACAGAGGGTCCAAAGTTATAACATCAGGTCTATCTTTCCTTTGTGGGATAATGGGTTTCCCGTCCTTGAATTGGGTACCATAGGGGTAATTGTGCATCCTAGGTTGCTGATTAAAATTATTGTAGGACTGCCTATTGTTATTTGGAGCTCTTGGATTCTTACTTTCTCTTGGATTTAAATATTTTATAGCATTTAGAATCTGTTTCATATTGACCTCCTCCTTGGGCTTAGGATTTGAAGGTTTATCACATTCCTTCCTTAGAGGCTTCCAATCATCTCTTCTACCCAACTTCCTAGATACCCTCCTATTTTTGTCTATACTGATAGCTATTTTATAAGCTTCTCTTATAGTCTTTGGAGTCTTATCTATTAGGAGGTATCCCATCTTAGAATCAAATCCATTATGATAAGTAGCTAGACAAACATTTTCATCAAGTCTCATAACCTAAAAATTTTTATGCATAGCTCTTCAAAATCTTATGTTGAATTCTGCAACATCTTCATTTTGATTCTTTTTTTATATTGTTGAATTCATTCAACATGAATCCCTCATTGGTATTATCACCATATTTATCCTTAAATAAATCAATTAGTTCTTCCATTGACCCTATAGAATTCTAGGGTAACCCTTTGAACCAATCTGTAGCATCCTCTACTAAAGACAAAAAAAAAATTTCATTAATACATCCTTATGGTTAATTTCACAATCATCCATCATGTCAGTAAATTTTTTCAAGTGTTCTTCACATGTGATTACATTATTCCCAAAAAATTTGGGAAGTTTATCTCTAAGTTCACTTGCAACTACATTAGGATAACCAAAGATGTTATGGAAAAAAAAATTGTACCTTTATGCATGAGTATGTCTTACTTGAGATGAGGTATTAACTTGAGAAGTAGGGGAATTAGCATTTGATGTTATAGCTGCTTGGGTACCAATCTGAATAGGCTTTGTTTTCTGTCTAAGAAAATCAGCCTTCTTCTTCATCTCCAAAGTAGCAGCCTCCAATTCTTCCTCCTCAAGTTCCTTAGCTATGATCTCCTTTTCAACTCTAGCTCTTTCAAGATCCATGTCCACTTTAGAAATCTGATTTGTTGGGCCTTTGAGATTCTTGGGCTCATTTATTGTAACCCTTGTTATTCCTTTCTTTCCCTTATCTTTAGGGCCTTGATGATTAACCATTTGAATGATAGGTTCCTGTTCAATTCCCTCAGGCTCAACAACATAATTGATGGCCTCCTGGTTTTGTACTCTCATCTTCAACTACTCAATTATGATAATATTTTGCCTTTTTTCATCTTCCTTTTCTTTGTTCCTCTGTTGTGTGATGGCTAGTTATTTTTGGAGACATCTTGTCCATTCTTCTTCTTCATCATCAATATCTTCTAAATCAGGAAGGATGATGTCAGAATCCCTCTCCTCATTTTCACTTGGAGAGTTGTAATCTTTATTGGCACCTAGTCCCACATCTACAACCTCTTCATATTTAGATGCATTTCCTTCTTTGCTACATTTGACAGGTCTTTCTTCTCTAATCTCACCTTCTTGTCTTTCATTTTGAGGGAGTCTCCTACTACCCCTTCCTTTCCTTGGTTTCTTAGCTCTAGATGTAGTTGGGACATTATCTCCATACCACTCATTAGGATTTTTCTTTGACCGAGACCTAATACCTCTATAACTCATATTGGAAAGTGTGTGACAAAAGAATTTTAATACTTAGCACTGTTGTAGAGAAAACTTCAGAGTCATCACCCAACACTAGTTTGGATCACAACACTAACTGATACGAATATATGAAAATAGAGAACTCCTCAAGATAAAACAATAAAAAAGGACCAAACTTGAGTAGATCTATTCTTTCAATGATCAACTTACTGGCTATTTATGACAATTTATTGTACCATCCCCAACAGAGCCATCATCTTTTTGGTGACTCGGATGGGCCAAATGATATAAATAGTAGAATACCAGAGATTCCTTGAAAGGTTTAGCAAGAATTTTACTTCTCTTTCCCCAGTAGAGTCACCATATTTTTGGTTTTTACAACTGTTATGCTATGAAAAGAACCAATATATCTTAAGACAAATGTTAGGTATGGTTAGTACCAAGTATGAAAGCTCTGTAAGATAAATAGACCAACTATAGTGTCAAGAATATCCTCTACACTTATGGCTCTACAAAATGAAGGTAGGTACACCTATTCCAGAATGAACTCAATTCTTTACAACACCTTTTACATATGGATTTGAACAACATATAGATGGTAAGTAATTACTAAATGCAAATCTAGGATTCATTAACTCTCGACTACTATGGGTGGAATAATAAGAACAATTGTAACAGTAAAGAACTTTGTAATGAGTTTGATTAAAGTTTTGGGATAGAATACAACCAAACCTATCAGACATATACCTCCATAGAATATACTAGTTCTAGATTAGTGCCTTATCCATTGGGAAAATTCCTAAATACAATACTGAAGCTGAAACACCTTATGAGTAAAGATTCAAAGCCATAAACATATAATCTCTCAGACTACACACTACAAGATCCTCAAATAGATATCTAGGTAGAATCAATGTAATATCCAAAGCATTTTAATTTGATCTAAGATCAAAGACTTATGGAATACACATATGCATAAGTAGGACTTATATAGTAAGTCAAAAAACTTACAACTCAAAGATAACACAAAGGAGAGACTCAAATCTAAGACAAATTATATTAAGTATATTGAAATCTTGTTTTTGCAACAGTATGACATGGAAATACATAGTTTGACAATATGAAAAAGAACATAGAGCTTTCTACTTTGCTTTAATATAGTCTGAACAAAATCTGTTATATCCTTGATTGGAAAAAAATACAAGTGCAATGCTTTTCAATATTTCTCCCAGTTCTCTATCCCTTTATAAATGGTCTTGAATATTATTTTATAGGAATAAGAATTCTACAAGCCTCAGACCATTTAGGGATAGGGTTTACAAACAAACATGAAAGCATTCAATTTTGTTGTCAAGTTGAAACCCTATCTTCTCTTCAATATGTGCAAATCTAATCTGCAATCAATTTGTCCTAATCCATTGATGTGAGTGTAGTACCCTGAATTTGAAGAATTCCCAAGCATGACTTTGATAATTGCTCACATAAATGCATATTAGACCAGGTGCCACTATATGCACTTATCATCTAATTATAAAACTCTTATCTTTCAACTCTGGTCTTGAATGCACCTTAGCAGATTATATTTGTATCTATCTAGTCTTCAACAACTACTCACAATCAATCCATAAGATCCGATTGGGCCATTTATTGCCCTGAGATAAAACATTTGTCGACTACCACGAAACCAAACAATATTTAAATACAAATGGCTACATGTGGTGCGGGACTAGGCATCAATGCCTGATATTCAAACTTTATTGGCCTTTAAAACACCATCGTCGATCTATTTTAAGTTACTCAGGCATGCAATCAGATCTACCATGGGTCACGTAGGCCTTATCCCTCAAAGATTATATTTCGTGCAACTTTGTTTTAAGGCTTCATCCCCACCATCAGATTAAATTTGACTTTACCACCCTTTAATCATCCCTTCCTTTGCAAACACAGGTTCTACTAAATTCCCCATGGCACTTTACTACTCACTCCAAGAAATACCTATAGTCCTCTAACCTACAGTGACTAGGCTTGACATGCGTCAAGCAGGAACGATGCCTTAATGGCTAGATCTCGACCACTTTTTGTTTGAGGAAATACAATGTACATCCGATCAAATAAGACTTGATTGGTCTTTACTTTACCTTATAACTATTGGAAAGATTGCTACAATGTAGACAATTGTTATATTTTCATTGATGTCAAACCTTAACTAGTGAGACTATTGATGTATGTTTGAGTATCTTATCCATTGATTGATGAAGATTTGAAAAGAATGGGATAATAAGAAGACCATGAAAATGGTTGAGTTATGAGTATACACCAGGGTACTTGATCATTTGGCACTTTGGAAAAGTGATACATTGTTTATCTATCATTGACAGTTCATAGGAAGGTCAATGTCGAGCAAAGAAAAGTCGATACCGAGCAAAGAAAAAAGTGATGCCGAGCAAAGAAAAGATGTTGTTGAGTGCCAGTGAAATGCCAAGGGAGACAGAGAAAGTCGAGCAACAGTATTTTGTTTACTGATGAGATTTGAGATCTATGGCTAACATAGTTGATTTTATTGGGATATGCATTATTAATTAAGATTGCTCCACATTCATTTAATGCATGGGAAACCATTATTAGCGCATGGATTCAATATTTAATTAATCACTGTATTGGAGAAGTAAATTAAATGTAATGATGGAAAGATCCATTGGATCTGACCTAACCTAAGATCTGCGATCTTGATTAAGTGGCAAAAGATTTATCTGACCTAGATGAAGAGGTATAATATAACCTACTGTGGTTATTTTTATGGTATCTAAGTGAAGGAAAAAGAAGAAGGGGAATGAAAAGTGTTGCATGGTTAATTGACTAATTGGCAAGACCTAGCAGAGAAGGATAAACAAAGAAGCAGAGTAATTGCTTGATGGATTTCCAAGAAGATCTAAATTTTGAGATGAAAATGGAAGACACTCAGTAAATTAGCATTAGAGCTGAAACTGGATCTAGATTTGCAAAGTAAGTTGTATGTATCAGATCACACCTACTGATTACTTTCTAACCATTGTATCAGTTCAAATCCTTTAACCAGGTTGACCTAATAGTCATTGTATAAATCCTTTGAACAAGGTGACA